>CM060203.1:13567924-13821273 GCA_030562195.1 Nipponacmea schrenckii
TGAGAGTCCACAAGGGTGACAATTAGGAAACTGTATCTCTATTTATAGTAGTGTGTAAAAGTAACAACAATTTATAATAGAATAGACATTGCATAAGGAAATTAAGCAAATCAGTATTTTATTTAAATTTTAAATTTCTAAATGCTGCTAATATATATAAAATATTTTGATACGCAATTCTCAAACATTCTATTTTCAGACCCTTCCATAAACACAACAATCACAAATGCAGAATTCTTAAAAATCAACGAACAGTTGACAAGCACGAAAACACCCTAGAAATGAGCATTATAATTAAATCTATATATATCTGATATAACATTAAATTATGTTTAATTATTAAATGAAAAACCACTAATGAAATTTAAGACCTTAACAATATGATTAATAATAGATTAACTGGTTAATAAAACAAACAAAGTTCAAGACGTAAACAAGATAATAAAAGTTAGTCCATGATTAATCATCTATTTATAACAGGATGTTTAAAAACATTTTTGTAAATTTCACAGTTTGCTAAGAAACTTTCTAGTGATAATTCAACTCTTTAATTACAGTTATAAACTGTTAGGTTGGTTTAAAATGGGTGAAAAAACTCTCAAATAATAGCATATTACTTATATATAAATACAATAAGAAGGATATGGAAATATATTTGAATCTGAAATGGGAGTGAAATACGAGACATTCTGATAATCACAGAATTAAACAGCAGTTTATTAATTGGCTACTGAAAAAAAATTATCTGACCAATAGAAACATTATTATATATTTATATATTACCTTTTTGACGAAAGATGAAAACAAAATTTTACTGTAGCCATCTTGACCTTTCAAGGTCGCAGCTTGAGATACGAAATCTGCTGTGGCCGAATTGTCTTTTGTCTGAAACAAAATATCATTACTTCAAAATATCATAATATCAAAATTTCAAAATATCATTACTTCAAAATATCATATTCAGAATATCAAAGTATATAGAGATGAAAGATGACTACTGATTTTAATAGTTCTTGATAAGATTTTGTGGTGGCCTTGAGCTCTGTTTCTCAAACAGTCTTAGGACTAATTTTGTCAACATCAAATGAACAAGGCACCTGATATAGGTTTCCTCCACTCGCTTCGCAAAAATATTTTGGGTCATGTGATTGCATTGAGGTCTTCTTTAAAATAGACGTTTTCAATCATGTCAGGTGAATCTACCATAAAATCTTTTTAAAGTGTAAGAAGGATATTTAAAAAAAATCTTATTTCCTAGCATTTGTCAACAAATGCTCTGATTATTTTAGGACATTGACTTCTCCCTTAAATAGTCTATGTGTTATAAGGAGCTAAAGTTGGCTCAAATACAATGTTAATTCTCATTAACAGTTTTATCAAGGTTCCAGCTGAATTCAACAAAATTATTTCTGTTCAGAAAAAAAAGAAGGATGCGGCCAGTTTGAAAGGAAATATTACTTTATCTAATGATTTAAATGGACAATTTTGATCTTTTCATCCGCTCACCTATAAAAATGCTCTCGGTCACTTTTCTATAACCTGTAATAAATCTGCTAGATATATTTTGAGAGAAAACAATATTTCATTAAGTTATATTTTGTAAGTTTGTTGAAGTGTAATACGTCATCTATATTTAAGGGGGTTGACAACCTTATCGTTCAAGGTGTATTTCAAGCAAGAAACGTATTTAGTTTATATCCATTCTATTTGACATTAAAAATTTTTTATCTAGTAAAAATTTTAGCTCAATCGCTTCAGTAGTATGTCAGATATTGGTCCGTAAAGATAATCTATTTATAGAACACAATGGGGTATTCCTCTATGTAGACGTACAAATTACGTTGTCAGTTGACATTTTTGAGTACTATGTCATCAGCTCAATAAACTTTTTCTACATTTGTCGATCAACCATTGATATTGTTGGTATGCGCTGTAAGGGTATTTGTATAGGTATCCAGAAGTCACGTGATGTCCCATAAATCATAACTTCACATGTTAACAGAGAAATTTTATGATTGGTGGGTAGGGGTGTTTTGACATGTGCTAAACCATTGTTTTAGCACTCCAATTATGTGGTTATCGGTGCATAACGATGCCTAAAAGTTGCTAAAATGTTTCTTCAACATCAAAGACAATCCTTAAACAATATGATCGCTAATTATGTAAGGTTTACATGTGTTTGCAAGATGATGAAAAAAACTGCAATTTTTCCAAAAGCATATCTTCGCTTACAATTTATCCGATTTTTACAAACTTTGGCCTCGGCTAAAGATTACAATGTCCTCTATGACTCTGCGTTGGTTTTTTTTTATAAAATAAATAGTTTTTTAAAAATTCAATTTTTCGTGAACGCACATGCAAAATTTTGATTTCTATCAATATCTTCAAATCAAAACAAAATTTTCCAAAAAGCCAAAGTGACATTGTAGAGATACACATAGACTTGCGTTGTGCAAAATTTCAACCTTCTATATTATATAGTCTAGTAGATATGCTAATTTTAAGGGAATAATTAACGTTTTTTTCGTTCATAGGGTGTTATCTTTTAACACTGTTTCTAGGATATCCTAGGGTGTTAGCCTTTAACAGTGTTTCTAGGATATCCTAGGGTGTTATCTTCTAACAATGTTTCTAGGATATCCTAGGGTGTTAGCCTTTAACAGTGTTTCTAGGATATCCTAGGGTGTTATCTGCTAACCCTGTTTCTATGATACCCTATGATCTTAACTTCTTAAACTGTTACAGGGATGTCCTAGGGACTAACTTCTATCACTGTTTCTAGGATATCCTAGGGTCTTAACTTCTAACACTGTTTCTAGGATATCCTAGGGTCTTAACTTCAATCAATGTTTCTAGGATATCCTAGGATCTTGACTTCTAACACTGTTTCTAGGATATCCTAGGGTCTTAGCTTATAGGGTCTTATCTCCTACAATGTTTCTAGGATATCCTAGGGTATTATCTTCTAACACTGTGTCTAAGCTATTCTAGGGTTTTATCTTCTAACACTGTTTCTAGGATATCCTAGGGTCTTAGCTTCTAGGTTCTTATCTTCTAACACTGTTTCTAGGCTATCTTAGGGTCTATTCTTCAAACACTGTTTCTAGGATATCCTAGGGTCTTAGCTTCTTGGTACTTATCTTCTAATACTTTTTCTAGGCTATCTTAGGGTCTTATCTTCTAACACTGTTTCTAGGCTATCTTAGGTACTTATCTTCTAACACTGTTTCTAGGATATCCTAATGTTAAACGATTGTCTAGAGACTACTATTCTTAATGAAAAGAGTAAAATATGAGATTTATTTCATACTTGGGAATTAGTTATACTCACAGACGCTAGGTAATTCCCTTCCCACTTTCTCTTCACTCCCCAATCACTTCGCTTTCCTTTCAACACATCACCTGCTGTTACTTTGAGCCGTAAGATAGGGCGTTCTGACATGGGAACGTTACGTAAAATCATATTAGCTCTCCATCTGTAAAAATATTAGAAGAGTAGGATGAAAAACTTTTTTCATTCCATTTCATTTGTAATAATATCATTAAAACCTCTTAATTGAAAAAGCTTTACTATGGGTTATGAAATAAAAGAAAGACCTATAAAAGGATAACAACTTTTGTTCACAGTTAAAGATCTTTTCTACTAACTTAACCCTGGGCAAACCTCTTAGCATTGATCTTTCCCGGATTATCTGTACCCATTTAAAGTTTACTGGAATTATGAGTGAAGATGACTTATTTCATTCATCTGGATACCACAAGAAATATTTGTGAAGATACCTACCTTCTATGTATCTTCAGTAATAAAGCAACTAAACCTTCTAAAACATTGGGTGGTCTAGGCCAGGTAACATTCTTACCATATCCAGGCATAGTACGAACATTTCTACAGACATATATACAATGTGATATACAATGTGATATAAATGATAATATATAAAAGACATTAGTACAAATATGATGGTATTATTGGGTTTCATTCAATAATGAAATTCAAAAAGAATGAATATCTAATACAAGGGATATTGATTCAAAACCAACAATTTTACGGAAGCTTTTAGATAATTATTCAGGAAACAGTGGGATTTTAATGTTCTGTAAACAATTTTAACATATCAATATCCTTGACCCTTCATTTTAAATATACATTTTTGTAAAGCGTACTCGAGTACTAATGTTTTTATAATTATTACTATTTACTGCTATACAGGCGGAACCAAAAATAAAGACTATCCAAGGGAAACAAATCTTTTTCTGATGCCAGGAACAGTTCTTACAGGAATCAGCTGCATAGTGCCTTTTAAACTCTATCACAAATTAATATCAAGACCATTCAGTGTTTTCACAATAGTCAGGAATGTATTACAAATTCAAACTCTTACTCACTTGAATATTGAAACACATTTTAAAATGTAGGATCTCATCTTATATTTCCTATATCGAGCCATAATCTTGTAAATAGCTCGGATTCTTTTAGCTTTCCTTCGCCCAAGTCCACCACGCCAGTGCTATAAAGTCAAGATTATTTTATACCAAATAAGTCAAAATATATCAAAAATAATAACCAGTTCTCAAAATACTGATCTAGAAAAAGATGTTATAAGAAATTAATCACAGAAGCAAACACATACATCCTGTGGAAGCGTTGACTGTGTAGAAACAGCATCCCTTTATCAAAGCTTAAGCTGTCAAACGTGCTTCAGAAATATATATCCTCATCTAAACAACTGCTCTAATACTGAGACGCAAAATCCATTTGAGCTAAGCAAGCCAAGCAGGTGAACTCCTTTTTTTGTAGGAAGAATAAAATGAAAATTACTAATAATGATTTTATATTTACATACATAAGTGTAAGGAAAATCACAAGAAGTGAAAAGATTGTAAAAGATAGCTTACTTTTTGTAAGAAGGCGACTATAGATGGTATCACAGAATCTCTTGCTTCTTCCAAAGCAAATAAAGTTTGTGGCGAGCGGATGAATATTTTAGATCGACCATATTTGACATCATCGGAGAAACCTTTTTCTTTAATAATGGCAATGGTTCCATCATAATCTGTGCCATGAAATTTAGGCCATGTCTTCTTACAAATACACTTATATCTATATAAAATTGTAACATCTAAGGTACAAGACAACATAGAGCAATAAGCCTTAACAGGGCAGGACAACCATAACAAACCATGATACATCACCATAATCTTTACCCATATACTAACAAAATTAATGTGGTAGGCTTAGACAAGATCAGCCATCTTGGATGGTTCAAAACAGACATGAATGACAAAGCCTGGATTCTATGGAAACAGGAAACACTTTCTGCACATTGACAATCATTTTCTGAACATGACTATACAATTACAAGGGTCTCACTACAAAGTAATCAACATACAGGACCATGTCCTTGTGTATTGGGCCTAATTTTGAGTTTATTATAATTATTGTCACTTATACACACACACTAATCAATGAAGTGGACTAAATGAAATATGTTGAAGGGATGAAATGATAAGTATCCACCTTCACCATCTGAAGGGCACCTGCTACAAAAGCTATTAGCAATGTTAAAATTGCATTACCTGCGTAGAAATCTATCGTAATGCATTCTGAATGCGAAACCAGCTCGTCTCACTCGCACATTTTCTATTAAACCCAAATATCGTACTTGATGACCCACTCTTTGATCATCAAAAACAGACGGAGATTTCAGTTCATTTGGTTTGATACATCTGACATAATGTGGTTCCTGTCACAATAGAAAAATAATCAATTAATATAGAACTACCTAGATCCGGACTACATTGATCTTTCCAGGATTATCCGTACCCATTTTTAGTTATTATGAGTGAAGATGACTAATTCAAGAATATTGGACTTTCACAAGCTGTTGGAGATCTAAACCCACAGCTGCTGTCATGTAAATACCAACTGTTTTATAGAACCACACAAAACACAATATAACATCAATAGAAAATAAACATGTAATTCTGAAATCATTTGATAAGAAATAAACATAAAAGATTCAAGAATAGCATTTAAAACTTACCTTAGAAGCCAGGTTTTCAACTAAAGCTATAATAGAGTTTTTAAAGTTAGTACCAGCTGTTACTGGACGTCTGGTTGTCTGAAATAAAATGACACATCTTAATAATCACGATGCTGACACAATTTGGATATAAATTCTTACACTTAGGATTTGGAATCAGAATCAGAACCTGAAGTAAGTAATTAAAATGAAACAAGGAATAAATACAGGCCTGTTCTAATGTTCTAGATAAAAGCATGTTCTGTTTGAAAAGTTTTCAATTCAGATTATTGAATCATTTACTTACCTCTGTAACTGACTGTTTACCTTCTGGCCACATGGCTTTTATTAATTCATCTTTACTGAAAATATATAGACCAACTAAATTTAAAATACAATCAAAATTTTTGCACTAAGTTAATAATATACATTATTTTATTTCAAAATCTTTTGAGACTGGTTAAAGCATAGAAGCACAAGATATAAAGATACCGTTCGGGTCTCAGCCAATTTTCAGCACTAGAATCTGTGCTATACTAAGAAAGTGTTATCCAATAACGAAAATATTGTTGCAACACCACTTTCTAAATGAACATTAAATAATTTTATATAGATACTGTTTATAAAGACAACAATCAAGTATATATCTAACCTGTTGTATAAAAGGCGTTTGAAGTCCTGAAAGAGTGTATCTTTATTTTTATCTATAAAACCAATCACACTGTAGGATACATCTCCAGCGTAATGACGAATACGGAAATCTCGGTCGTGTTGTAATGTCTTATCAGCAGGATTCAACTACAATATCAAACATCATATTATATTAGTCGCATTTTAGTCATTTTATCGTATATTTACATTTTTTATAAATCTGAGCACATTTTGTTGAAGATGGTGCTATATAAATAGCTTAATAGATAATATCAATGCAATCTGACCATATATTAAAATGTCTTAGAATGCCACATTATACCCCAAAACGGAAGCATATTTGTGCATATGAATGTGACTTGTCTATCTGTATTGTGTTAAGCCACCAATCTTACAACTCCTTCTTCAATTGATATTTATCTATTAACGTTACCAAACCAAATCACATTAATGTACTATTTAGTTACAATAAAGTAAGGAAGATTCTTACCGATCTACAGGTAAATCTTTCGTGTTTATTTAATTTGGTTGCCATGGCCTGCAAAAACATCTGAAAAAAAAAATCATCATTCTTATGTTTAAAAAACCTAGGCAGCAAAAAAGAAACTGGTTTTATAGTTAGTAGTATAACAATAGGGTAAACCTATAAAAAATATCATATACTTCAATAAGCAAATCATAAAATATTGGCACACAATGGTCCTAATCTAACATTAAATTATATTCTAATAAGTATTTGAGATATTTTATGTCAAATGTTTTTGTTTGTTAATAAATTCATTTCCCCATATATTTAAGATTTCGCCAATATTACTCCTCTTTGAAAATACATAATATATTATACCTACCACATCTGTAACTTTACCAACATTTAAACAAGCTTCATCTAATATAGCTAGTATTCCTTTATGTTGTAATTCTACCAGATCACAGATCACTTTATTATTAAAATAATCAACCTAACAATAAACATCAACATTTAATTAACATCTACATTTACCAAATGCCATTACAACTATTTAACCTTGAATATCATACACCTAGGGCCTGTCTCTTTCATTTGATTAGTTTATCACTAAATTTAATTTAAGCCTTATACAGAATACTGTCTTTCTCATAATCTTGATTAAGTCTGAATGTTTGGTATAATAATACTTTATTTATTTCATGATAATATTGGTTGGAATTTAAATAAATGAAAAGAAAACGTACATGCTGCCATTCTATTCCTTCCTTCATATATTCCTCCTGTTCCTGTTTTAATACCAATTCTATAAACAGCTGCTGTAACTTCTCATTACAATAATTAATACAAAACTGTTCAAAACTAAAAGAGATCAGATGATACAATTCTTTACATTTACATAAGATCATTCCTTTTATTTATTGAGTGAAATCGAAAAAAACATATTTCACAAGGATAACAAGAGATCCTTTCTACCAGCTGGTCCTTGGCCTAACCTCTTGACATTGATCTTCCCTGGATTATCTGTACCCATTTACAGCTGGGTGGACTGGAATTGTGGATGAAGCGGACTTATTCAAGGTCATCGGAAAAGCCGATCGAGGTCAGAGCTCACGTCCGACATGTTCAACATATCCAAGCAAATGACGTCATCACATAAAGAACCAACGCTCTAACCGCTTTGCTAAAGAACCCCACAAATCAATAAGAATCAGGCCAATATTTTTATAAACTAATCAGAAGTCAAAATCTGACAAATATATGAGCTAAACATTAAATGAGTTACAGCACAGCTATATCATTTAAGGATGACAAAAACATCCATCTTCAAATCTACAATAAATTTTAAAACCTCTAAGAAAATAAAAATGAAATGAATGGAATTTAACGTCCCACTCCTCTGCATCTTATGGGATAATGAAAATTTTTCCAGGACAACGGCATTAGCCTACTCTTTTTGCAATTTCCAACTATCAAGGGATCTTTAATGTGCAAAGCCTGTAGCACAGAGGGCCTTGGATTTATTGTTCCATCCTCTAAAAAGAGATGACATGACAAAACAACCAATTAAATGAATGAAACTTACCTATTATTATCAAAAATTTCAAACCCATATATATCTAAAACCCCTATCACAGTATTTTTACCCACATATTTCAATCCACTTATCTTGGGATCTATCAACTCATTGATTCTTCCCACAATCCAAGAAAACATTCTATCATATGTAGCCTATAATATATGGTAGAAATATCAAATATTTTACAAACAGCAGATCACCAAGGTCAGAATGAAACTCATTATATGTAATTCTGTAAAATTTCATGAATATTGTAAGCAGATCTTAATGCCAAGGGGTTCCAGTAATAGTCTTTAGAAATTTCTTACTTTGGCAAAGGCATCTCTGGCATAATGCGCTTCTGTTTGTTTTAATCCCTTCTCTACCACTTGACCACCAGCTGCGATTGTTCGGAAACACAGGGCTTTCTGTAAGGCATCAACATCAACAGAAAATAACCGGGCAATATCTTTGAGGTTATTCTGATTGGATATTAAAACTTGTTCATGTTGGTCTGGATCAGCTTCAAACTTAATATCACCCTAGAATAAAGATATATATCATCAAGTCTTAAGTGTATTTTAGCTTCTGTATTTGATCTGACATCATATCTTCTATTACATATTTTTCAAATTTTTATGAATTACTAAAAGAAATTAAAATGATAAACTATAGGTGGTTCCAAAAGAACAGAATTATTTTGATAAACCATATTTGGGATTTCAAAAACTTACTAAGTGTATGACCGCAGCCACTATTTTCCATAAAGAGTTGATATGTTCTGCTGAAAACCCAGCACCTTTCATAGCATCATTGACTGCTTTAAATTCACGTTTATCATTAATAGTAGGCACCTGAAATAGAATATCCATAGAGCAACCAAGATAATCCAGTATCAGTATGTAAGGAAACATATGAAATTATGTTTAGCTTGGCTCGATTGGCAATACCCAGCACTAATGGACAGTGGTGAACGCAATACCACAGATACAAATGTCAATCATATCTGATGTTTGACTTATTAAGACACCATGAAAGGGAGATAATAATATTTACCTGTGAGCTACCGCCCTGTGATATGAAATAATATTTACTACAATCTCGAGATAATTTTAAATCGGACAGCTGATTCTCAGATCCTCCACTCAACAACTACAAAAAATATAAACAGATGATCAGAATTACTGAAATCACTGATATCTCAATGGAAATGGAAATTGTATTAGTGCAAATGCAAGTGTGACATGTTCCTTGTACTTCATAAAGGGGAAACTACTCTTAATCCTTAAGTTTATTACATGGAAGCTAGAAAGTGTTCCTTGTACATAATGCAGGGGAAACTACTCTTAATCCTTAAGTTTATTACATGGAAGCTAGAAAGTGTTCCTTGTACATAATGCAGGGGAAACTACTCTTAATCCTTTTTATTTAATTTTATTACAATGCCACTTTTGATCTTCCAGGAAAACAAGTATATTATATTATCAATTTAATGATAACCTTGAAATTTAAATACAGAGGATGTGTTGACATAAACAAATAATTTACCTGGTAAAAGGAATGGAATGTTCTTTCTCCTTCTTGTTGGTAAACAACTCGACTCTATAATATACAAAAATTCAAAATCAATTCTATTATCCAGGTTTATGACTTTCATCACCCATTTCAATAACACGGATATAACATCTAAAGTTTAACCCAATATCATTAGTACAAAATTAACAATGTATAAGATAAAAATAACACAGCTTACCTTTTCTAATAAATAGTTATTGATATGTCCACCTATTGGATCTCCTTTAAAATCAAAATTAATATCCATATATTTTCCAAATCTACTGGAGTTATCATTCCTGTTGGTTTTAGCATTACCAAATGTTTCCAATATAACATTAGATTTAATTAGGATGTCTTTAACTCTGCAATAGAAAATGTAAACATTAACAGTCACCAAAATGAAAGAACAAATAAATTTTAATGTAAAACAGATTTGTTTGCTGTTTCTGTTCTTTAAAATCGTTCCTTATGTCCCTGTACCATGAAATAAAATACATGTTTATTTTGATCCATTTTCACCATCTTGCCCTTTCTCTCAACTTTTGCAAATAGATCTTTGAACTTTTGTATAGGTTTGATTATTTCATTAGCCATGATGAGAGTCTAGAAAAGGCAAGAGATTTTTAAGAAGGAGAAGAATACCCTATCTTGCTGGTCCTCAGGTACTACCTAGAAGATCAGAATAGTTTTTGAAATATAAGTTACAAACCTTTCCACCTCTTTCTGTCCACTAACATTAGTAACAGCAGCTATATATCTCATAATAATCTTAGATGCTTCTGTTTTACCAGCTCCACTCTCACCTGTAATGGACATTAGATTTGATATATTTAACTTTAAATACCGTAAAGTAATTGTTTAAAATAGCATGCAGTGATTAGTAATATATTATTCTTTTAAATAGTATGTCATATTATCATTAAGAGTCAACTGGCCTACTATCATTGGTAAGAACCTACTAGCCTACTATCACTGGTAAGAGCCTACTAGCCTGCTATCATTGATAAGAGTCAACTATCCTACTATCATTGGTAAGAACCTATTGGCAAGAGTTAAATAGCCTACTATCATTGTTAAGAGTCAATTGGTAAGAACCTACTATCTAAGAGCCTACTAGCCTTCTATCATTGGTAAGAGCCTATCATTGGTAATAGCCTACTATCATTTGTAAGAGTCTTCTATCATTGGTAAGAGCCTACGAGACTACTACGATTAGTAAGAGCCTACCATCATTGGTAAGAGCCAATCATCCTATCATTGGTAAGAGCCTCCTATCATTGGTAAGAGCCTACTATCATTGGTAAGAATCTATTGGCAAGAGTTAAATAGCCTACTATCATTGTTAAGAGTCAATTGGTAAGAACCTACTATCTAAGAGCCTACTGCTTTCTATCATTGGTAAGAGCCTATCATTGGTAAGAGCACTATCATTGGTAAGAGCTCTCTCTATCATTGGTAAGAGCCCAACAGACTACTACGATTAGTAAGAGCCTACCATCATTGGTAAGAGTCAATCATCCTATCATTGGTAAGAGCCTCCTATCATTGGTAAGAGCCTACTATCATTGGTAAGAATCTATTGGCAAGAGTTAAATAGCCTACTATCATTGTTAAGAGTCAATTGGTAAGAACCTACTATCTAAGAGCCTACATGCTTTCTATCATTGGTAAGAGCCTATCATTGGTAAGAGCCTACTATCATTGGTAAGAGCCTATCATTTGTAAGAGTTTTCTATCATTGGTAACAGCCCAACAGACTACTACGATTAGTAAGAGCCTACCATCATTTGGGAAGAGCCAATCATCCTATCATTGGTAAGAGCCTCCTATCATTAGACTAAGAATCTATTGGCAAGAGTTAAATAGCCTACTATCATTGTTAAGAGTCAATTGGTAAGAACCTACTATCTAAGAGCCTACTAGCTTTCTATCATTGGTAAGAGCCTATCATTGGTAAGAGCCTACTATCATTGGTAAGAGCCTATCATTTGTAAGAGTCTTCTATCATTGGTAACAGCCCAACAGACTACTACGATTAGTAAGAGCTACCATCAATGGTAAGAGCCAATCATCCTATCATTGGTAAGAAAAAAGCCTACTATCATTGGTAAGAATCTATTGGCAAGAGTTAAATAGCCTACTATCATTGTTAAGAGTCAATTGGTAAGAACCTACTATCTAAGAGCCTACATGCTTTCTATCATTGGTAAGAGCCTATCATTGGTAAGAGCCTACTATCATTGGAAAGAGCCTATCATTTGTAAGAGTCTTCTATCATTGGTAAGAGCCTAACAGACTACTACGATTAGTAAGAGCCTACCATCATTGGTAAGAGCCAATCATCCTATCATTGGTAAGAGCCTCCTATCATTGGTAAGAGCCTACTATCATTGGAAGAACTATTGGAAGACCTACTAGCTACTATCATTGGTAAGAGCCTCAAAAGTTGGTAGACGTTAAAGACCTAATACTCATATGGAAAGTCTAACATAATGGAGAACATTATAATGGTTGCCAATTTCCAAATAACAAGTCTCATGCAGAAGGCGGAGTGAGAAATTACAGAGCTTTGAAAAATCTGTATTTCTTTTAAAAAGGGACAGACTGAAATAGCTTCTCATCCCATATATTATGTTGAGAGCGATGTAACACATCAGTCAAACCCCAGTACACTTTAAAAGAAGTGATTTCACCATGAAGATTTCAAAATAAGATAAACCCTTTCTCAAAGAAATCTTATCAAATAGAAATGCCTTCATATATTTCATATATCTTAATTATGAACATAGACACATAGTATAATAGGTGCTATTTCACGTAGACAAGGGCAATAACTTTGTTTCCTATTGTCAGAAGGAACTCAAACTCAAACATCATTTCATTGAAATAAGTAAATGTATGCAAACCATACAAAATTAGTTAAAGATGGTTGAAATGTAAAGACCAGGGCCATAACTTTGTCTCTTATTGTCAGAAAGTACAAAAATTCAATTTTTAAACTATGGTGTACTCTGAGTAATCCGATATACCAAGGATCGCTCAAAATAATGTCTGATCAGCATGAGTGTTGGATTACTCCGAGCACACTGAATATGCAAACCATTAATCAAAGATGGTGGCAAGTGACAAGTCTTAATTACGAAAAACTCCCAAAAACAGAATGACATTGGTATCGATAATATTTGCAGTGAAGATCTTTATTAGAGGAAATTAAAGACTTCAGAATTAACATAGAATAACTCAGTCTCAGTGAGTGTTTTAAGAGTCACTTTAGCGTCTGCTCTTGAATTCTACAATATTCATATTCAACAAATATTATATAAGATACAGAAATAAGTTAGTGACATGAGCATGGAAATGAAACTAGATAAGTATGTATATATTCATTGTGAAATACAGGTTATGTAGAAATAAGAAAAGATAATCAATATTCCATTATTGTTTCTTTTTACTAAGGACAAGTTTATAAATACAATTGTTTATATGTTTATTTTCTTATCTTAACTTCAATACTTCTTTCTTTATTCTACAGCAGTCTTTACTTTACAGCAGTTTTTACTTCCCTCACAGTCTGTAAGTCACAGAGCTCAATTCCAGCTATATGTATCAACATCAAAGTCTGGCTCTGTGCACTTCAATTACTAATCTTGCAATATCAAATCATCGATATCTTATCATCAATATCACATCATCGATATCAAATCATCGATATCATATCATCGATATCATATCATCGATATCAATTCATTAATATCATATCATCGATATCATATCATCGATATCAAATCATCGATATCATATCATCGATATCATATTATAGATGCAGCTTATAAAGGTGACTATACAATGTCAGATAATTTTTGCTACACAATTGGTTAATAGTCTTGAATAACCAGCTAACTAACTTGCAGAAGTTTTTTATTATAAAAATTGTGCCTACGCATGGTACATGTATGTATGAATGCATGCATTGTTCTGTGGGAGCCTGTTTGCGTGATTTAGTAACTCATTTTTGCTATTTTTTTAACCTTGATCACCCAACCAAGCTATGAAATCTTTTGTTTTAGCCTAAGATTTATTGTATAAATACTTCAAGTCAGACTGAAGATAATTGAAATATTTGTAGAGTTAGTCATAAAATACAAACTTACAACTTTCACCTCAAATAAAATTCACTATCGCATAAGATAAGGAGGTAAAATATATTATTATTATCAGCACAAATTTATCAGTAACTATAATTCAAGTATACACATTCTATGTAAGAAATTTGTGTTTATATTTAGATGTTTGTATCCTCTAATTATCCCAATAATGAGTACAAATATTTTCTTTTCAAATTACTTTGATTCGGTAAATTCCAAACGTGCTGTAAGAACCCAATACGTAGATTCTCAACAAGTTGGCTGAAGACATCTCCTAAATACTTGACAAACAACTTAAGAAAATGCTTTAGATATCTTCTTAACCACATGATAGAACTTATTTTATGCCACCAGTAGATATTTTCAGAATAAATGATGTAGGGAAACATCTATATGTACATCTGAAAAATTGAAGATCTTTTTTTTATTTTTTTATCTATAAGATCAAAAGTTGCATTCTTATGAGGTACACAAAGGTTAGCTTGTAAGGGGTAAAAGTTATAACTTCAGGTAGACTAGGTCACACAAGTTCCATTGTAAACATATTTTTTTACACTCTGGAAAATCAAGACTTGATAATAAAAATTAACCCCTGAAATCCTTGTGAGTCTTATTTCATCAACAGCATAATAACTAGGAAACCGTGACATATTTGTATCACAATGACTTTTAAAGTAAGTCAGTCATAGGAATATGTTACCTGAGATTATATTGTTAATATATCAAGGGAATACTGCGTCTTGCAATGAACTCTGAACTAGGCCAATAAGAGCATATATTCATCAGGGGATAAACCTGTTGCCATAAATAACATAAAATATGTATCCATAAAATTGGAATTGATTATTGAAAAATGCTTAATATATTGATAAAGGGTTTTTCAATAATAACATAGTTTTTTGAGTTTTCAAAACTTTACAGGGATTTTGTTACTAAATGACACCTGGTAAATTCACTGATGAATATACACTCATATTGACCATTCTAAGAACCAGTATTATTTTAAGATATACAATCTAACTGTAGTATAGGTGCTAGTATATAACTTTAATGGTTTCCCTTTTAAGTCTCAAGGTTTTCTTTAAAAGATTACTATTCTGCTAAATAAATATGACAATAAGTTTATATACCATACTATAAAGTGGGTTTTTATTCAAATTAATTTCATTCCAAAATTTCGGAGATTATCAAAAGACACAATATTTTTAAGGAAATGACAATTTTCAGAAGTGCATGAATGAATGTTCAGTTTCTAGATGACAAATCACAACCAGTCAAACTATTCATTTTTTAAGAGGAAACATTAGTCAAACAAGGAAACTTGAATCATCAGTTACAGTATACATTATTCACCAGAAACTACAATTTCATACAATAACCTTGGAATAGTTTCAACTAGTTAAATTAGCAGCTGATGAACAATCACCAAAGAGACATTATTAAGTTCTTTCACATAACACTACATGTTTCTAGGTTTATGATGTTGTATCATCATGAGTTCAGATGATTAAAGTTAAGGCAGCTTAACTCTAAACCTTCCTTCGAGTCTGTTTTTTTCTGTCGTCTGAATGTGATTGGTCAAGCTTAAGCTGCCTTAACTTACACCTTCTTCGTAGGTGGCAATAAACCTGGTTTGGAATGTTAAGCTGCCTTAGTAAGGCCGTCTGAGCGCACCTAGCATATTTTTGTTAAACATCTTTCGAGTTTCTATGTGCATGATATATTCACCTGATACTGAACTGATAACTTTCACGGCTATGGTTAAGCTGGCTTAACTTTTACTCTGAAGTCAGTGCTAGATCAATAATCAGAAGTAACTAGAATCTTTAACATGCTTAACATGCCAGGGTTTCAACAGAACATTGACCTTTTTATTGTTTTTACTCAATGTGCATCAATGGAAAATGTTCTTATATAAGAGCAGCAAACCATCTCAGTATATTCTGAAAATTATTTGTGAATTGCTCATATGTAAGTAAAGACATATCTTAAATGAACCAAATACACTATTGCCAGGTTATGTTAAGTTTCATTTGTTTTTTAGAAGTGAAATGTCTTTAATATAATATATCTATTTGTTGTTTTCTTCTGTTGTTAATTTTTGACCTGAATCTTTCCAAATCTTGTAAAAAGTTATTTATTAATGTTTTCTTCACATATACAGTTACTATACTGAGGCCAATTGTCTTTCAAGGTAGGAAATATGACATGCAGATTAAAATTACATTTTAAGGTAAACCTACACCTTCAATGCATTTATTCATTTCAGAGAACATTTTTTGCTTTTGTTTTATCAAAAATTTTGAAATATTATTACTTTCTTCCCACTGCTTGCCACATATTTTTGTACAAACAACTTTAAGTGGTTTTATAAAGAATTTTCTCCTTGGCCTGTACTTTTGTAATTTCAATTAATTGTTGTTTTACAACCATGTTCACCTGCACCTTGACACAGAATCAGAGAGGGAAAAGTCAATGTTTCTCATAAAACTTAAAAACTGACGGAATTCACCATGTCATCTTACTTATTTTAAGCATCTTATTTAGCTGACAAATCTTTACAGTGACAGAAACAGTTGATCCTATTGTTATCTGCTGGTAAAATGTCAAATAACTTGTATTTCAAGAATGTTAAATCCTTTCCTTTCTATAACTAACTTTATCTGTCTTAAATTAACAATTTTGTCACATCATCAAAGAGATCTGTGTCACTTTACATTTAAAATCGCACCTCATGTGGCTTAAAACAAATTTCAAATTTAAAAGAAAAAAGTATTTGGGATTATGAAGGTTATATCTAAATGGTGACATAGTTTAAACCACAGAGATAGTACCTCTTTCTTCAGCTACAAGACATTTTCAAGCAAAACAAAACGTCTTTTTTAGAACAAGAATATTACATACTGATGCATTTTGTAAGGAAATAATTTGGAAATCAAAAGTATAACACAAAATATGAAAATAAAGACACTGGGTTTTGAAGTATGAAATATATGCATGATATAATTCGATAAACACAAGTTATTCTGATATAACCAGATAAATAAATGCTATTGTAGGTTATAAAATATTTATTTTTTCTTCCTGGTTGACAAATGTTTTATCATGGTAATTAGAGTGTAGTCTTAGATATAATAGATAATATTTTATAGAGCATAAATATCTTAAACATAATTATATAGGTTTGAGCATATTGTACATATATTCAGCAAATTCTTTAGATTGATATTGTTGTGGGGTAGTAACTGAACTGTTGTCCTGTCATGTGAAACAGTAAAATATCCCAGCAGACATGCTGTAATAAAGAGATTCACACTAGAATTATCCAAATAAAACCTGAAAATTTGCTCTATTTTTTCTGATAGCACCTCAAAATTCCTTTTTGAATTGAAATCTATTTTGGCTTGAAAAGTTACACTAGAATCTGCTCGAGTTAAACCTATGCATATAATGTTTTATGCTAAAAACTGACAAAAAACCTTCAAAAGAATATATTCTGACAACATTAAGGCTAAAAATAATAATGGAACATGATCAGCGTGTCAGATATTGGTAATATTTGTTTGTTGCACGTAACATCAGTGATTTGAACAAGACTAAAAGCGGATTAGGATGTGATAAAACTAAACAAGTTGTGTAAACTGTCGGCTGGACAAACGAAAATTTGACCAAATTTAGGTTAATCAATAAATCAATATCACTAATTGTACATAGTTAAGTCATATCTTTATTTAAAGGTTTTAAACAACTTTTAGATGTACTTGATAACCTTCGTGATGGAGATCTGGAAGGTAATGTTACCTTGGTCTCATCTTGATCTGGGTCAACTCTCCTGTTGGTTATACTAATGTGTGCTTAGGGACTTTGTTTTTGTTATTAGGACAAACATGGACTTTTAAAAGACCGTTCATACTGGAAATCATTTTGTGAATTTCAATGGAATAATGCCATGTTGGTTTCCTTTTCAATGATGTTTATGATTTCTATAGATGGAGGAAAGTTACATTAAAAACTAAGATAAAGGATGTATTAATTCTTACTTTATTACATACTATGTTTCGAAATACATACTTGATAACGTTACTTGTAGGGCCTATGTATTTTGAAACGTAGTATGTAATAAAGTAAGAAGTAGTACATCCATACATCTTAGTTTTTAATGTAACTTTCCCACATCTATATGTCTTGTAAACAATATATCAAGCATCTTTTTGATTGGTGTTTATTATTTTTGTGTTATTTTAAAGGGAGAATAGGTGTTAGAAATAACATGAAAGTTTTAAGGGGGATCAAAATTTTTGGAAAAATAACAGTATATTTTCCATAGTGGTTCCTATAGGATAAAACCCCCTAAAAACAAGATAAGTTCTCGCAAAAAAAAGTAGTTTTAAAAAATAAAACTTGGTGACCATCCAAAAAAGCGATCTGTCAAATCGTGTAAACAAAAAACTAACCTAACATGTATTTTTTACGCGTCCTTGGAATCCTCTACTGTTGGATGTTCCAACAAAAATATGTGGCGGGCGTTAATTTCCGTCCCCTTCTGTTCCCCAAACTGGAATGGAATCGGGCGGCTGACCACAAATTTTTGTATAAACTTTCCCCGAAATATTTTTATTTGGTTTTTTTAAAATTTGGTAAAGTTTTTGGGATCATTTCTTATTTAACAATTTGTAATATGAAATCACAAAAATGCATGTTTGGGGAAAATTAATTCTTACCACCTATTATCCCTTTAAAGAAAAATGTCCTCAGATTATAGATGGAAAGTGTGGTTAGGAGGAGGATAATTAGAGAAAATTACAATCTTCATTAAAATATGTAGGTCCAAAGGATAAAACTGCTAAATCAAGCATAAGTTGCTTGCAAGATAAAAATGCATGAGTTTAATAAATAAATGAGTTGGTGACCAGTGAAGGCACTAATAAATGAATCTGTCAGTTGGTGTAAACAAACAATACTAACCTGATATCACTATACAGGTGTCCTTGGAATTCCTCTTCATGTTTTTATAGGCACTGTCTGCCAAGGCAAATATATGTGGCGGGCGTTCATATATCTCGCGTCCCCTGTACTGTTCCACATAACTGGCATTATATATATCTATTGGTCTATAAGGATTAACTGATACCACAACTTCACCAATGTATGTATAAATCTTTCCCTTCTGAAATCTGTAATAGACAATGGTATTTGGTTTGAAATGATTTGTTTAGATATGAATTGCACTTACAGGCAGATCTTACTCATGTTGATGAGGCAAGTTACCTAAGTAGGAGGATTCACAATGATGCATGTTGGGAAGATTAACTCTTTGATCCCAACATGTTAGAATTTAATACTAAATGAAAAAAATGGAGTTTTACATTAAACTTTTCTGCACCTTATGGGCTAATGAAGACAGGATTATTTCATACCAAGACAAGGGGATATGTTTAAACTACCCTCTCGCAATGAAAACAACCCTAGTCAGCGAAAATGTGTTTTAAATTAGCTACCAGTCCAAATAGAGGAGACACAAAGACATTCAGTCTCAACAGATGGAAATAATTCACTGTGGAAGAAAACTATTAAAGACAGGAAAAGGTTAAAGTTATATGAGAGGACAGCAAGGTATCTGTCTACTAGTGACTTATAAAACAAGGTAAACAAAAACAATGGTGTCAAGCCAGTAAAGTCAACAATTCAACAATTGTTACTCTTACGCTAGTAATACTAGTACATGTACTAATATCATTCTACCAAACTAAACTGTAGTTTTAAACTTTGGTTACTGAAACTGGATTAAGTTGTAACAACTAAGAAGGTTTTGAGGAGAAGTAGAAGTGGATAGGTGATTGGCATGGTTTAGTTATAAATGCTGTGGAGCAAAGGTTCCAAAAGTCCGGCCTCTGGCGCTGAATGGACCAGATCCAGACCACAAGGAGATACCATCCAGCCCACAAAAAGTTTTGTAGTTGAAATTTTTTTTTTAATAGTCCATGCAAAATCATTGAGGGACAAAAATGAGTTTCATCAAAACTTCCTACCAAAATCCATATTTTCCAGCCCCACACGACGAATTAATTAGGCACCTCTGCTGTATAAATGCAATGATTTCAGACTTGTTTTCCAATGCTAGAACTTTCAATTCATGCCATTAAAAACCTGAAGTTATGTTTGTCCCTTTTTTAATATCAATATTCAATTTATCTGTAAACTCACTGAGCCACTAAATATCCTATACAGCAGAAACAGTTTTAATATGATTTGTTTACAATGTGATAATCATCACCATGTTACGGAGATAAACAATGAAATATGATTCTAATATTGTCAACCTGATTCTATATGAAACATGATTATAGATTTAGCTCGAATTAAACGTTTTCTATTATTAGTCATTAGAATAATCAACTCTTTGATTGGTGCATAAGCAAAATTAGGATTTATTTTAAATTCAAAAAGACTTGAAGAAAGATGTATGCATCTGTTTCTTATCATTAAAACACAAAAAAATAATGCAAAGTATGTCATAGACAAATAACCAACATTGACCTGACAGGTACCTGTCTTCAACATGGTGTAAAATTGTATCAATTCTTAAGTTAAGTAGTTAAGTCAATGGGAAGTAGTTTCGACCTTATCTGACTAAAGTAAGACACAACAATAGGTTGAAACACAGTGAATTGATATACCATAGTTCATTAAGGTGATATATTCTAGTAAAACTAGTTGTTATTTCAGTGTTTCAATATCATATAATCAATAACTCACTATTGCTAAATTTATATTAACCTATACTTAAACTCTTACAGTACCATAATAAACCTTACTTTAATCATAATAAACCTTGCTATTACCATAATAAATAATGATTTAACTATAATAAACCTTACTCTTTCAGTACCATAATAAACCTAATACTTTCACCTTATAAACCTCATGTTAACTCTTATATTATTATAATAAACCTTACTTTAACAATGATAAAACTTACTTTAACCATAATAAACCTCACTTTAACAATAATAGACCTTACTTTACACATTCCGTAAAATTAAACCTTGTTATTACCATAATAAATAATGATTTAACTATAATAAACCTTACTTATTAACTCTTTCAGTACCATAATGAACCTAATACTTTCACCTTATAAACCTCATGTTAACTCTTATATTATTATAATAAACCTTACTTTAACAATGATAAAACTTTAACCATAATAAACCTCACTTTAACATAATAATCTTACTTCAACCATAATAAACTTCTTTTCATAATAAACAATTGATTTCAACATAATAAACACTCAAATTTAACCATAATGAACCTTACTTTACCTAATAAACCATTACTTTAACCAAAATAAACCTTCTTTAACATGATAAACCTTTCTTTAACCTAATTATAATCATTACAATATGATAAACCTTTTTAAGGTTTACACGTAACATAATAAACTTACTTTAATCATATAAACTGTTCAGACAGGAATACAGTCGATAAATCCTAATGCGGTACTTGGTAAAAAACACTTTAAAAAATAAACTATTGCTTAACCAAAATACTGTCTGGAGTTAAAAACTTAATTAAGTATGGTTAATAATTATTATAATGTTCAGACACAAAAACAATCACAATTGTTTAACAATTAAGTGAACTGACGAATACAGATTACTTTTTCAATTACTTAAATTACAAGTATAATTGTACTACACTGTTTTAGTAAGATTCTTACACCAGCTTGCGTTTACCGTTGGAGCCACTTTCAGAAATTCCTATCAATATGATAATTAAGTCACAAATGTATATGTTTAATTATAATAAACCTTACCATTCAGTACCACAATAAACCTAATACTTTCACCTTATAAACCTCATGTTAACTCTTATATTATTATAATAAACCTTACTTTAACAATGATAAAACTTACTTTAACCATAATAAACCTCACTTTAACAATAATTAACCTTACTTTAACATAATTAATCTTACTTCAACCATAATAAACCTTACTTTAACCATAATAAACCCTACTTTATCCATAATAAACCTTACCTTAACCAAAATAAACCTTTCTTTAACCATAATAAACCTTTCTATTATTATGGTTAATAATTACTTTATAACTCTTACTGTACCAAAATAAACCTTTTTTAAGGCTTACAGTAACATAATAAACCTTACTTTAACACTTCAAATGTTCAGATGCTGTGTACTACAGTCTGTGTTTAGTGAAGATTCTTTAACAGCTTGGTTTTGACTTTGAAAAAACACTTTCAAAGGGAAAATTGGCTAATCAAAATATGTCTAGAGTTAAGGTCCAGACAAAGTGGTCAGTATGGTTTAAAGTTATTGAAATGGTCAAGACACAAAAGACATGACCAATGGTGTTTAACTAGGATTAGTTGGACAGTGTGAACAAGAAGTTACAAGAGATTAGCTTTTTATTGTCTATATTGACTTTAAATACTAACATCTTATATCTATATCTGTACTACAACTGTTTTAAACCAATTTTACACCAGGCTGCGTTTCAGCGCTAGAAGCTCCCAGACAGAGTTCTTATTTCTAGCACTGTTTCCAGGATATCCTAACGCCAAGATCTTATCAAGAATACAAAGCTAGGCCATGAGGTTTTGAAAACTAAGGTCTAAAAAAGTTAAATAAATCTTGTAGTGATTTGGCAAAGATAATTTTAATCCAAAATTGGCTGCCCTTTACTTCATCTCCACACACAGTGTAAACAACAAAGTTTATCTTAGATCTATTTTCTTTAACATTCTTATAGCCAATCTGAGACTGTGATTTGGAGCTTCAATGGGAGATCTGCATGTATTACTTACACACTTACTGCTTGGCTTTGTCAACCCAACCTACTTATTTTTGCTACCAAATAGACTTTACTGCTTCCGTTTCACTGAACAGACATCACAGATTTCATTTACTATGTCAAGACTTATCTTTAAGGAAAAAATGCAACCAGAAACTTAGATAATTCATTTGAAATCGCTTTCGTTTTATTTCTAAGTATACATTTCAGATTTTCAGTTTCATGGTAACATGACAGAGCTAAGTTTTCCAGGACAGAAGCTTTGGCCTACTTAATTCTGATTTCCCATTATAGAGGAATCAGTAATGTGCACAACCTGAAACACCCATCTGAAGGACCAGAAATTTTTACCATGCCAGCCCCTTTAACCTACATCACTGAAAAGGACAAACAAGTCAAAGCTATAAAAAATCTGCCATCTATTCAATAGTAGTCTTCAACTTCCGTTTCCTTTCAAGTGACTGTTGAAAACTAGGAAGCAAAGTTTAATAGAATAAGGTAGCAAAAATGCATAATTTACAGATATTTTGGGTGCCTTTTTTTCAAACAAACCTACAATTGGAAAAGGAAGATTTAAGTCTGAAATAACTAAATTATTCAAAAGTCAATAGAACAAAAGTGGTTACTCCACAACAGACAACTGTTGACTAAGGGTGTCTGAAGAACAGAGACAAATTTTGGTTAAAGATACAAGATTATTATTTCAATACTTGTTTTATTTCAGTAACAATACACAATATTGACAGCATATCATCAAATCTTCCCTGTTGGTTTTCCTTGTGCTTACAAGTGGCTCTAATATATAAATATCAACTGATTTGAATTCAATATTAAACATATTTCCTTATACTGGTTTATTGAATTCCTTTTATCACTCAACCAATAAATGAAAAAGTTCCTGAAGTACAAGTATAACAAATCCAAAATATTTGGGCTATAATATAACTAAATATATATAACTGTTCCTCCTGAATTTTCTGTAGCTTTCAGTAGCTTCAGCTGGGATCAACAGAAACAATGAGCAAAGAGGCTTTATCCACAAATAGAAGAGTTGAGTTTGCATTGTATCTGTGTATCCCCATCTTTTATTTTCTACTGTATAATCCCAGAATGGACCTCAGACAGGGTACTGTACCGTGCCTATTCTCACCTTTACACAGACTTATACTATTGATTTTCATCACTATAATAACTGGTGTAGAAGAACAAGCATATTATATTGTAGGCTACTGTTGCTATTGGTGACATGATGGGTACATATGCAGAGCATTCTAATCTTGGTCTCTGTATGTGAATAGTCATTTTTCCTTATAATTCCAATCAACCTTGCTGTAAATGCTCACAGATAATCACAGAAAGATTATTTGAACAGACTCAGTCGGTAAAAATATCTCTGTGAACCCTAATTATTAACCTAGCTTTTCTATGAGGGAAATAGCTATAACAGATTTCTGGACTATCCCATTGAAATGTATATATATCTTTCCCCTAAAACTGACCATAAATCATATCTATCAACTATCCCTTGATCTCAATATGTAAATAACTAGGTCACATCTCAGAGTGACATAAATAACAAACAGTATATTGTTGAGAAGTTAAAGTGATATAGGGCTCTTCTTATTTCTTAAAGGGATCCCAAAACTTTATAAACAGCCTTAGTCCTATCAATATTGATTAACCAATAATAACAATTTCTGCTACCTGAAGCACCAGTGCTATATTAAAGGAATGGGCTACTCAGGAATGTGAAACATCTCAATTTGAAGCAAATTAAGCTTACTGAATTCCCAAAATTCATCTTAGGCCATTTATTGGCTTGTGGGTGCCTCTGGCAGGAGTTTTAACCCTTCAGGCCTCATGTCAGATGGACACATTTAATAGTGTAATGCATTAATAAGGGTATGCCAACAGATGTATACTGATAATTTATATATAAGATGAAAGTAAACCATGATGAATAGATTTCGACTAAAAAAATGACTAATTCACAGAAATCAACACTTAAGTTAAACAGGATATTAAGATGACTTGGCAGGGAAAATGTCTATCATATCAGTTGAAACATTCTCAGGGAAGGTCAATGGTAGGATATATACTGAAGATTTCATTACATACCTTAGAAACAGACATATTTAGTCCAGTCAATCATACAACCAAAGAAATAAACAACAACAATCAAAAAGATTCCTGTATGTGAATTGAAACGTTGTTTAAATTAAAGGAAGGAGTAGTATATATACATGATAATGGTGTTCTTAGTTATTTAATTAAAAAACCTTTTCAATATAGTCTTCATATTCTTTCTACATCCATTATCAAAATATTACCAAACCACATCTAATGTTAAATTTCTTGGGGACAGTAAAAACAAAGTTAAGAAAAAAATATTCACAAACATAGAAAATTTAGTTATTGCTTAGATTTGCTTTGTCAGTTATGCCTGATAGAAACAGGAATAAACATAAACTTGTTTTGAAATTTCAAATCACAAACTTTTACTTTAATTTGCCCTCGGCCATACGCACTGAATCAACTTGTACAAATTATAACCGAAAAATTTGAACAATCTTATTGGTTAAAAAAACAAATAAATTCAAAATTGATTGTATTAATTAACCAATTAAATGCACAATTTATTTTTTGAAAGAGCCCAGAAAATATGTTGAGTTGTAAACAGTCTAATTCACTCACTGCTGATGGTTCTATTTTCTGGACATAAAATAAGATTAATGGAATTTTAAGTCCTACTCTTCAGCACCTTATGGGCTAATGAAGATGGGCATCACCATGCAGTGTGCAATGAGGAAATTTTGCCTGGACATAAGTCTACTCTTTTTGCAATTTCCAACTGTCAAGGTATCTTTTAAAAGCACAGCCTGTAGCACAGGACAACTAGACACTTTTTCCATGTCAGTCCCTTGGACCTGCATTGCTGACAAAAGGAAACTGGGCTGATATTTTCTGGACATGTTCAGCTTGGAAACTCAAATATGGAAGGTGGAAGAAAAACTGACAGTAAATTTTAAGAGAGTTAATGATTGATATAAGATGAATCTAGTGTTTATTTTGGGAGGTATATAAAATATACTATTCTTATGATTATAGTTAAAAGATGATCATACGTTAGGCGTGGCATATATCATACCATATCTTACTTTCAATTTCAAATTACATCATAACATAATTACTCATTGCTTTAAATTTCTTATCTACATTTTGTATATAGTAAAATCTTGTATGATATATCTATATATCTCAGTACATCTTAATATTAAACAAATATTTTTTATATGATAAATATTCAGATCAGGGTAAATATTATAGATATTAGGGTTTCTAGATTGTTAATCACTGATTTAAGAAATATTTATTTATATCTCTATATACATATATATCATTCTTGAACTTATCAAATAAACAGCAAATGCCATAAAGATATTTTCAAATTGTCCAAACCTATTCAACTTTAATTGCTTCACAATACATAGATGATCTCAAATATGTTTTTATTTCTTCCAAAAGAATTAAGAAAAAGTACAGTTGGTAGCAAGCAAAATTTTCTATTTGGCTACTATGTGTCATAGGTCAAAATTTATAAAATTCTTATGTAATGACAGTCTCAAGATTTGGTTAAACCATCTCCTCTTGAATATATCAAATAAAAAACTACAAAGACAACAAAATATTTCTTCACAAACTAGATCAAACTTTATCCTTACTAATAAAAATCATGGTTTTCGCTAGTAAACTTGGCCTAGAGTTCAATAAAGTTATCAGAGGTCAAGACTTACAGTCAGCACGTTTTAGACAAGTTATCAATAGGTATGTTGTTAACTCTCTAAAACTGTTACAGGAGATTATTTTTTAACCTTATCTACTATATTCAGAGAGTGAGTTAACATTCTCAGGAGACTGGTAATATCTATAGATTGGCCATATCTCAATAGAACCACGATATCAATAAAATATACCACCTCTATTTCTCGAAGGACTCGTGATTTAATAGCTCTCAATTTGTTATTAAATATCAACAAACTGAAAGAGATAAACTCAGCAGTATGTGATGTAATAAATACTTGATAGAACCAATTAGATTAATGACTAGTGATAATTTGATGATTTGTTTTCTCAGTTTCCCTAAAGACCTCAATTTTTCTCTTTAACCTAACAGCACTTTACTAAATAGTCAATCAATGACTTTTAACACAATTTTTCTTGGTTTTTGTAACTTTACCTTCAGATTTTGGTTCTTTCTGAAAACCTAACAGTATATTTACCCTACCATTATTCTAGAAGGAGAATGATATCTGAATGAATTTTTGTTTTAAATTCCTGGCTTAAGATACTTTCAATTAATAAATGAAATATTGTATATTGTTCCTAAAATTATGAATGTAGCCAGTGTTAAATCAAAATGACTGTTATAATGCCCCACCCCTTCTTTTCTGAATATGCAGAATATACCTTCTCATTACATGTTTTTCTAGTGAAGTATTTGAACAATGTGTAACCTGATGCTATAATACGGAGTTCAACTTTATATAGAACTTATAGAGTATATCAGTTAAATTTACTGTTATACTATAGAAGGTAGTTGTATCGTACATAAACTTAATTACATTCCATAAATCAAATTTTAAATTTTCTGACGTTTTACCTGGTAACGAATACCTTAGTAATGGCCGAATCGATCAGGTAGTCACATGTGGACTGTAATTGATGGCTTGGATTAATTCTCGAATTATTTTCGATGAATAATGACAGTTGGTTATTTATAGATATAAACACTGTAGTGATATAGAAGCCGGTTTCGCTTCGATATTTTATTTCGTCAATATGGCAATTTACAAAACGAATACATTACAGATCTTCAATCAACTCAAATATAATTACCTTAACTTCAGATTTTCCATAAATCCATCCAATGTCACATCTCTGAGAAGGACAAAGTCCCCGATGCCGAACTCGGGACCTTCGTGTATACCCGCCATTATCTGTGGATGAACTACCGCTAGATGGCAGATTGGCGTCACACCGTTACTTTTCCACTTTAAACGCCTGAGTAACTGTCACAATGTATTGCATTAACTCTTTCAGTAGTTGAATTACTGACACACTTATCTTTCTCATTATTTGATCACAGTCATAGTCATTTTTCGGTTTAACCTTTTTATCATCTCTCAAGTTTTTAAATATTTGTATTTGAGAAAGTTTCAATTAACCAATATATACATTACTTGTATATATAGGCTGTAGGTATTCTTTCAAGGCAACAATAAAATCTTAATTTGTAAAACCTTTACCCATACTATATCTTGATTTTTCTTATCTGAAAATTCATTTTATTACTTATTTTGAGGTTTTAGGTAAGGTTGATAAATAATTAACATAATTATGTGAGATCTTATCTGAATCATTTGCTACAATGGCAGGGTGGGTTAACCTGCTTAAATGTATCTCAAATCATGCAAGGTTTGTAAAGGGAGTGGGGCACAATTGTCAAACTAGGTGATAACTCTGCACTAATTGGAATGGTTTTATTGTCTTTTTATACTTATTCATAGTGGAACAGGAAGTACTTACATAACCCTCACCTATTGTTTTCAGTTGTGGAAAGGTGAACCAGCAATAATCACTTTCATAATAATTATATACAATTTAATACAATTTAAATATCACTTTATAATAATCACTTTATAATACTTCTAAATATCACTTTATACAATAAAATACACATACATATTTACACATAAATGCAATTTTCTGAAGAAAAAAAAACTTTTGACTTTTTTATTTTTTTTTATTCATATTAAAAATATCATTGAAAATCAAAATCAAGATAACTAAAGCTTCCATTGAACACAAATTAATTCATTTACTGGTTTAATCAATGGATGATCAGCAATATAACCATATTAAATACCAATCATTTAAAAAAAAAATCTAAATAAAAAATTTAGTTTAAGGTATCTTGATTGGTGGACGTTAGAGGTGCATTCGAAGAGCACTTTTGATAATTAGGCACAGCCTGTTCTCCAATTCTTTTCTTATGAATAAAATATTGTTTACAAAAAAAAAAAATTAGGCACAGCCCAGTCCTCAGGGCCTAGGCCCTGGCTAGTGAGAATTCAGCCCCCATAATTGTCCTCTCTAGAGACCTTCTTTAGTGTTTTTTGTCTTCTAAATTTCCTGGGAGAGGGGGGGAACCAGGCGACAGAGCTGATTAGCCAAAGTTCAAGTGCAAAGTTATTTTTTCTTCCCGCGAGTGGTTGGAGCACAAGAACTCTGTATTAAGGCTGCTATTTGAGCATGTTTAGAAATCTGTTCTTCTTGTTCCTCAATAATCTGATCTTTTTCTTGAATATTGGCCTCATGTTCCTGACACATCTTTTCTAGTGAGCTGACCTGAAATACACAACAATAATAATATAATAAATGATTCCAGAGCTTCCAGAGCTGAACAGTGATTAAATAAATGGTTAATGAAGAGATGAGCAGCAGTACACAAAATTTTTGCTTTCAAAAAGGCTACAGACAATTTAAAATTTTCGACCCTATTTAACCCTTTAACTGCCGAATATATTTTGAGAAAATTGACATTTTGTGTTACCCTTTTTAAACAGAATTTCGCTCAAAAACTGCGGGATGTAGGTGCTTAGTGTCATTGAATAAAATGTTCAGTGATAATTGTATGTAATCATGGATATATTATTTTTTGTGATGTCATCATATTGTGACGTCATAATGACGTCACCTTGACATTTTATGTTCAAAATCTGAAATTAGTAGATTTTTTGGATGGATTTTCATCAATTTTTAAGTGAATGAATACTTGTATTTTACAATGGCACTGTTTATTTGGAACTTGTGTAAAGAAAAAATAGGATCATATCATTGCAACAATTGGATTATTTTGTTCAATAAAGAAAAGTAATAGAAGTAAACACGATATCAGAAGTAAACTTCTTGTAAATCAAGTACAGGAATTTGAATACAACTTTCATCATTATCATCATCAACACTTTCCGAATCCGATGGCCAGTCGTCTTCAGATGGCAAAAATTCGCCCTCAGAGTCACTATCAGCATAGTTATAACGGCTTCAACATTCAATTTTCGGGCCATTTTTAGGCCATTTTACATCAAACTACAACCATTTTCAATACAAATTTGATTGAAATACATGACAGCGAAATGTTTACACTGACGACTTCTATGTAGGTCACCTGCTGCGGTTCAATAACCATCATTAGAGCCATAATTTTCGTATCTATCTACAGCGTAATGACGCCATGTTCACCAAAATTTTATGACGTCTTTCCAAAAAATGTTTCGAATTTTTTATAGAACAAACATGCATTTTTTTTTGTTTACAAATTACCACGGATATCGAAACTATGTTTTAATCATATCATCAATGTCTTTATAGCCGTAGTTTTGTATTAATTTAAAGTGGCGGTGGTTTGGGTAGAATGTCGCAATATTGCGACCGTGGCAGTTAAGGAGTTAGAGGGTTATTCAAATCAGAGGAATTTGAATTAATTGAGAGATGGTGGATCTATAGTAAGCTCATCATTACCTTCAATTGTATTTCCTTTTTAGCATTAGACAACTTGCAGAGTTCACACTGTAACTTGTCAATGACTTTCTCCTGTTCTTCCTTTTCTTTTGATGTTGTATCAAATCTTGCTTCTAATTTACTGTACAGTTCAGTCATTTCTGTAAAAATAAAGCAATATTTTAATGATATTCCATATAAACTTGACTGGGCTAACGAAGAAAGTCATCAACATGCAAAATTTTGCCAGGACAAAGAGCATTTAAATTTTAATTTCAAACTTTCAAGTGATCTTTTAGATATATTGATTTGATTATTTATATATTTATTCATAATGATTTACATGTTTAGATATTTATTCATATTGATTTGAAATGTTTATACATTTATTCATAATGATTTGAAATGTTTATATATTTATTCATTATAATTTGAAATGTTTATATATTTATTCATTATAATTTGAAATGTTTATATATTTACTCATTATCATTTGAAATGTTTATATATTTATTCATAATGATTTGAAATGTTTATATATTTATTCATTATAATTTGAAATGTTTATATATTTATTCATAATGATTTGAAATGTTTATATATTTATTCATTATAATTTGAAATGTTTATATATTTATTCATAATGATTTGAAATGTTTATTCATTATAATTTGAAATGTTTATATAATTATTCATTATAATTTGAATTTATTCATAATGATTGACATGTTTATATATTAATTCATTATAATTTGAAATGTTTATATATTTATTCATAATGATTGACATGTTTAGATTTTTATTCATATTAATTTGACATGTTTATATATTTATTCATAATGATTGACATATTTATATAGTTATTCATATTGATTTGACATTTTTATAAAATCTTTCATAATGATTGACATCTTTATATATTTATTCATATTGATTTGACATGTTTATATATTTATTCATAATGATTGACATGTTTAGATATTTATTCATATTGATTTGAAAAATTACCTTGAAGTTTGGCTTCTTTTTCTTTAAGTATCTTTTCTTGTAGTTTCCATTCTTTTTCTAATGTATATAACTGATCACAGGTTCTGAAAATTGTGAAAAATAAACACAATTTAAAAAAAAAAAATCGATAACCTATAAAATCAATCACTGAAGAACTAAGTTTATTGCTCTTTACAATTGACCAAAAGAAATCTAGTTGATGTAAAATTTATGTTTTGAATATCAAAATATCTCCAAAAACATTTTTGCAGTTCTGAACTCAAGAATGTACCTGTAGTAATAATAATAAAAAAAGTATTTATACTTGTCATTTTGTTGTTTTAAATCAGCATGATATTTCTGTAACATGTCATACATTTCTTCTTTAGATTCTATTTCTTGTTTAAGTGTATTTAAATTTCTTTTCATCTTCTCTTTACTGTTATATAATCAAGTATTTAATTATGATACAGAATAATACAAATAATTTCAAATGAAATATAAATAGATTCATTATAGATTCACTACCATAATAATGCAAGTTTAAAAGAAGGGCCAGGTGGATATAAATTACATAATCAAAAAAAAAATACACTTCTAAAGTGTGATCATTATTTCAACATAGAAGAATTTGCCTCCATCACACTTAATCCTTAAAGTTTAAAACTTTAATAAAATATATATGTCTTTGAGCATTGGTTATTTTACTAATGTCTTACCTATCTAGTAATTCACTGTTATTAGCTTTTAAATCTTCATATTCCTCTAATACATGTTCTACTCTGAAAATAGTCCCAATCATACAGTATAATATATCAAAACTCTAATCTTTATCTACCAGTCTTTCTAGGTTAGTAAAATAAAGATTCTATCACAGTATATCAATACAACAATAGACCATCTTGTATAGAATATATATTAAAGTTTAAAAATGTTCAGTAGTCCAATATGACACGCTTTAATCTTACTTTTGATGTTCTAGATCAATTTGTTCTTCTAGTTGATTAATCTTGATTCTCATTTCGTTGAGTTTGTCTACCAGAGATTCACTCTTTTTTTCAGACTCGTGTAACACACTTCGTAGATTCTGAGACTGAAATATCCAAATATAATAATGTGATATCTATAATATACATCAATGTCTACACTATTACTTTTCAGTCTACACCATTGTTTTTCATTCTAGACCATTATTTTTCAGTCTTAACCATTATTTACCATTTTGCATATACAAAATAAGTAACAGCATGAGAAATATTTTTTTCAATCAATATTAATTACAATAAATTGAATTAACTGTAAATATTTGTAAAATAAATCAGAATACAAGAAAAGGAGACTTACATCAGCCTCGAAACGAGCTCCACTAATTCTATACTGTGATATTAATCTATCTGATTGAACTAATTCTAAACTTTTAGTTTTTAACAGATTCTCAAGATGTTCTTCGTTAACCTGTTGACAGAATATACAATTATATACAAATATATACAATAATATACAAATATATACAATTATATACAAAGAGTACTAAAGATCTGATAACTAAACAATAAACTCTAACTTTTTTTTTAATAAAGAAATGCTTGTGAAATATATTTTGGTATATATATCCTGTACTCGGCATTAATGACAAACTGAACTTGGTGATAAATTTGTTTGTGACTTTAATGTACTTGATGATGGATCTTGTTTTATCAGGGTGGGAGAGGTTTAGAGAAATATGGTATATGAAACATATATAATACCTTTAGTGATTGTAGTTGATGTTCATATAGTTGTATAATATTGGACACCTTGTGGTCTTTCATCTGAAAAAATAAACAAAACAACAACAAACATTTCAAGTATAGTCAAGCAAAGATATTTGTCTTATCAAGAACAATCACAAACAGTTCACTTTGTTTCGCAATTGGCAAAATGGGAACTTTGCCAGGACAGCAGCATTAGCCTACTCTTTTTGTCGAGGGATCTTCAGTATGCACAGTCTGTAGCACACAGTACCTGAATGACTATACGTTTTTTCCATGTCAGTCCCTGCAAGAAACATCAAGGTAACCGGGCTGAAAAATCCGAAAGTTCATCTCAATCTTTGCCGGGATTTAACTGTGGACCCTGGAGCAAGTGACTTACTGAGCCACTGTAGCCCCCTCAATTTTATTTTAATGTAGTTTTCATAGTAATCATCCCTGGCGAAAGTTTACTCCAGCCTTCAAAAGAAAAAAATGTATTCTATTTACCTCTAGACTAGATTCCATTTTGCTGACCAGGTTCTGGATGGATGCTTCTTCCTGTGGAGTTGGCTTAACACCATTAGTTATAGGATGTACATTCTCTTTATTTACTGATCTAGTCTGTAATAACATTAATGGTGTCTGGATTGATCCAGCCTGGGGCTCCACAAAATATTCTCTTGGTGTTGCAGACACAGTTTTGTTACTATTAATAGAAGCTATGACATCACATAAACTGAAAGTGAAAGTTGAAATAAATGAATAGCAACCAGAGATTTGATGGTCATTTAGTGTCAAAGCGATGCAGTTTATTTAAAATTCATCAATTATCAAAATATGGCAACACTGACTTTTCTTTTAAATGTAAAATTTTATCCAATAAAACTAGCTTATAACAGGTCTAGTCGGGACAACAATATGATGTTGACATTTTAGAAAAGCTTTCCTCTGTAACAATAATAACTTACACAACATCTAAATAAATATCTAGACGAGCTGCAGTTGATATCAGTTGTAGCGCCATCTGTACATGATCCTTATTACCTGATGTTAAATACGAAGCCAATAATGGTACCAGTTTACTGTCCTGAAACACAATAAGTCATCTCTGATTTATAAACATCAACTAAATACTGGACTGTTGGCTTGAACTATATGAGAGTTTTACATACAGTTTATATTTCTCTTAATATTCAATGAATTAACATACTACAGTATTTCTGTCCAGAGAAAATATAACAGTCCTACCTGTAAGTATGTGGTGAAACACTGATCCAAGTTAGTTACAACTCGCCGTAATTTAGACATCAAATTCAAACATAATAATACAGTAAACTTCCCAACTTCACTGTAATAATAATGTTGTTTTATTGTCATATACTTACTCCTTCAAAACACCAAGCATCACTAGTCCACTTATATCTTTGTTTACCAATAGCTTATTTCAACACTGTGTGCTTACAGAAACAGTCTACATCATTGAATTCTCAGTAACTAGTGAACAACACTAACGTATGTATACCACTAGTTATAGAAACAGTACTCAAGACATATCTACTAGATCACAAGAATACAAGGTACTGAAATCATTCAAATCCAACTCATCATATCACTGACTTAAATAAGCCTGTAGCCAGGGGGGTTCCTCTTAGTAATCGATTACCCCCCCCCCCCCCTAGGTATGCAGGCTGGACATACATGCCTGGACTGGAATCTAAACATACTAACCTCCAATCATGGTGCTGTGTTTTATCAGACAACTGATTCATATAAATATCTTTATTATGGTTCAGCTGGAAATCCAAGATGGTGGAAAATAGTTGAATATCAATCTGACTGGCGATAGACTTCTTTATTGTATCATCAGTACAGAAAACTAAAATATATCAACATAATATATATAAATACAGACCAAAATACGTAACAGAGATGGATGGTGACTCACATCCATGTACACCAATAAAAAACTATACAAAGAGCAAGTTTTCGCATCATATAGAGTTATTTACATGAAATTTCAATAAAAACTTCAAATCCTTGAAAATTGATTGAATTTCACCAATGAAATAGGTTTTGATTCAATCCTTCCATAGATACACTAAATTACAAACCTGTGAGAAACTGTAAGACTTTGATGGTTTTTTCTAGGTGTTTCTTTATTTCAGTGCCCGTAGGGTTAAACTTTGTATTATGTTGTAGTAGTTTTAATAATAAAAATACTGTAATTTCAGTATGATGACTGTGACAGTCTATTTTATTGTCTGTGAACAGAACCTCCTGAAAATATACAATAATTCTTATAGACAGATATGAAAATTATTTGTGGACATCAAGTCTGTTAACTGGCTCTATTTCTACTTGATTTACATGACTGCGGAAACTAATGGTACCTAATAAATACTTTCATATTGGTATCATAAGGTAATATTGTGGTCTTGAAATATAAATGTTACATAAGAGTTCTCTCCTCTTAAAGTAGAAGGTTAATAAAGTATAGGTGAAACTTAGATTCCTAGTTTTATAAGGAGAATCTAAATCCATTTAAGATGAGAACCCCAACAAAACAATATCAGCAATAAAATTTATAACATTTTTATATTGTTTATTAAATCAGGTAATAAAGGGAGGTGGGCTTTAAAAGTTTTGTTATTTCACTACCATCAAAACCATACACTTACCTCAAATATTTCCTTCAAGAAATCTAAAGCTAGGAGTGACGTGAGGTGACTACTAGTATTGTTGACTGACTGGGCTGCCCAGTGTATTGTAGCATGTAAAGGTGAGGTAGTCTGGTTAATAGGAACTTGTAATAATTGGTCTAGCTGGCTGGAGTCTGTCACCGGTGGTGATTTAAACATTATCTTACAGATAATACTTCTTATTGGACTTACTGTACATAGATCTATTATCAACTCAAATATCTACAACAACAAAATATTATTTAAAAACTAAGTCAACAGACAGACAATAATACACAGCTGGTTGCCAATTAGATAATACTGTTCGGTGATAAATCAAAACTAGAGCTAGTTGGTGGCTAGTCACTAGTCCAGAGCTACATGTAGTTAATGGCTGGAGTTTCTGATGCTATATTGATGACCATTATCTGGTCACAAACCCAGAGCTAGTTGATGACTTGTGTTTCTGATGCTATAGATATGATCATCCCCTAGTCACTAACCCAGAGCTAGTTGATGACTGGTGTTTCTGATGCTATATTGATGATCATTATCTGGTCACAAACCCAGAGCTAGTTGATGACTGGTGTTTCTGATGCTATAGATATGATCATCCCCTAGTCACTAACCCAGAACTAGTTGATGGCTGGTGTTTCTGATGCTATAGTGATGATCATCACCTAGTCACTAACCCAGAACTAGTTGATGGCTGGTGTTTCTGATGCTATAGATATGATCATCCCCTAGTCACTAACCCAGAACTAGTTGATGATTGGTGTTTCAAGACACCCTGTGTAATGTTTAACACTGTCATGGGATTAAAAAAAGAATGAACTGCACATCAAAATAAATATATATGGAAATTTGAATTCACCTTAGAGACAGATTCTGGTACACTACTCTTTATACGACTTAATGTTTTCTCTAGACAAGTAGGTAGGTCTTGATAACTGAAGAAAAAAATACATGAATAGGATCTGATTCTAATCATATTACAACAAACACAGAAGAGTTATTAAGAGTTAAAGATGTTGATTCCCACCGGTTTCTTATTATACCATCTTTCCTCTATGCACAAACTCTTGACTCATGCTATATTGCGTTAACAGCATCTGAAACTGATAGTACAATGTTGGAAGTTGTAAGCCCCAGTAAAAACTAGAGCTACTCCAGACAAAATGTGACAAAAAATAGGTACATTTATCTAAGGGTCCATCTGGAAGTTATGAAATGTGAGCTTAGTGATAATGACTACATTACGCTTGGAAACCGCCCATACATCATACATACAACGTGGTATGGTTATAACATGTAAGAAATATAATAACTTTATTTATATACTTACTTTATTAAAGTGCGTATAGTTTTCTGATTTTTGATTATATCTTTGAAGACATCAACAGTATATCTCTGAGTTAAACTAGAGTCTCCATTTAATAATATATTAAACAATAACTGTAGAATATTGATCAGATTCTTACCATTGAGCATCTGAAATAGTTCAATTCAAACAAAACTTTAGTCATGTAGAACCTCCAACCAGTTGCAATACAGAAATAGAACCATTAACCAGTTGAATTAGTATAATAGAACCATCAACCAGTTGAATTAGTATAATAGAACCATCAACCAGTTGAAATATAGTATAATAGTACCATCAACCAAGAAAATTCTCCTGTAAATTGTAGAAGGTTTATGATCATATCTCCCTAAAATTCAAAATGACTGCAAGTGCAGTGAAATATATACTCATACCTTCTCACCCAAATCTTCATGTTGAAATACATTAAATATAATAGATATAGAGAAGATTATAATAGTTTTATTTCTATCACTCAATGAAGAGATTAATGTTCTGTACAGTTTCTTGTGGGCCTGAAATACATATCATTATTTCTTTATTAATTCATATTTAATTTAATATATGATTTTAATACAATGTTTGACTGGAACTTTTATGAAGCCAGGCTCTATAGATAGTATTCATACTCTAACTTATATTTAAATGTTTGTAAAACCAAATCTATAAGGTCCTTTAAGTGACATTAGCCTTTTGTTCTGCAGAAACTATTTGATAGAAGTGAATGTTTGTAAAAATTGAATCTATAAGGTCCTTTAAATGAAACTTTCAATAAATTAGCCTTTTGTTCTGCAGAAATTATTTGACATAAGTGATTCTAGATGAAATTAACAATAACCATACAATTTATACTTACTGAATCTCTGATGTGTTTCTGTACTGTTATATTGTTTCTACAGATATTAGCCAATAATCCTAAACATGGCTGAGTTAATTCATTTGAATTTTCACATCTGTAGAAACAATAGCATAGATAATATTGGCATTTGAAAATTACAACAGTGAGATGTACATCTGCTTTAGATGCTATTATGGTTAAAGCTACTCAAGATGTTTCTGAACCTGATCAGATTATTGAATACTTTACGAAACAGTTTTACATTGGCAGCAACATTCATCTACACTTATCAGATGTTCAATTGTCAAGAATGCACAATGGTAGTACTAAGGCCTCTAGAATGCTCATTATATTTTCATTATTTAAACTTCAAGAAAGGTATTGAAACTTACATATTAGTAATGAGGTAGGACAATAAAAACTGTGTGTTATTATCATGATAGTTGACTGTTTGACCATATGTTAATTTTAATAACAACTCTAAACACTGAAATATATAGTATGTAATAATTACTTGGTAATGAACAGTGACACAGTCATGTCAAAGTTATTTCTTAGGTAAAATCAACAAATAACTATTCCATGTCATGCATAATCCATGACAGATCAATGCCAAGAAGTTTGGCTAAGGACAAGCCGGTAGAAATGATCCCTGTCACAGCGGACTTGTGAACCTAAGTCGTTTTCCTTGTAAATATAGTTGTTCCTTTTCTTTACATAACAATATATAGATTTCATAAGACATACCTCAACAATAATATCATCAGATTGCCTGTCTAATAAATTACGTAAAACACTGGACAATATTCCACCAAGATGAAAATTTTTCTGTAAAATTTCACGTATTTCGCTGTCTTTCACTGGTATTGAAAACAAAAAATTATTTCTCATCATGAAAAGAAATTACCTTTTTTATCAAAATAATATTGATAATAACTCATACACATAAATAGGTACATTCATCTTTCTATGTACTGCATTGAAAATGGTTCAGTAAATTGAAATATGTTTAAATTGTACGTAATCATTCTCACAAAAATAGTATACAATGGTGACTACAAACCTAAATTATTGAAGACCATAAAACAGTGATGAGCTACAGGTATGTTAACTTGTGGATCAGAGATAAACTGTACCAAACACGTCAAACATTCTATAGCTAAATTATCTTTTGAATTAAAAAACTTTAATGATGCTGGGTTTGTTAGGTTGTTCTGTAATGTCTGAAAACAAATTGCAAATCAATAAAATTCTGCATAAATAAGCTTAAGATTAGACCTGTATTTAATTCACACTGCCAAAGCACAGAACCTTTTAATAAGAAGAATCAGTACCGGTACAGTATAAAACAATAAGGTGCAGAAAAGCTTACCTCCAACTGACTCTGTAAATGATCCAAGTTACTGTTGTTATTTATAGTCAGATATTGGTTTGCTGCCATGAGAAATGTTCTCACACACCCCTCCATTCTTTAACCTTGTTAAAATACAAACACACCTGAAAGTGAAATAAAGGCCTTACAGTTTATTATTAAGCAGCTAAATTGAACACAAACAAATGAGACCCAAGCACATAAAAATTATGAGAAAATTATATTTTCTTTATTTCAAAACAAAGCAGGGCCTAATGTGTCACAATCAAAGTTTGTTTTGGTTCCAAATTGGACAATGGAAAAATTACTATTGCAAAATACGATTTTACAGTCTACTAGATTGATTGTGGGGTGGAAATATCAGACACTTACAGAGAAATGTGTTAATTTCAATCATCAAGTTAGCTTTTCCTACAGTTATATGGAAGACATTCTAATATAGGCTATTGTCAAGTAAAAACTTACAAAAAACGATCTACTAACTTACAAAATCATAAATTTCTCTATTTTTGTTTTGATTTTCAAAACTTGTTTAGGCGCCTCCAGTGTTGTACTTGCTTTGTTAATTTCGTTCATAAAGAAAAACCGTTACGAAATGGATGACTCTCGGACCTAAATTATCTGATTTGTTAAAAAGAAAACAGAATGATAAATTTCGATAAAGGCAAGCTTGTAATTGAGTAAGTGTGATGAATATTATTTCAGAATTATTTCCAAAGACGAGGATACGTTTTTGACAATAAAGTTAAGAAATAATGGGCAGATAACTCTTTTTGGTGTCAGTGGCGAGTACACGTTGAATAAAGAAATAACAGTCTTTGCACACTGTGTTTTTATGTTTAAAATAACACAAAATGGACACAAATCGCAATGTCATCAAGGTTTCCATACCATGATTTATATTTTCAATACTTCTTCATTGTTCCCTTTGGAAGATATAATGTTATTTGTTGTTTGCTTGTTATTTATTACGTCTTTGCACATTGATCCGTATAAGTGGTCTGACACTTTCTGAACATTTTCAAAATATCTATCAAAGACTAGAAGTGGAATAGAGGCACTTGTTTCGGATCGGATCAATTGATCCTTGAATCTAATTATTTATACAATAATGTCCATTTCAGCATCAAAATACTTTTATAGTAGGCTATAGTTAGTTTAAATAGACTTTGGCCTACACTTAAATTTGTGCTACCACTTCCACGGACAAGCATTTTTTTTTTATCTAAATAACTTTTCTCTTTTTCAGTTCAAAGAATTAGAGATTTTAGAATCTGAATTAAAAAACCTAAAGAAAGGAGCAGTAAGTGTAATCTTAATCACACAAGTGGGTATTTGTAGCCAGTGAGTTAAATGCTTGCTCCCTAACCTGGGAATCCAGGATTCAATCCCTCAAATGCTTTAGAACCTAAGGATTTTGCAGCCAGGTTTTCCCTTGTCTGTAATGCAGGTCTGAGATGGACTGATTTGGAAAAAGTTTTGGTTCGGTTGGACGATAAACCGAGGCCCCCTATGCTAGACAATGCACATTAAAAATCCCTTGACAGTTGAAAATCCTTTAACAGCTTATGCTGCGGTCCTGGAAAAATTTCCTCATTGCACACAACATGGCATTTCTCTTTTTCATTAGCCCATATTGTGCAGAAGAGTAGGATGTAAAAATCCACTTTATTTCATTGTTTATGGAGATCAATAGCCTTGTAAATATTATTACGAACATCTGGCAACACATAATATCTATTCTTTCAGAAAGTGTATTACCAACAACCTAATAGCGGTATATTTTTCCTGTCAAATAAAGATAAAGAACTGGCCAAAGTTGCAGGTAATAAGTGAATACTTTATATTAATATTTCTGACTTTTTAATTGGTATTTTGACCTGCCTAATAATTTTATCAACATTTTATTACAGGAAAGAAGAAAGAATTACAGAAGAATTTATGATTTTTAAAATCAGGTGGTGATATGATAACATGAAAATTGTTGGATTGTGAGCATTACCAGTTGATTTGGTTATATTTGCTAATCTCAATTGAACACAGCTCAGTAGTGATTCTTCAGGACATTTGGAGTTCATGTGATACACCAAGGTTAAAATATGAACATAATTGGACTTTTTGATAAAGGGTATCAATTAAGTTGAACAACCAAATTTCCGCTTCACTGATATCCCAAACAGTCACTTAGTAGCATCAGGAGTTTAACGTAAACAAAACAAACACAGTCCATGTGAATAATTTATTTATTTCCCAATTATCTAAGTGTACAATATTTTCTATAATAAATTATTGACCTAACAAACTATAAACAATTATCTTTAAAGAACACCAGATAGTCTGTCAAAGATAAACATGTAGATCCAGGATATTCCACCAGAGCTGATTGTCTTATAACTCTATCTGGTAATAAATGATAATACCACATAGTCTAAAAGTATAGTATTTTTCCCCAGGATGTACAGTTATATCTTTGACCTAATATACCCTAAACTGGGTTATTTAATCTTGACACTAAACAGATATAGTCCATACATAGTATATCAATAACCTGTGTTCATTAAAGATCTATTTGGTTTACATAACATTATATTGCTCCACTGCAATCTATAGTACTATTATAAAAGCCCACACAATATGGAAGCAAATTTAACAATAAATATAATTTAACATACAATCAGACCTGATGTTTCTACCTTCAGGGACATTCAGACAAAAGCTATGCTTTATAATTTATCAAAATTTTTGTCAGTTGGAGATTTCCCACGATAAGTATAAATGTTGGTCTGACCATGTCAAATAAATTTCTAGAAAGTTAATAATACTGATAAATAAATAAAAAGCATGATCTATATTGCTGGTTGTATTGATATTTGATGGTCAAATCAAGTGTGTATATATAAGTAGTTTCGAGTGATTTTGATTTAAATCTTATCAATAATGGAGAGATATGATTCGGTTATTATTCAAAAAGTATTGAGCTTTAATGAAAAAAGTGGTTCATAAGAGAGTAAAAGACAAAAACAAATATACCATAAACCTAATAAACAGACAATTTGGTGGTACAATAATACTAAACTGTAAAACCTTGTCAAACTCGTCTAGAACGTTTCAATAGATCTTAGAAGTATTAATGAATTTTGTAAAGCTTGTAAAACTAAATTAAAAATAGGATTAAGGTATAACATTTCAAATGGATTTTAAAATGAAACACAAATTTCTTAATATTAAGTTACTGATAGATGAATATAAATATAAACTTAACAAAATATAAAGATAGATATAACATAGCTTAAAATATAAATAATCCAACCGGTTCCAAGCTTGTTTTATAATTTCACCAGGTTTATATCCACGGAATGTCCTATATAGTTTAAAACACAGTCCATAATAAAGTCTAACACATAATGAAATTCAATGTTTATAATGTAAATTGATCGATAAGAAGTTCTGTGGTAGTTTTTCGTAATAAAGCATGAACTACAAACAACTTATACACATTATTGAGAAAATAGCAGACTGTACAGTGAGACCCTTACTATAAACTGTGTTACCATCATCTTCTTTACAGAACAATTTAAGATTCTAGTGAAATGAACTGCAATGCTGAGAACCCTTTTCCATCCTTTGCAATTCTAGTTCCAAATATATTTGTAACTCCCATGTCTAAACTGGCATTTCATCTAGTAGGAAAGTGTTTCACTGTACTTACAGGCCCTAGTGAATCTTCTATGAAGAAATATCTAAATCTAGGTCTAGTTCTAATCTCAACACAATAACAACAACAATAATAATAGAACAACATTTATGATATGTTTGAGTATAAGGCCAACACAAATAAAACCATTCTTTCTGGCAGATGTTTCTTCCATTTCTATTTCTCAAAAATTTCTCTTGGTTTAATCCAATACCAGCTAGCAAAGGTTTTAGGTTATAACTGTATATGGTGCTTTGAGATGGAATAGGAATTATTTTTAATCCAGAGCAATGTAACCACAGTTGTTTTGTTAAACAAATAATATATGAGCATGTGTTTATTTTGTAAGTTAACAGGCAAAAACTATTTGGAATAAATACTGGATAGATATAGTAACAAAACAAAAATATTACAATTGAAAAATTTGCATTATTCTTATCATTTTTTCATAACACATTCTTAAGCTTTATTTTTTCTATTATAGGAAGAAATTTGATAAAACTGAGTTAGTATTTTTTCACAACCCTAATTAATAATTTAATAATAAACCCACAAACCATTTTAACTGAAGACCAGGCGGCAAGCAACTGGTAAATGTCTTCTCCAGCTAATGGCTTTTTGATAAATTAATATTGTCAAGTATAGAAGTATTGCTAGAAATCTTGGTTTGATGTTTAGGTCAATAGAATACAATGGAACTGAACACTGAACAATAAGAGACATTGAAATTTAATTTGATCTGATGGTGGTTTAGAATGAGATTGCTGTAGTTTATTGTGTGTTTTGTGATTCAGGCATGATGTATGAGATATCGTCCCAAGGATGTCGATACAAGCCTTGTTTTAATCTCTTCTGATCTAAATAGTGACCTGAAAATAGAAAGTTTTTATAAAGGTTTTATTGTACTGGATAACATGACATTTAGATACTCACAGAAGCATGGGGCTTTCAACACTAAAAAGCTATGTTTCAAAAAGCTAAATAAGGATAAATAGCCTCTTGCAATAATTTATTGTAATAATAGTAACTCAGGAATTCCTGACTGATCCCAGTTTCACCAAAATATGGTAGAAATAATACTTGTTAATATAAAATATCTTACCAATAAATCCCATACTTCTTCCAAGAACAAACAAAGCATTAAGAGCTCCAATTTCTACATATTCTGCAGATTCTTCCCTAAAGATATAAATATAAGATATATATCAACAAGTGATAGAGACTTATCAGTTTTATAAAAATTCATGTTATATACTTGGTTTAAAAGTGAATGTAGATTTAAAATGACGACAAGAAATATATGACATCACTTGACATTTTGATGATAAAAAAACAATGTTAAGTGTAAAATAAAACATACCTTGTAAAACAACCACAATTTCTTAACAAATCTACAAAAGACACTCCAATAAAACCATCAACATTCAAGATAAGGTTAGGTTTCTGAAAATAAAATGAATTTATTTTTACATTTGTATCAATTACCATTTTAACTTTATTTTCATATGAACCTATTTGTACGCGTGTTTAACTTGTGTAATACACATAAATGTTTAAACTTATAACATAGTAAGCCTTCTATCTGAATAAAGAACAGTTGACAAAACCAAAAGAGGTGGATAAATGAGTTATTTAAAGTTTACCTTCGATGTTGTAATTCTTTCAACTTCCAGAGCATAATCTAACAATGGTGAAGCAGGGAAATGTTTCTTAACATAGTCTTTTAATATGACAACTCTCATGTCTGGATTGTTTAACTGTCAAAGGAAACATTGTATTACAAACAGAATTTATAACATGATATCAAATTTTCCCTTAGATCTCATAGCTGTATTAGCTAGTGGGCAGTGCTTAGCTGTAGTATATATTTAAGTTATATAAAGTATACTCTGTAATTGTATAGAGAGAAGAGACAATGGTTTATGATGTACCAATATATGGTAGAATATATGTAGGTGATCTTCTGTTTCAAAGTCATTCTCACAATCATCATATATTATGTGCTTTTTGCTACAAGGTAAAACAGAAGTCGAGCTAGGCCCTCTGATAAATCTACTCACCGACTTGACTCTATGTCCAATACCCATAATAAGCTGTCCTTTCTTACGCATATCATTAACAAAATCCATAGGTATCATTCCTCTATCATATGCATCACTAAATTGTTTGGCTGCTGCATCTAAAGCTCCACCAAATCTATCTCCCTAAAAAAAAAGATATGGTTAGGTTTCATTTCGTATTTTTGTATCACAGCTGCATCTTTAAATCTCAATGATCATTTAAGTTAGTTATTCATTTTTCAATAAAATATTTAATTAGACCAAACAAATAACATGGTAACTCTGTTGAAATACATGCCGATAATGATATTGAGAACAATGTTTAATTCTAATATAAATACTTACAATAGTAAGAAGACCGGAAGTTAAACTAGATATCAGATCTTTTCCAGCTCGAGCACAGACAATGGTATTGTGAGCTCCTGATACAGCTGGTCCATGATCAGCTGTTACCATTAAACACATCTCAATAAACTTAGTGGCATATCTTGGTAATCTATAATAGCAGTATGTTGAAAATCGGTTTCAGTCAAGGAGGAGACAGAGCCCTGAAGCTTGGAATAATATAGTGAAAAAATTCCTGACAGGTCTGACAAGGAATGGAAAGAAATAGCTGCCTCCTTTAGTTGAAATGAAAATTACATTTTCTAGCAATTAAGGCCAAGATCAGGACAGTTCCAATGACTCAATTAATTAATATATTCCTTAGTTCTTGAAGAATCACATTGCCAATATTACCTTCTTTGGAACCACAACAAACTGAGAACTCCACCAATACCCATGTCTTCTTTAAAAATATCAGTAATAGGAATACCAGCATACAGTAATTCTTGTCCTCTCTCATCACAAATACTAGTCATAAACGATGCTGGTTTACGAATCAATCCCAGTTCCTGAAAATTAACAGGAAGTTTTTGAGAAACAAAGACGTCATTGAGAACAATGTGCTATGAAATAAATAGTCTATGGACTTAATATAGAACTTAGCACAGTATCTGACATTATATTGCTTGTTGCAAAAAAACTACAAGTTTGTTAAAATAGCTACATCAAATATTAAATAATTACTTAATATTAGCTGTATAAGACACACTATTAGAAGACCCAGTCATAACTGACTAGGGCTGTATTTACCAGTCATAACTGACTAGGGCTGTATTTACCAGTCATAACTGACTAGGGCTGTATTTACCAGTCATAACTGACTAGGGCTGTATTTACCAGTCATAACTGACTAGGGCTGTATTTACCAGTCATAACTGACTAGGGCTGTATTTACCAGTCATAACTGACTAGGGCTGTATTTACCAGTCATAACTGACTAGGGCTGTATTTACCAGTCATAACTGACTAGGGCTGTATTTACCAGTCATAACTGACTAGGGCTGTATTTATCTGTCATAACTGACTAGGGCTGTATTTACCAGTCATAACTGACTATGGCTGTATTTACCAGTCATAACTGACTAGGGCTGTATTTATCTGTCATAACTGACTATTGCTATATTTATCTGTCATAACTGACTAGGACTGTATTTACCAGTCATAACTGACTAGGGCTGTATTTACCAGTCATAACTGACTAGGGCTGTATTTACCAGTCATAACTGACTAGGGCTGTATTTATCTGTCATAACTGACTAGGGGTGTATTTACCAGTCATAACTGACTAGGGCTGTATTTACCAGTCATAACTGACTAGGGCTGTATTTACCAAGCTGACTTTTTCATAAACAGAACAATCACAATAATACTAATAATATAAACTTACACAAGCCCAGGTATAATCCATAGGAACAGTTGGTGGTGGTACTTCATTCTGTACTACAATAACTCCCTCTTCTACTAATTTATCATATACTTCTCTATAAATATAATAATACACATTATTGTAAGGTTGATGATAGTATTGATGAAAAAGTACATAAAGTGTTTCTGAGGAAGGCTTATAGCCAAAGAGTTAAACAACAGGACAATAATATATATTTCTTATTGTTTTATCATGTTGTGGGAATTTGTGATATAATTGAAGTTTTAATATTCCAATGCTATCTAGCACATAAATGACTACATCTTAAAAACCCATTAGCAATTTATAAAAACTTTTCACATAAGATCGTTCTGATTGTAGAAGAAAACATAGCACTTACTTGATCAATGTGCCCAATTCATCAAAACTCTTAGGAACATGAGCGCCAGCCTCTGCTAGAGCTGCATTCTTACAGGTAGCAGTTTCTGCTTCAGCATTAGCACAGGCTCCAGCATGACCAAATTGCACCTGTAGAAGATAAAAGCATGAGTCAAATTGTATGGATAGTAACAATAAGAGACAACCCTAGCATATAAAAACTTACATATATACATGTAAAAGAAAGATGCAATGTTCAGGCCATTTACTAAACAGTTGTCAAATTAGTGAAATGAAATGGAGTTTTACGTGCTACTCTTCTGCACCTTATGGGATATTGAAGATGGAAGTTTGTGAATTAACCTACCTCTGATGTAAACATCTTAGCACAAGTACCAATACACCAGGCTATAACTGGTTTATTGACACGCCCTTCTTTTAAAGCCGTTACTAATTGATACTCTTCTGTGCCTCCTACCTGAAATCATTTTAATTAAATATATTTTAAACACACATCTATTAATCTATTGAACACAGTCAATAGATAATCTCAGTTGTTGGCAACAGTCATCAATAAATATTATAAATTTGAATGTCATTTAGAAATTAAGGGTACATAACACACCATATATTCCCTAATGTTTTATGTTATGGTTATAATATTTTTGACAGTTATGGCTAAATCCTGTATGTAGGAACAAAAGCAGAAACAAGCTAATCTCGAATGGCAAAACATTCTACTTATTCTATAGAAATACATTTACAATGGACATCGAGATAGATATAACTATTAAATAGTAGTATAAACACTTACTTCTCCCAACAAGATAATCATCTTAACATCTGGGTTGTCTTGGTAACGTAAAATATGGTCCATAAATGTGGTTCCAGGATATCTGAAATGTAGAGACTTGTTATCACAGGTTTGGAATAAACAACCATCTTTTAAGAACCAAAAACAAGAAACTTGGATCTTGTATTTGAGATATTGTAGTGGATTTTTTTTCAATTTCAAAAAAATTGGTCAGTCACGTTAATTGGCTACAATTGTAAACAATGCCCCATAGTCAATCTATGGTCCAAGACGTTAGCTCAGACAGTAAATCATAAAACTTACAAATGTGCTTATTGTATGTAACAAACTGAATATACCTTTTTGTATTATTATATTTTCTCATTTTACCTGATGATGATCAAGTAGATTGTTCAAATGTTGTGTGTAATAAAACTAAGGAGTAGTATACCATAAAATTTTGGTCCGTTATTAAACTGAATATTGTTCTTACCTATCACCACCAATAGCTACACCTTCATTAACACCATTGGTATTGAGAGAAATAATATTGTTCAGTTCATTAGACATACCACCAGATCTTGAGACATAGGCTACACTGAAATAACAAGCACACGATATGATAAGCAGTCCTGGTCACATATCTTAATATCAACTCATATTCTACATACCAACAGGTAACTGTTTACAATTCAAACTACAACATAATAGATGTTTCTACATAACATATTAACAGGGTATATGATATAATAGAACATACCTGCCAGGGCGGTAGAGTTTAGATGCTAGTATATTATCTAACATACCACCAGTATTACCAATCTTAAAACAACCTGGTTTCACCCCACCAACCTGTATATAAATATACCACATATATACAACACAATCTCAACATTTAAAGTTTCAACAATAAATAATATTTGCCCTTGTATTCTTTTTTTTTTTATTCTGTAAGTTCCAGAAATAATTCTTGGTTTTGAGCTCAACTTCCAGGTACGGCATGGGTATCCCTTTTAATATATCTGTTATCAGTATACTCAGTATAAATGTATCTGTTATCTGTTAGGAGCTCTCAGCTCTGCATCACTTATAAACCCTCAAAGTATAATTTCAGACCAAAAAACAAGGAATTGAACATACCGTAGCAGGACCAATAATAGAAACACCCTTTTCATCAGCTGTTTTTATCAGGAGTCGTGTTTGATTCTCAGGGATTCCTTCAGCAATAATAGCTATAGTTCTAATCTAAATGAAAAATATCAAATATGTTAAATATTTCCATTTCCACTGTTTATAAACATAGGGGCATTGTTTGTTGCCTGTCAAAATTATATCAGCCTTGACCTTGATGATGGGTAACACAAGTAGTGGTATATAATGTAATATGTAATTATACAATCGATAGAGCAGTCATTAGTATAGTAAAAAGATAAACAAAATCTGAAAGCCAGACTTACCTGAGGGTAGGTCATTGTTTCTAGAGTACTATCATAAGCTGATCTGAGTGACGCAAAACTAACTAAAACATCAGCATCAGGGTGTTTAGTCATAGCATCACCCATATTCTTATAGACTGGTATCAATACTTCTTTATGTCCCCAGTAAAACTTCTGTTTATGATCTCCACTGTAATAATCAAATCAAAACAATGAATATTTGACAAAATAAAAAAACAGAATATCACAAATTAAGAAGTTGCAAAGATGAAAACTATCTCAGTTAATTTTGAAGTAACAATTAGTTGGCATTGCCATAAATGGGTTTGGATACTCCTTGAAAGGGAATTTGTCAAGGGTCAACTAGAAGAAAGGATCCTTGTGAATCTAGGTTGTAAAATAGGTTTGTCTATATTTTTGTCAATAAATCAAAGCACATATTAATCTAAGGGAAAGAAAGATTCAAACTTACGTGAAAGGATAAATCATGGCTACCACTGATGGTTCTTTACGAGAACAAACATAGTCGAAATCCATCATACTTTGTACAGCTCTAGCTTGCATACCCCATACAATAGCTTTAGTTTTCTTAGAGAATAACTGTACAGTCTGATCTTTACCAGATCCTTGTGTCTGTTGTACACCTAGATTAGAAACAGGCGATTTACCACTATCTTGTTTATCATTTACATCAGTGGAACTTCGTCTGGCATCAGGTGTTTGCTAAAAAAAAAATTATCAAATCAATTAATTTCTATAATTTCAACTTCAAATGGATGCTTGATATTAACTTCAAATGGATGCTTGATATTAACTTGAAATGGATGCTTGCATATCAATTCAAATGGAGCTTGTTTTCTTGAGAATAACTTAAGTCTGATTTTACCAAATGGATGCTTGATATTAACTTCAGGCAAATACAAGTATCATATCTGAATTCTTCAAAAATCTGCATTACTTAACTTAGCTTTCAGTTATCAGACACAAATGCATCATTTGGAAAACGGCGATGAAACTCAAATATGAACTTAATTCACAATAATCACTATTGTTTAATTATAGCAGCAAATATGAAGCCTTTTCAATGCAGAAAATATTAGTAAAGCGCTTGAGGAAACAAAAATAAAACTATTGCTCAATCCTTAAGTATAGTTTTGATCTGCTACTGAGTGAAGGTGAAGTGAAGGTATGTATATTAGCATTTGATATATACCAGCATATATTATAGATAATAATAGCAAATGTTTTGATATATCAATGAGTATATTTATAAAAGCTCTTGTAAAAGCCATATTTATTTTCTTGGGTAAATAAACTAAGAAATGAAAACACCTTATAGAATATTAGAAAAGAATAGAAGAAATGAATGATACATGATATAGAAACTAAAACAGCATGAACGCCAAAGCTAGTAGAGAGTGCAGAGCTAAGTGAAGTTAAAAATCTATAAAGATATCTATATTACTAGATCTAAGACAAAGCACAAAGCTTAATATAGAATCAATAAATTTTAACTCATGGAATTAGCCCTAAGTTCAGCATGCCAAGCTACTCTAGGCTATTCAAATACAATTTCAATGCTTAAGATTTCTCCTGTTTGTCAATAGAGCAGAGCTTAGAGAATAACAGCTTGTTAAGACACATGAAATATAACAATAGAAACACATATAAAGCAAAACACTTTAGATATACACATACTATTTCAAGTCTAAACTAAAATAAGAAGAATGTTATAAGATGTATCTTATTTTCAACCCTTTTTTCACCAGTGACCACAGGGGCCAGGGGTTAAATCTAATACACTTAGAACTGAAGAAAATGAAAGAAGCCACACAATGATAAAGATTTGACACTCTACCTGCATCAGCTGAAAGCAAATTTAAATAAATTTAGAAATTTCTAGCTTGAAGGGAATACAGGATACTAGCATACAATTCATTATTATACACACTAAAAGGAAGGTCACTATTATATCACTTAGCTTATACAAAGTTATAAGCAGTTGGTACAACTTGTATTAAACTTAATGAAAGAATGACATTTTTATAATTTTTTCATTAAGTTTGTAAGCTTCATTGATCATGTTTCTGGATATTGATTCTTATGGTCTATCAAACAACTTTATTGAAGAAAAAACCCAACAATTTTTAGATTCTGTTACATGAGATTACTCTTCTAAATTAAATTGAGTTATAAATCCAGATCAAAATGTATGCCCTATAGCTCTATTATAGTGAAACTGATTGAGAAAGTGAATACTTACTGCTCCTCCTAACAAGAAGTTAGCTGTAGTCTTCTTGGGGCGTGGATCATGAGGGATGTTTTTCTTTCCCAATGCCATACTGACAATAGATGTCATGTGAGTTTCTGGTCCAAAAACATGAATTTCAACACCAAGAGTATCTCCTACAATTCAAACAAAGTTTGACAATATTTATCTTGATCAACATGTAAAATGGGTATACTTTTATTATTGTAGTGAAATGATAAATGCAGTATGCAATGAAGGGAAAATGTCAAAGGTTACCAAGAAATTTTATTTATAGCAGGTTACTCAAAAAATATTCTGTAATATATCCTTTTATGACTAGCATACTCAATCTTAAATTCCAACTGGTTTTATTAACAAACATACATTGCTCTAATCTTAATCCATCACATCCTTATAGAACTCCTGGTGCCGCTCTTTATTCCAATATACTATAGTACTAATACTTACCTAAATCTCTCATAATTCTCAGACCTTCCTGATAGTTAGGACCAGCTCGACGGACATAAATCTTGACATTGAACTCTATTAGTTTCTGTTGATATTCTCTTAAAGCTCTCACAATACCCTGTTTAATATAAAAATATTACTTTGATCTTGAACAAAGTCAGTTGCCAAAACTGATAGGCCTATAGTCTACAGTCTCACATTTAAGTAAAAGATACTGATAAGCTCATGGACAAATAGTCTAACCTACAAAGTTTTATATTTTGATTATTTCAATTAGGATAAGTCCTTCTCAGATGGGTTACACATATTTAGAATTGTAATAGTAGAAGCAAAAATACCTTGAAAGTTGTGGCCACATTGGTAAAGTTGGCAATACCACCACCAATTATCAAAATCTTTCCTAAAATTAACAAAAAAATATAGTCATCAATAACAATAATGATGACTTTAGACAAGTTGTACAAGGAAACCTTTGAAAAGGTAAACAGTGATATCAAGGTAGAAAAACATTGATATTAAGGTAGAAAAACATTGATATCTAGGTAGGAAAACATTGATATTAAGATCTGTAAACATTTATTTCAAGGTAGGAAAACAGTGATATCAAGGTAGGAAAACATTATATTAAGGTAGGAAAACATTAATATCAAGGAAGGAAAACATTGATATCAAGGTAGGAAAACATTGATATCAAGGTAGGAAAACAGTGATATCAAGGTTAGAAAACATTGATATTGAGATCTGTAAACATTGATTTCAAGGTAGGAAAATAGTGATATCAAGGTAGGAAAACATTAATATCAAGGAAGGAAAACATTAATATCAAGGAAGGAAAACATTAATATCAAGGAAGGAAAACATTAATATCAAGGTAGGAAAACATTGATATCAAGGTAGGAAAACAGTGATATCAAGGTTAGAAAACATTGATATTGAGATCTGTAAACATTGATTTCAAGGTAGGAAAATAGTGATATCAAGGTAGGAAAACATTGATATTAAGGTAGGAAAACATTGATATCAAGGTAGGAAAACATTGATATTAAGGTAGGAAAACATTGATATTTAAGGTAGGAAAACATTGATATCAAGGTAGGAAAACAATGGTTTTAAGGTAGGAAAACATTAATATCAAGGAAGGAAAACATTAATATTATGGTAAGAAAACATTGATATTATGGTAGGAAAACATTGATATTAAGGTAGGAAAAACAGTGAGGTCCCCAAATTTAATTCTATCATTAATTACCTTCAGGGTGTTTTTTCTGGGTCATCAAACTTAATAAAGTTTTAGCGTATTCGTAGGTTTGTTGTTCACTTGGAGCTCCTGAATATTCTCCATAGTTACTGAGTTCTTTAGCACCACCTAGATCACAGATGGTGTCCCTGAAATGCAAATTATTGTTGTTAAATGCATTCTTCATCATTTCAGTTGACAAATTTTGAGTTGATATATCTGAAAAAGGTTGGCACTTGTTAGCACACTGCTACTATTTTTTAAAAAAAAACATTTGATGTGTTGTGAAAGTGTAATGAATAAATCATTTAACCTTAACAATGTCAACTCTAGTAAAATTAGGAACTTACGCATAAATAACTGAAGCACCACCTCCAGCCACCATGGTCCAGATTCTTCCCTCTTTATTTAATATAGTCAGTTTTAACGAGGCTCCACTCTTGGCATCCAGATCAGCTATATAGGCTTCCTGTCAAACAAAACAAAGATCATGATGAGAAATCAGCTCATGTTCATTTCACAATTACCAATAAACTATATGTCAAGAGAATCTAAAACAACATTTTGTTCTAAAAACAGTTCTCTTCATTGAAACACAATTAAACTAATTGTTCACATCCAGCTATAATTCAAAAAACCTATTCATGTCAGCTGTCAGCTTTTAACAAGGAAGGTACAAGGTCTGGTAATCTTATGAAAGTGACTTCTAATTACAAGTTAACTAACCTCTGGTAGAGCATCACGTCCAAATGGAGGAGGAAATTCCATGACACCCCATTTTGATTTACAGAGAAACTCTGCAGTTTGATCAATCTTTGCTGCTAAATCTAATACATAGATCTTCTCCCCTACCATTACTATAATAAACAGGTTTTATTGGTATTATATTAACAAAATATATCATCTGGTCAGGGCTTCTCAACAAATATTACTTAATATACACTGCAGTAGCAACAACTTTACCAATAATCTTTATCTTACTATGTAATGTATAGTATTCAAGTTTGACAGGGGCAGTAACTCAAATATGAAAAATTGTAACTTACCAAGTGGATTAATCTCAAGATAGGTAAAGTGTAATTCTTTATAAACACTGTATAGTTTTAAAATGAAGCGACATAAATTACTGAAATAAATAAACATATAAATAAGTGGATTACTAAATAAAAGATTTATATAAAACTCTTGGGATAACTGAATTACTAGCAAACCAAAATTTACAAATATTTTTATGATATTGATCTAAAAATTATGAGCTTACAAAAACATGGCCGATTTGACTGTTAGTTCAGAAAAAATACAGAATCCAACTGGAAGTAAAACTGAAATTTACAGCCTACTTTCTACACCTTCTGGGACATTAAAAAGAGCAAGTGCTAAAAATGTGAGTGTAATCTTACGTTTGTTTGGCTGTTGGTACTTTAGATAATAATTTACTGGTTATATCATTGACATTAACTTCACTTCCTACAGGTACTTCCAACTTGACAGCCTATAAACAAATATTAATATTACAGTGAACATCAATATTACAGTGAACATCAATATTACAGTGAACATCAATATAACAGTGAACATCAATGTTACACTACACATCAAAATTACCATAAACATCAATATTACAGTGAACATCAACATTACAGTGAACATCAACATTACAGTGAACATCAAAATTACAGTGAAAATCAAATTACAGTGAACATCAGATGAAATGGACTGCAAGATCCCATAGAGACTCAAATAACAGCATTTACTAAATAAACTGGTAAAGAATTGTAACTAAGTGAGTCATGACAGTAAGCTAGAATAAGTGTGGTCATCTTAATGATCATAAGCCCTAAGATAAAAGAGGAAACTTGCTGAGAATCCAGAATCAAGGGCTGTGAATAATCTAATTATATTAATACCTTAGCATCTACATCACCAATATCTATACCACCTTCATGATGAAATAATATTGTATCAGCATGGCGGTGAGAGTGGATACAAACATAAAACTCTTCATTTTGTTCATGGGCAATAAATGGTTCAATGATAAAATTCTTCAGTTTTCCTCTAGAATTTCCGATCTGGAATAGAAGAAAATATGCAATGAATAAAAGGACTGAACACCAAAGGAATAAATTAATAAGAGTGTATGATCATGATGCACTATGACAAATTAGCAAATGTATGCATGAATGAAAGCATTACTTCAGATAAATGAATGAATTAATCATTGAATATGATTGAATGAATGAATGAATGAATGAATGAATAAATAAATACATGAATGAATGAATGAATGAGCTTATTATAGAATAAATGAATGAATGAATGAACACTATGATATCAGTAAGAATATGTCTAGTATAACCTGGGAGGATTATATTTTCCCAGTAGGAACAGATGGTATTTAGATCAATTACGGTAATCAAGTTTAAAAGTTTATCTGAAGGAAAGTATTCATGAAATTTAGATGAAAAGTCATTATAAGACAATATACTTCGCAGCAAGCACGTTTTAGATTCGTCATCAAACTAGAGAGGAACTAGTTTTGGAAATTTGGTTAACTTTTTAATAGTAACTTAAGGCATAACAATAAAATAAAGATTTTATACAGACTTTTTACTGATTAGTGATAGTACTGATAATAATTCTTATTACATCAAATGTCTGAATACTAACTGTTTTTAAACATTTATAAGAAGGGAATTCAATTGGGACCAATACTTCCTATACCTCAGGTATCTCTCAGTAACACTATAACAAAACACTAATAAGCTAGTTGTACAAGTCTTACCATAAAATCTTTTCCTAGTTTATTACCCAACCATTCTTTCACGCCAGCTAAATCTGCTCCAGCCTTAATTAATCCTAGTTTACCTCTTCTTTTAATTAGTTGATCAGGCTTAACCACCAATTTCTATAAAAAATAAAAATTGAATATATAATATTGGTACTAAAATATTCAACATAAACAATAGAACTACTGTCTGTGAGATATATAGTACATTTAAACAATACCATTTTCTCATGGGGATTTCTTTCTTTAGCATACACCAACAACAAATATTTCCAATTCCTTATGTCGCCCTATCAATTTTATCTCCAGTGATTTCTGTGATACTAGGAACGTTATGAATTGCTCTGGAGATGTGGTTTGAAAACAGCAAACCGTACTTGCCTGATCACAATAATCTGAACTTATTTACTCAATGGAAAAAGAAATTTGAATTAAACTAATGGTACTGGTACCTCTGAATTGAGCCATGGATGATCTTCAGTCAGCTGATTAAAGTTGGTGGTTTCTCGAACTTCAGCAAATCTGTTTTTAATAGCAGTATCTTCCAGGAATTTATTTAATAACTCCTTTCCCTTAGCCTCAGAGATAGCCTTGGCAGACATCTTGTTTTAGCTAGAGTATGTTATGTGGATGATCAATAAAGAGCTGAAATTAACAAAAGAAATCCAAAATCAGCTAGTAGTTTGAATATAAAAATGTTGCCTATTTACTCAATTGGTTTTGTAGTCTACTTTGATTTATTTGGAAATCAAATTATAATAATAATTTAGTATGTCAAAAATTATCTTGAGGACATTCAAATATAATCTTTACTACTCTTGAAAAATTATCTTTACACCTCTTGAAAATTATCTTTAAACCTCTTAAAAAATTATGTTTACAAATTATCAACCTTGAAATCACATCACTTACAGTACATGCATATAACAAGTTAACAATAAAATATCTATCCCATATATCAGTTAAAGAACTAGATATCCATACCCTATGCAACCTAATATATATAACAACCTCTACCTATACTCTGTTTTGTTCCTTATAAACTTACAATAAAAATGTAAAATTACATAAAATTTGAAGTATTAAAGGACAAGGAAGTGTTGAATATTCATCTTATTTTACTCAGATATAAATCATTGCAGGTTTTATTCAACACTTAATTCACTAACTGTATCTCATATTACCCTATTATATATTACATAAACTATACATACATAACTCAACTACCTGTTTTTATAATGATATTGGTTTGAATATACATATATATTACACTACTTTACCTAGCTAATATCTATATACTGAAACTTGAAAGGAGGAAATCAGCTGAAAAATTCAACATTTAAGTGATATCCCTGACATGGCTACATAATATTCACAAAGATTTTGAAAAATATTGATAAAAAAATGTGTAATGTCACACTCAGTATCCAAATTTTTACACAAGCAACTGTTTAAATGTTAAAATCAAAAGGTAACTAAAGTCAGACTTTTACAGAAATCATTTAGAATTGTTCCATACCAGTGCATAAAATATTCTGCTTCAAACAGATTAACAGATATATAGTGACAGAGCCATAAAAATATACGGTTTATCATTAAAACACTGAAAAATACCATGAATATGTCTGATTTTGAAAACCTTTATCGGGTAAGCTTACAGTTTATTACAGCATATTTGTGTCTCAGATTGAAGATTTCACCTGTTGAGTTTTTAAAGTTCATACCATGTGTATTATTTATATAATAAGTATATAAGTTATATAATATATTTATCGTCTTATATAAAATAAACTGCCATCAGTAAATCAGAACAGATGACAGCCAAACTTTACAAGACATGACAGTTAAAATATAGGCATTTAGGTCTCCTTTTAATGGTAGGACGTTGTCAGCTTAGGTTCTACATTGAAACATACAATTTCCATTTTAAGGCACTGTAAAGATATTTTGTTTTAAAAATCAATTTGCATCATTCAAATTTTCAACCTGTGGTTCCTGTAATTCCACTAAAACTAAGAGTTTTGTGACATCGCCAAATTTGTTTAATCACATGAGGCCCCTCTCTTCTCGATTACTGACATCATCAAACATTAGTGGACTGGCAGGAACCACAGAGGTCAGGTGAAAAATTGGAATGATGCAAATTGATGCAATCAGTGTCTAAATTTATGTTTTTGAAAACCTCTATACAATCGCTTTAAAAGATTAACCTTTATGAACACTGTTTTAATACTGGTCAGTGCTCTCCTACCAATAGTAACTACCGTTAGTAAAGTTTCTCTTAATCTAACCCAATAATAATATACACCTTTTTATATGCTATTGTCAAATATAATTCCACTGCGTTTTTTTTAAACATTTTTCCCCCAAAGGGATAAAGATATCTTTATTTGGTAAAAGATTATCAAATGTTTAAAAAGTTTACAGAATATCTAATATATAACTTGAGGTACAGGTTGACTATTTACTGTACAGTTTAAAACAAATAAGTTTATTGACCAAATAAAACATGCTATATTTCATATTGATAATATTGCTTTTTAAAATTCATAGGGTCTATTGAAATTGAACATATGATAAAGTTTGACAGCATAAATACCAACTGTTTCATATAAGTCAATAATATGACAGTTTGTTCAGAAAGTTTAAGTCCCAATTATGATGAATATAACTAAACATTCATGGAATTGAAAAACATTTTACAGTTGCATACTAGTTGAATAGTACTTAGTGTAGCAGTTTTGACATCATCAAAACATCGTTCATAAAATGTCCGGCTGGGAAAAAAATAAATCAACAGCCCTGGTCAATATCCCCAATTCTTTTCCTCTGACTTTATCTATTAACTATGTATGAAATAGGCAAACTTCACAAATAAATGTTTTATGGTATGTCATTGAGATACATAAACTTAGTATTAACTAGTGGCTTAACTTATGAACCAATAAAACTATAATTGAGAACTCTTTGCGATAATTTGATGATTATACTCTTTATAAGACATACAGAAATAAGCATAGGTAACAAAACACAAAATATATGGATATACTATTTCTGTTATTAATACTACTTCTGTTATTTAAGTAACAGAAATAGTACATCCATATATATCTAGTAGGCCTACTGAGATTAAAGTTAAATCCAAATGTTCTTAAACTAAACACCACCAAATATTTCTAATGTCCAATCAATGCAGTAAGTGACAATGCACTTTCTACAAAATAAAATCTACTTACAAACAGTACAGTGATAAAATACTCCAAATACTTGTATAGCCTACTGATACAGTATTCCCAATGTTTCAAATTGACTGTCCACTAAGAGAATCAATCACTAACTACATCAAATTAGATGATGTACCATTTAAATAAATCACAAACTAACATGGTTCAATGACTGACAACAATCCCACTAGAATCCTCCCTACCGTACCAGCTGTCTGTTCATTTCAACATGCCTACAGAATGTTACCATACAATAAAAATTAATCATCCAATATTAATGAGGGATTTAATCCTTCATTTTGTCCCACTTATTCCAGTCAAATACCTTTGATTCTATTTTATTACATCCAATATTAAATGCAAGCAGTTAAAATTTCAATTGTCCTATTTTGATTCTTAAGTACCTGTACAGGGTGTTTGGAAGTAAGAGCCCCTTCTTCCACAGCTTTTAATAAAATAGATAGACAGACACATAGGTGATTAAGAACAGATAACTGTAACCCAGTCTTAATTCTTGAGAGGTAGGCCTATCAAACAGACGAGAATCAAACTTGTGGGTTGTTAAGACTTATGCCATAACTCAGTTCAATCTATTTAAAAGTAGTTTCGTTTTTCTGAGATCTTGAAAATTTGTTAGTTTTATGAATAAGATACCATATATCAAAATCTTCGCATGATTTGCTCTTCATAGCAAGAAATCAAAACTGTGAAATGGGTACCCGGTAAAACAAAAAAATATTACCTAAATATAAGCCTATTTTGAATTACTTTTGTTTTTATTCCTATCTATTTCAGTTTTATGCTGTGGAAAGGAGGAGAAACGGGGTGGCTCAAAATTTCCAAACCTTGTAAAGCAATCGCTTGTGAAATTAGACCCTACAACACATTCATGTATCAGATCCTACAACTACCCTATTATTACATATTGCTTCCAGTAAAGGATAAATTTGTTTTGATGTTTAATCAGACATCATAAGTTTCACTTTGAAAACTAACTGTAGATCTCTTTATTTTGTTAAGAGAAATATTCTAGGAAATCCTCACTATGCTAGGATTAAGCCAAAATTTTAAAGGGATAATAGGCGTTAGAATACACTTGTCCTACGGCTTATATTTGTGTTTCATATTGACTATTAGTTAAATAAGTATGTATCCAACACTTTACCAAATTTTAAAAAACCACAATTAAAATATATTCGGAATTTTAAAAAAAAGTGAGCCAGCGACGATTCCATTCAGTTTGAGAATAAAAGCGTCTGGTAAATCAACGCTAAAACATCATTGTGGAATTCAACAGTAGGGGTCAAGGACGCGTGAAAACCCACATGTTAGAGTTACTTCCCTTTATATTTACACGATTTGAAAATCGCTTGATGGATGGCTCAAGCGTTTTATGATTAACTACTTTATTTTGGGGATTTATCGGATTTTAAAGGGATTTTGATGTAAAGGTAAGTCCACTGATGGATATATACTGTTATTGTCCAAATTTGAGTGAACTTAAAAATTTTTGTTCGTTCTAACGCCTATTATCCCTTTAAGATAAATTGATTAGCCTAATCTTGAAATTAATATTCAATGTTCATCTCTATTAAACATTGTAAAGACTGTCCTTTATTTCTGAAATCTATTCAATGATAATTTATTTGGTGACACAGTGCTGGAGGATGTGAGGATGTCAGAGGAATGGTCAATTAGACCTAATAAAAATAATAATGATGATCAAAATGAAAATCTATGGATGATTTCAACAGCCGATTTAGACTATTTGGGTCACATGCGGCACATCTAAGTAAAATACTTACATTAAATGACAAACTTTACAAGTCTGATTAAAGGTTGAAACAGTAGACAAACATTCACACTGCGATCTCGAACTAAATGAAATACGAAGGTTCGGTTCGCTCACGCCACAACGTGAAAACACACAATTTCTATGCGTGTCACATCGGCTGATCACTCAATGACCTCTGACCCTAGTCGATCCCCCGAAAAACACTCAACAAATCTGATTCCTTGAGTGTCCTTGATCAACTTTGACAAAATAAATTCAATGATAATTTTATGCAGCTAGGTAGATCACTATTCGTTGATAAAATGGTGAAATCGGTTGGAAATAATCAATGGTGGTCGGCCTTGAACCGGAAGTAATTATATCATGTGATATAACTGGCTCTAATGTAAACAACTCCACGTGGAAAAGTAAAAGTAGAAGTAAACTGTCAACTGTCAAAATATATAATAACTGATATTGGTTGAAATAAACTCTCGAATCTAATCAACCCCTCACGACCAAGCTGGTATTTACATTCTTAGTATATCCATCACATCAATACAATTCATTTTATCGGTGCACAAAATTAATTCACAGAATATTTGGCTTTTTTAAACGGTGTTACTTTTTAAGTCAACTTCCTCATCACAATTCAATTTATATTAATCATTTCTCACATTTTTTCAAAATCCATATCACCAGGAGCAACAGCGAGTCTTTCGATACTCTCAGGCAGTGTCGTGTCTATATATACGAGGACACTGCTCTCTGATAGAGAAGTTATTTGTGGTCTGAATATTGTGTAAAAAAGATAGCTACATCCCATGGATACTAATGTCTTGTGTATATAAGGCATGATTAAATTTCTATGATTGTATCTCTCTTAGTAGTGGCACCAGTTTAGGTACAAGAAAGGCAAACCACACAAATGCATGGTACGGGGAAGTTAAAGATCTTCACCTTTATTCCATCTATCCTAAGCCCTGTTCAGTTAGCATTCTCTGAAACAGATGAATCTGAAGGAACCTGAATAGGTAGGATTAGAACCCCCACACCCCTCTCTCTCAACATCCTTACGTTACCCCTACCATGGCATTACCAAACTTCAGTAACATCCATACACAAAAGCGCTCAAAAAGATATCAAACCTATTATGAAACCTAACGGAAACTTAACCTAATTCAATATAGAGACTGGTAGATGATGTGAGGTTCGGATTCTACCCATTCAGCTTCTTCAAGATACATCTGCTGGAGATGGTTAATTTGAACTAAAGGTAGATGAGACAGGGATGATGCTCGTTCACAAAGACATGGTGTTGTCCCTATCATATGTTCGTGAAGGGTGATGTTGACGATATTCTGGAAAGAGTATCATATATTAACAATCTGACATGATACTATAATTGTTTGTGTATATTGCCATCACCATATCGATAATTATACATCATTTAAACCAGAGATAAACAGCCAGCAAATAGCCCCACTCCTTGTTCATAGAAATCACCAAAAAATCAAGAACGTTATAAATAGATTCTGTTCAATTTGTGTCCATTTATATCTGTGATTTGGTCAATTTCATTGCAACTGAATTAAACTGTTTCCTTTAAAATTGAATATGGTATGTGTGCTGTCTATATTGAAAGAGGTTGCCTAACCCGGCCGCTCAGTTCAATTACCAGATCCATTTATTCGAAGCTGACTTTTTGAACTGAACAAAAACTAGAGACTGACGAGATTCACCCTAATTATACATCATTTAAACCAGAGATAAACAGCCAGCAAATAGCCCCACTCCTTGTTCATAGAAATCACCAAAAAATCAAGAACGTTATAAATAGATTCTGTTCAATTTGTGTCCATTTATATCTCTGATTTGGTCAATCTCGTTGCAACTGAATTAAACTGTTTCCTTTAAAATTGAATATGGTATGTGTGCTGTCTATATCGAAAGAGGTTGCCGAACCTGGCCGCTCAGTTCAATTACCAGATCCATTTTTTATCTGAACAAAAACTAGAGATTGATGAGATTCACCCTAATGCCACCATACTAGTAAGTAAACATCTTGTAAATAACCATCTTCTTCGTAGCCATTTCGTTAGTAATCATCTAGTTAGTAATCATCTTGTAGGTACTAAGTAATCATTGTAGTAATGGTTGCCCTCAATTATTGCCAGACTCAACCTGGGATCCCCATGGCCCATTCATGCTGTTTAAATGTTGTTATATTCTTTATCAAAGTCAAAATCGTTAAAAACACAAATATATCATAATAATACTTTAATTAAATACATTGAATATTACATTAAATACGGGCAGTGCCTATAACAAAATAAATAACGGCAGGTAGTGAACAAAAATAGTCAAAAATCTCTTACTGGTATTTAATGCCATTCTAGTCAAATGCTTATCAAACCAGACAAAACTTCAACACCCCATTCTATTATCAATTCTGTGGATATGGCTGTAAAATATATCGCTCTTGAAATGCAAATGAACCAATTCAAGTTTAGATTTTTGTACAATAAGTGCTACTGGCAGTGTTTTTACGGGGATGAGAGAATGGATAACCTCCCCTCACTATGATGAGTATGTGTTAAAGCCCTTCCCCCCTCCCCATCTTCTCATTGCAATTCTGTAGCCCCAACCTGACCTCTCTAATAAACCATTTTAACGCCACTGGATGGAACTAATTTTGGTATATACGGGCACTTTTCGGTGGATGTGATTGAATCGTGATGCAAATTAACGTTTAAGAAAAGGTAGGTATTTGGAGGTGCAAGATGTCCCTTGACTTCTACTTGACTTCAGAATCTTCCCCTCAAGCACGTCCAGCGGTACCAATAAGAAAGCCAAGAGTTACACCTGTGATCACTAGCAGATAAAGTCGTAAGAAAAAAACATCCCAAATTTTAGAGATGTCTCTCCATCGCAATTCTCCGTTTTTCCTTTCACGGTATAACTCTGATTCTTGTCGTAAGAATATTTCACGTTTTATGGTCATCGCTCTCTCCGGTAAAGGATCATCATTATAGTCAACCTTTGGTTCAACCCCGTTTTCTACCCGACGTGAGTTTTTTCTAGTCTTTATTCCTTTATAACACACCATTCGTCCCACTATATCTTTAGATATAAACATCACCCATTTAGGGATGGGTTCCGCATCTGACCGGAAGTAGAATTCCAATACGATGGTACTTAAAACAACTGCTAGCGCACCAAGAATAAGAACAATCGCAAAGTACACAACTGAAATGAAAATTGAAATATATGTTATCAAGGGAAATAACTATGTTCGGTATGAATGTTTTTTAATACCAAAGTATTGTGTTATCCAGACTTAAATATGCTTGGACTCACAGACAAAAATATCAATCGTTTTTCGTATTTTTGAAACAACAGTCTTGCCAATGCATACAATAATTTCAATTAATTTCTAACAGTAGATATATTATGAACACAAATATAATCGTACGTTTGGGATAATTACTTAAGGTTATGTATCGTTCCATCGTTCCATCATGCTGTCAATGATGCCAAATCTGTTGTGATTGAGTTTCTTTGTGGGCTAGACAAGCCAACTGTGAGTGAATAAAATGGTGACAGTTTCCTTTTAATCAGTCGTATAAGTATCTTCCCGTTCCTTACCTATCAGGGACGTGTTTATGGACGTTGAAGGTATTTTATCTGCCACAAGAGTCAGTAAGACAGCAAATGATAACAGTACTGTTAAAGAATATCCCATCTTTTCACCAGACTCTGCTGGTAGAGCAAATACCAGAGCTGTTAGAATAGAGTTCACTAATACTGGTAACAGCACGTTTAACCAGTAGTAGTTGCTTTTTCTGCCTAACTTGAAGTGGAACTTGATCTGACTGAACGAATCACCTTTAGAGTCAACATTATCTTCCGTACTGACTCTAAACGATGTTAATTCCCATTCACCATTAGGTTTAAACTCCTGTATATCTATGCCTTCACCTAGAGCTGTTACATTCACCTCCCGTAGGTTATAACCCCAACTCTGCACAGTGATAAAGCACTCTTGAGAGTCAAATGGGTAATAAGTGATATCCACCTCACAATATACAACAAATATTCCTGTCGGCTCCCAGATAATTCGACCACCAGTGGTTATCCTAAACGGAGTGAATTCGTCCTCTAAGACCCCAACGTTATCAATACTGAAACAAAGACACAAACAAAAATATATTACCATTCATAATGTATACATACCTTACGAATAGAACGTATCCAATTTAATCTTCTATATTCGCAATCTTGTTGGAAACGTTACAGATCATATATTAGTTAAAAAATGTTTTAGATTTTCTGTGGTTTTCATTATAGATTAATAGAATATCTTTTCTCTCGTTTCAGTCTTGCCCTCTTAATACCAAAATTACCCAGTCATATCAGGTTTCCCAGTCAACGTATCTGTTTGAAATCAATATAAAAACCATTTGACTTACGAGTTGCTGACTACCATAGCCGGCCTCCAGACTTCATTCTGAGTTGCAAAAAGAAACTGAACATCTCCATGTTTGTCTTTATCCCAAGATAAACGTCTATCTTGCCATACCTATAAGTAAAATGGTTTCAATTTCAACCTTATTCGTAAGAATTAATTTGAATTCTTAATTTAAAATCCCCCTTTGTAGCATTAAGACAACACTGTCAAGGTCGAATAAGTTGCCAATAAGTTGGCTATACATGTATATCATGACAAATGGTCTCAGAGAGCAATGGTGAAATTCAAAGAGTTACTCTGGACCACGTTCTAGGGAGCAAGACCAATGTCTTATGACAAAAAAAATTGAAAGTTAAAGATCTTACCATTGTCATCCAGCCACTAACTCTAAATACTTGATCTCGTATATTCTGATAATATCAAAATGAACAAAAGAAATTATCACTATAAATTTAACATTGTGGACTGTTGATGTGACACTATTAGATATGCGAAAGAAACTATAGGATGATAGTTCTAACAAACATAAAAAAAAGAATGAAATTGCAATTAGTATACTATTCTTTTTTAATATAATGCTACATTAACTGAAAACATTACCAAGGGAGCTAATTACTGAATGTTATAAGACTATTTCGCTTTACTAAGAGTGGGGAGACCCTTACTGCTCTTTAGTCTGCAATATCCGTGTACCCATAACTGTAACCGGAAGTTAACAACCAACCAACCATCTTATTACTTTTAAAGGATCAAGATCCTTCAAGAAAGACGTATGTGATGATGGAGTATTTTTAAGATTCCTATGTGTAATACTTACCAGCTCGTGAATCGTAAGAAGATTGAACCGTATTTGAACTGTTACTCGGGCCAATGGTCTTACATTGACATCATACTCATTAGTAACAAACAGTTCTTCTCGCAGTGACGTTTCATTTTTTATTGTAAAACTTTTTACACCTGGAAATCACAAGGAAAAGGCATTTTTATTGGCTTTTTAGCAAACAAGATACAGTGCTTACAATACAATGCAACTCAGACGGATAGGCTAATAGAGAGTAATTGAATAATAGTAGATATGTATAGCAAAATTCTTCCATTACACAATGGGTTAATAAATGCCATGCAATGTGTAATTAATGGAAATTTATCAGTACGCATAAGCGATATTAGACAACTCGTTTTCAAATGTCAAGAGATCATGAACCTTACGTTTGAGTACCCTGGACTCCATGTATGACTTTAAGTTTATAACATTAACGTTAATGAACACTCGCTAATGTGCGATCAAGTATAATTATATCGAATTATGATGTCTACTATTGTTAAAAGTTTAACGTGCAGTCTGTAGCACAAGATAGCAAGATTCCAAGACGTATTTATCGATGTTAGCCCCTCTGAAATGTATCACTGACACGACTTATGCCGAGAATGAACCCTTGTTCTTTAAAGACGTAGCTTCAGGTCTGGGATATTTTGTTTCGGCTTGAAGATGGCTATATTATCACCTAAACCAATTGAAGATAGACATGGTTTTGTTTACGAGAATCTTTTATTATCTATATTGATTGTGATTAACCCTACATAGTCAATGCTGTGACTTAACCCCACTTCACCCTGTTATTATTCTCTATGTATAGATAAAATAAATAAAAAATGAATACGAAAAAAGCAAATGAAATAATGAAAGGCCGTACATAGATTATGTCCAAGAGGCGTAGAACGTAGATATGGGTGATTATTACATTTCTCAAGCTATCATCGACTCAGGAATTCACAAAATAATGTTACAGATATAATTGAGCCTGTGTTTTGGCAGTTTACATAAGCTTCGCCTGCATAGACTATGTAGAATTTCTTATGCATTAATATAGAGCAAAACATATACAGATTGTCATGCTTCCTTGCTTTTTACAGTCAAAACAACAAGTTAAACGGAGGTGTATCAATAATTTAAACATAATTTTACAATAGACGCTTGTAGTCTATTAGATTTTAGTTTTCAATATGGTATCAATGGTTTTATCGCCATTATTATTCGTTTTCTGAAGCAATATATCATATCATAATAATGGAAATTATATTTGCCTCAATTACGGGTTTTATCTATTATAACTTGCATGGATTAAAAACGTATCTAGATCATTACAATAATTGTATATTTTATAAATAATTATATTCACCACCTTTATCAAATTCAATCAATAAATTGTTTCCACATTATTTCATGTTTTATAATTGTTCGTTTTCCATACGATTGTTTTATAACCCTTAATATGCCTTAAAGATGTTTGTTCATGTTTTATCACAAAAATGCTATTCTTATGGTCACTTAGCATTCGTATGTTGAATGGAGAAGTTATAACCTGAGGTCGATTCAATAGCTAGAGTTATTGTCCTTGACTAAGCCAATATCATCATTTAAGTACTAAAGAGTCTAGATTTCGATGGAATTTAAAAGATTTAATTGATTTAATATTAATAATGTACAAAATATAGATAAACATGGGATATATAAAGAAGCTTTTTTATGAGTTAGATGATGGGATATCTATTCTATCGAAAAAAATGTTTTCAAGATTCAACAAGAAAAAAAGAAGTCCCATACCGAAAACTTAAACAAAGGGTCTATGTCAAAGGGCTTATATTTGACCTACTATATTAAGGGTGGGGTTACTCTCTCATGGTTGCTGGTATTGTGAGGTACACTGACCAATTTCAATATTTTATGTTAAATATGTTTATTATCCTAGAATGAATAGGCTATGTAATGAATACAGCAAGTCAACTGTAACGAACGGATTCTATGGTACTTAAATAATTAAAAACAGTGAAATGAGATCATGCCCTGTAGACCTTTCCCAACCTTTAATGAGTTTGTTTATTACAATATTGTTAGCGAAAAATTCAATTATTCACTACAATTATCCATAATGAACAGAAAACAAAATTGCAATGTTCAAGTTAAATGACGTGCAAAAACAAATACAGTCTTATTTTTTAGCATTATGCCCTCTTGGTCCCATACAAATTGGATTCTATCATTGTTGTTTGTTTATATCCTTGAATAATTCATTCATTTTGTATTTGTCTTCTCATAAACAAAGCTATTAAGTACTAAAATAAAGTTGACTTGCAATAATGGACCTGAAATATTTAGTTCATGTCAACGAAAATAGGGTGAAAAGCCAAGGTTACACTTAGTCTATTTTACATTGAAATAGCCCGGAGTGTAAGGGCAAAATAATTTAATATGTCAGTTGTATTTCTCTTAAAAGCTTTTAGATATATTCAATATTTTCCAAATTTTGAATATTTGTTTTGTTTTTTTGTCAATTTTATTATGTCCGTTTTATCTTATGCCCTCCGTGTCGTTGGTGAGAAAATGAGAAAACTTTGTCTCAATTTCTAGATATCGAAAGATCGTGCTTAACCGCTAATTTCTCTCATTTCATGAATTGGATGCATCCAAGACAGCTTCCGATCTGATGAAACGGTATTGAAAAGACACTATTCTAACCTACAATTAGTTTTATGACAGTCGTTTCCGCTTCCAGTGGGTCTATACCACTGAAACTAATATTAATCCGAGAAATTTTCTGTACAACGATTCGGAGAAAATGAAATCTACAAAGCTACTTAAACATGTTTTAATACACGATTATCAGGAATATTTCACATTTCAGATACATTATAAAGTTAACTTTGATTATCAATTTCTTAAGATGGCCATATATTTTCCTACGTCTAATACAATAACAACATGGTGTTTGAAAAATAATTGAGAAATCTTACCTGAATATGAGAGAAAAACCAAGACGAGAGATAAATATATGTACATGTTGATTCCTCGGTTAATCCAACATAATAAATCAATATTTTTATATTTTACTATGAATATATCGTCCAATCTATAATACTGTATATGAACTGTAAATAAGTCTATTTCTCAACCGCAGAAATATACGTTCTCCTCTTCAATAAGTGAGAATGACAATACAATACAACCTATTACACGCCTTTACAAATGAAGGTTATTAGTAAATAGACCTTGGGCGGTCTTTATCCAAGGGTAAACGCAGCCATGGTTTCCGAGGATCTGTGAATAAAAGGGATTATATACTTTTGATGACATGTTTAATTGAATTAACTAACCGTGTGAAGATAAAATGCAGGGTTTAAACAAGTCACAATTCTTTATTTACGACCTATATGTACATCACCGTTCTCACTTCCAATTCTTGTTTTTTAATTTTGAGGGTCGATTATACCGTTCGGGGGAATACCGGATATCAATAACCCAAAAGCTGCTCGTTTTTTGTCTATGTCAATTAGCGAATACTAGCAGATATATGAGATTCTTATACTGATCTTAAGAGTTTACTGATTAAGATTATAACAGTTATATGATTAAAGAGTATTAAAAGAGTTGAAGGATATAAGTCAACTGATATCAAGGACGAGATTCTACTGATCGCATGAGAGTCTACTGATATCAAGGTTGATACTTTACTGATCTTAGGGTTGAGATTTGACTAAACAAAAGGATGGGAGCATATTGATTTCAAAGACTCAAGGATGAGAGTATGTTGATATCAAGAATAAAAGCTTACTAACCCAAAGGTTTAGAATTCATTGAACTTTTTGAGGGATAAGAGTCAACTGATCTTATGAAAGTCTATTGATATTTAGAGTTTACTGAACTCGACGATGAGAGTCTTATGATATCAAAGATGATAATTTATTGAACTCAAGGATGGGAGTCTTTTGATATCAAGGTTGAAAGTTTATTAAACTCAAGGGTGAGACTATACTGATCTCAAGGATACGAGTTGACTGATCCCAATATTGAGAGTTTATTTAAAATCAAGGTTGGGGGTATATTGATATCAAGGATGGGAGTCTACTAATCTTATGAGTGTTTACTGATATCGAGGTTGAGAGCTTACTGTACTAAAGGTTGGAAGTTGACTTTTTTGAAGGATGAGATAATATTGAACTCAATGTTGATAGTGAACGTAAGGATGTGAATCTTTTGACATAAAGGATGAAGGTTTACTGATTTCAAGGATGGGAGTCTATTGATATCAATGAGCTTGTTGATCTCAAGGGTGTGATTCAACTGATCTCAAGGATCAGGTACTACTGATCTCAAGGATGAGAATTTATTGAACTCAATGTTGAGGGGTTACTGAACTTGAGAATGAGAGTATTTTGATATCAAGGATGAAAGTTTACACATCTTAAGGATGGGAGTCTATTGATATCAAGGATGAAAGTTTACTGATCTTAAGGATGGGAGTGTATTGATATCAAGGATGAAAGTTTACTTAAGAATGAAAGTCAATTGATCCGAAGGATGTGATTTAACTGATCTCAAGGATGACATTCAACAGATCCCACGAGGGTCTACTGATATCAAGAGTGAGAGTCTTTTTGATATTATAGATGAAAGCTGACTGATATCGAGAGTTTATTGATCTCAAGGATGAGATACAACTGATCTCATGGGAATCTACTGATCTCAAGTATGATATGATACTGATTTCAAGGAGGAGAGTTTACTGATCCCACGGTTGACATTTTACTTAACTCAAGAATGAGAGTCAACTGATCTTTAGTAGTTTACATGGCCAAAAGATAAGTGGCATTGGGCAGAGTTATCAATTTCCCTAACACATCAACATGCTATTTGCTTCACACACACTTGTTCAACAAGCATTCCCATCCCAGAAATGGGCGATTCCCTGCTATTTAAAACGGAATGGGTGATGTTGTTAATGAACTTTTAGATATCCAACACACCACCATTTAACTGGGAAAGAAAATTTGTGTCATCGTCCGTGATTCATATCTGTTTATAAACAGGAGTCACGAAGTGTAGGAGTCTATTCAATGAATGACTGTATTTTTAGCGAATTCAATTATTCACTACAATTATCCATAAGGAACTGAAAACAAAATTGCAATGTTCAAGTTTAATGACGTGCAAAAACAAATACAGTCTTATTTTTTAGCATTATGCCCTCTTGGTCCCATACAAATTGGATTCTATCATTGTTGTTTGTTTATATCGTTGAATAATTCATTCATTTTGTATTTGTCTTCTCATAAACAAAGCTATTAAGTACTAAAATAAAGTTGACTTGCAATAATGGACCTGAAATATTTAGTTCATGTCAACGAAAACAGGGTGAAAAGCCAAGGTTACACTTAGTCTATTTTACACTGAAATAGCCCGGAGTGTAAGGGAAAAATAATTTAATATGTCAGTTGTATTTCTCTTAAAAGCTTTTAGATATATTCAATATTTTCCAAATTTTGAATATTTGTTTTGTTTTTTTGTCAATTTTATTATGTCCGTTTTATCTTATGCCCTCTGTGTCGTTGGGGAGAAAATGAGAAAACTTTGTCTCCATTTCTAGATATCGAAAGATCGTGCTTTACCGCTAATTTCTCTCATTTCATGAATTGGATGCATCCAAGACAGCTTCCGATCTGATGAAACGGTATTGAAAAGACACTATTCTAACCTACAATTAGTTTTATGACAGTTGTTTCCGCTTCCAGTGGACCTATACCACTGAAACTAATATGAATCCGAGAAATTTTCTGTATAACGATTAGGAGAAAATGAAATGCTACAAAGCTACTTAATCATGTTTTAATACACGATGATCAGGAATATTTCATATTTCAGATACATTATAAAGTTAACTTTGATTATCAATTTCTTAAGATGGCCATATATTTTCCTACGTCTAATACAATAACAACATGGTGTTTGAAAAATAATTGAGAAATCTTACCTGAATATGAGAGAAAAACCAAGACGAGAGATAAATATATGTACATGTTGATTCCTCGGTTAATCCAACATAATAAATCAATATTTTTATATTTTACTATGAATATATCGTCCAATCTATAATACTGTATATGAACTGTAAATAAGTCTATTTCTCAACCGCAGAAATATACGTTCTCCTCTTCAATAAGTGAGAATGACAATACAATACACCCAATTACACGCCTTTACAAATGAAGGTTATTAGTAAATACACCTTGGGCGGTCTTTATCCAAGGGTAAACGCAGCCATGGTTTCCGAGGATCTGTGAATAAAAGGGATTATATACTTTTGATGGCATGTTTAAAATGAATTAACTAACCGTGTGAAGATAAAATGCAGGTTGAAACAAGTCACAATTCTTTATTTACGACCTATATGTACATCACCGTTCTCACTTCCAATTCTTTTTTTTTAATTTTGAGGGTCGATTATACCGTTCGGGGGAATACCGGATATCAATAACCCAAAAGCTGCTCGTTTTTTGTCTATGTCAATTAGCGAATACTAGCAGATATATGAGATTCTTATACTGATCTTAAGAGTTTACTGATTAAGATTATAACAGTTATATGATTAAAGAGTATTAAAAGAGTTGAAGGATATAAGTCAACTGATATCAAGGACGAGATATCAAGGACGAGATTCTACTGATCGCATGAGAGTCTACTGATATCAAGGTTGATACTTTACTGATCTTAGGGTTGAGATTTGACTAAACAAAAGGATGGGAGCATATTGATTTCAAAGACTCAAGGATGAGAGTATGTTGATATCAAGAATAAAAGCTTACTAACCCAAAGGTTTAGAATTCATTGAACTTTTTGAGGGATAAGAGTCAACTGATCTTATGAAAGTCTATTGATATTTAGAGTTTACTGAACTCGACGATGAGAGTCTTATGATATCAAAGATGAAAGTTTTCTGATCTCAAAGATGATAATTTATTGAACTCAAGGATGGGAGTCTTTTGATATCAAGGTTGAAAGTTTATTAAACTCAAGGGTGAGACTATACTGATCTCAAGGATACGAGTTGACTGATCCCAATATTGAGAGTTTATTAAACTCAAGGTTGGGGGTATATTGATATCAAGGATGGGAGTCTACTAATCTTATGAGTGTTTACTGATATCGAGGTTGAGAGCTTACTGTACTAAAGGTTGGAAGTTGACTTTATTGAAGGATGAGATAATATTGAACTCAATGTTGATAGTTTAATGAACGTAAGGATGTGAATCTTTTGACATAAAGGATGAAGGTTTACTGATTTCAAGGATGGGAGTCTATTGATATCAATGAGCTTGTTGATCTCAAGGGTGTGATTCAACTGATCTCAAGGATCAGGTACTACTGATCTCAAGGATGAGAATTTATTGAACTCAATGTTGAGGGGTTACTGAACTTGAGAATGAGAGTATTTTGATATCAAGGATGAAAGTTTACACATCTTAAGGATGGGAGTCTATTGATATCAAGGATGAAAGTTTACTGATCTTAAGGATGGGAGTGTATTGATATCAAGGATGAAAGTTTACTTAAGAATGAAAGTCAATTGATCCGAAGGATGTGATTTAACTGATCTCAAGGATGACATTCAACAGATCCCACGAGGGTCTACTGATATCAAGAGTGAGAGTCTTTTTGATATTATAGATGAAAGCTGACTGATATCGAGGTTGAGAGTTTATTGATCTCAAGGATGAGATACAACTGATCTCATGGGAATCTACTGATCTCAAGTATGATATGATACTGATTTCAAGGAGGAGAGTTTACTGATCCCACGGTTGACATTTTACTTAACTCAAGAATGAGAGTCAACTGATCTTTAGTAGTTTACATGGCCAAAAGATAAGTGGCATTGGGCAGAGTTATCAATTTCCCTAACACATCAACATGCTATTTGCTTCACACACACTTGTTCAACAAGCATTCCCATCCCAGAAATGGGCGATTCCCTGCTATTTAAAACGGAATGGGTGATGTTGTTAATGAACTTTTAGATATCCAACACACCACCATTTAACTGGGAAAGAAAATTTGTGTCATCGTCCGTGATTCATATCTGTTTATAAACAGGAGTCACGAAGTGTAGGAGGCTATTCACTGAATGACTGTATTTTTATGAAATGTTTTCGGGTCAGTGAATTTGAATTGAAATTGTTTTTATTGATACCATCTTTTTTCGTCATAATGGGTGTAAGAATCGCGTCTTCGATTACTTACTACTCCTACTTTTGTCTAAAGGCCTAAGTTTTGATGAATATCAGAACTTTGTTTTTAAATAACATTAGTTCAAAACATCGAAAATAGAAATAAAAGAAAGAAGAGAAAACACTATATATTTAACAAGGATCACAAATTTTCACAGCCGATCATGCATGAGTGGGCACGTAGCGAATTTTATCGGCGTTGTCAGTCGATCATGTCAACAGTTCAAAATGGCTGACCGTCGAAGAAAGGACCAAGTTAACTACATCACGTAAAGATGTCAACAATAATTATACCTCACGATTTTATTTCTTTTATATCAAATATTAAATTTATTTAAATGAAGTTTTAAAATCTGTTCTTTTTATAAACTTATTCAAACAATATAAAATAGCAGGAACAAATCTCCATTATTTTTAACGCACTTTCATTATTTTAAGTCCATTAAATCATTGAAAATATATCAATTATGCACCCCGTTATATAGATCTAATCTTACTTTCAATTAGTTTATTTTAAAATGGGACTACCAATCATTCGTTTATGTCATACGGATCTGGTTAATGTTGCATTATGTATTTGTTGTTTGAAGCCTGAAGTTCAAGGGAGGTAATAAAAAATATGAAACTCATTAGAAAGGAGATAAAAATGTATATTTGTAATTTGTAAACAAACACCTATCAAAAGTAATTGGAAGCGTTTTGTTTGACATTTATATAAAAATGATTTAAATTGCTTTTAGTTCAGAAAAGTGGTGTATTGAAATATGCCGAAAGCAGGAGGATGTTGTTTCCGAATCGGGTAAGAGAGAATGAAATTCCATTGTTTTGTCCTAGGCTAGTAGGTTATGAAAAAAAAATGTAGCCCACCTAATTGTCTTTTCAGCCTATTTTTCAAATTCTATTTCAGATATTTTCTCTACACTAGAACTAGAATAGGTTATTGGTATCATCAGAAAGAGTTGAAGAAAGCAAGAGAAAAACTGAATGGTGCTGATCATTCAACAACCTCTGTTACAGAATTTAAAGGTAAAACAGGGCACTGGAGACTGAAAAATCTGTAATGGCTTATTTTTGACGGTTAGGACAACATATTGACTGTTTTCCCTATTGTATTATACAGTCAAATCACTGAATTTTAAACATTTAAGATACAAGAATATTGGCTCCTGCAGTCAATGCATAAGAACAAGGGATTTGTAATATTTTTGATGGATTTTAATGGATGTTGGTATTTGTAATCTCCATAGGATATACCCAAATGAAAAAAATGAAATAAAAAAAATTGTGTTATTGCATGCATGCATTCAATTTTGAGCATGTTGATACTTTGTGGTTTGATGAATCTTCATGTGAGTATTTGTAATCACCCTAGGACAATCAGAAAATCATAAAATTAATTGCTATGCCTAATTTTACGCTGGCTGCAGGTTGAACATTTCAAACTGGAGATTGCAAGCACTCTGCCAAATGTTTTCATTCAAAACCAAAGCTGCCAATTAGCATATATTATCTAGCTTGGCAAGCTATCTTTTAAATGTTGGATTACCCGTGTCTTTATTATAAATTTACTTGTAGATCTGAGTATATTACCTATTCCTATGTTATTAGATAATTATTGTTATTTAATACAAGATAAACAGACTAATAATACTATATTGGTAGATCCTGGTGACCCTGATAGAGTTTTGGTAGGTTATTAACAGTCTGGCACCCATCTTTATCACCTCCTATCAGAGATATTTACCATTCTTATACGCCCACATGGAAATGTGGACGTATATTGCCGTCGCCCCTGTCCGTCCGTCCGTCCACATTTGTTGTACGCCCATTCTCAATAAAGGGGTGCAATTGGGCATACCAAATATATTCAAATCAAAATAAGTGGAAGACACAAAATTACAGTTTACAATGAATCTATAATATGTTCCCTATAAGAAACAGAAATATTTTCAAGTTTTTTTTCGATTTTTTACGAAGGGAATTTCAACATCAATGTTTTGCTAATATGGAATGTATTGAAACATACGTGATTTTGATAATATCTACAATTGGCTATGGATATTCAAACAATGTAGATTAATTTCATCCCGAAATTGAATAGTATAAATGTATGTGATACTTTACGACGAAATTTATTTGTATGATATCTGACGTCAATCCTAAAATGAAGGTTAGACAAATGTAACTATGTACATTTTTTCCTGTTTTTAAATGTTCTACTTATTCTGTAATTGGTGTTTCTCCTGACAACATTATAAAACAATTAAACACAATAGATTTAACCGTAAGGGAAAGTGTATATATTATTTAGAGAATGTGCAGTTAGGATATGTATAATAAAATTATAAGCGCGATTGTACAGGTTCATTTTTCGATGTAACGTAGGTTTCAAAATATCTGTTATTCTACAGGTCTTATAATACAACAGTATCATAGTATACCCATCTCTCTCAGTTATCTTCTATCAAAATTTCGAATTAATATTTAGAGAACATATAATGATCACACAACAATTAACTTTTTCGTTTATTTCAGTGAATTTTGTTTTCCTCAGAGTGCAATGAATGGGGTAAATGTAAACAAAAATCAGGAGGGGCAATGTAATTTTCAAATAGCACAATAATTATTACAATTTTCAGCACACAGTAACAGGATTTGCATTTATATTTAAATGGTATAAGTACCGCATCATGCAGTTCTCGTGGCACTGTGTAATTTATCTTAACTCAACGTAACGTAAATTTCAAAAAGTTTAATAGCATTTAATTTGATAGGCAAACATAAAAATAATTTGATAGGCAAATATAAAAATAATACCATGATTGTCAATGGACATAAACCACTCTTCAGGTCTGATCTTAAACATCCTCTCTGATTTTCCGCTGGGTTCAGGGTCGGTAACTAAGCTTAATACAGCAGAAGGAGATATCCACAATTCATCAGAGGGACTAGGCCACTGAAACAAAGATTTAAGACGTTTCATTAACGAAATTTCCAGCTCTCTATCACTTTCATCGATGGATAAAATCTTTGTTATATACCAATGATGTTCGTAAGTGGCTGCTACGAATTGCCCAGGTTCGAATTCAGCAGATGGTGACGCATTCTGGTCATGTGCCCGGGGATTGTTTGTGTCGTCTGGAACAGGTGTATCTTTCAAGGTCGTGGCGTCTGGAACAGGTGTATCTTTCAAGGCCGTGGCGTCTGAAACAGGTGTATCTTTCAAGGTCGTGGCGTCTGGAACAGGTGTATCTTGGAAGGTCGTGCCAAAAGTAACATGTTGCCATGAATCACAATAGTTTCCTTTCAAGCAATCGTCACAGTAACATGATATTTCTCTGATTAAGAGCTTAGTTGGAGTAGTGGTTGAAGCAACCGCGTGAAGCTTCAATGTCCCCTTCACTGCAGTGACAGTTGTATTCAATTGAGTTGCCGCGGTTTTGCTACAATCTTCTTTGGACACATGGAAGAAATGAACAGCTTTCATACTAGAGTTCTTTGCCCACTCATTAAACTCCATCGAATCTTGAATGACAGCCTTCCCGGTACGAACAGCATCATCAGCCATTCTCTTACTAGTTCCACCGAGGCCATCGCAGGGCCCTTTACCGTGACCATCTTCGAAATAGTTCCAAATCGCATCAAACCCAAAGGTTTGTTGATGGTTTGCTAAGAAATTAAAAATGAATTTGTTACGATATTGACTGGTGGGGCTATCAGTCCAGTAGTGTACACGGTTTATGTGTTCAAGCCCGAACATAGGTAGCAAGGCATACAAGGCATGCAAAATGGTCACAACCGTTGCAGATGAATGGGTAAGTTCATCCGAGACGGCGACAACACTCTTGTGACAAAGAGTTCCGGTTCCCCCCTCTTTATAATAGATCACAATCGGATGAAGAGTCATCTACACTCTTGCAACTGTAATTTTCAGAAAAATCCATATGTAAAATAATTTCATTTAGGGGTAGTTTTTCTTTTAACAAACGAGATTGTGTATACTGAGTACGTACTCTTACTACATGAAGTTCAAATTCATGAACTTGTTTCCAAAATTGTTCTATTCATGAACTTGTTTCCAAAATTGTTCTATGAATTTATCTTTCAGAAGTTCTTCTTGGATAATTGTCAACTTGAACTCTTTTCCACAAGGAGTATACTAGCGAGTCAGGCAATTTCTCGATAAGTATTTCAGGGAAAATTTTATCCTTTCAAAAATTTTCAGGATTTTCTGAAACTTGAACGTGTACTTTTCTCAAACTCTGGAGCTTAAGTGCCATATTTTGGTGTTTGGTACAAAGACAACAATTTCTACTGAGGAATGAGGCCAGAAGTATATGTCTTGGTCGTAGTCTACAAAAGGATGCCTGAGAAATTTTTACATGCGGATTTTCGGATAAGAACTTCAGGTGCAAAGTTGCCATGTAGTCGGTCAAAATCGATGTTTGAAGTTTGTTTCCCATGTCAGATTTCTTGGCATCCTTTTTTCCAGGTTGAACTCGACAATTGTCTTGGCGCTGGAGAAAGTCTGTTACAACACCCCTCAGCTCAGAAGTACGTCCACGTCTTCTGCATTGCCTCAATAATAAAGCTTTTTTGTTTGTCATAGCAAATTTGTTTCGCGAAATGCCAGTTTGTCTGCTCAAGTAACTGATACATCTGTATTTTTTAGCAATTTTACCAGCAATTACATTCCTGATGAGAGATGAAGTATTCCGTTTACTGCTTTTATTGGCATGCTTTACTTCATCAATCTGGATATTTGACATCAATAGTTGCTTTCTCACTGTTCTGGCGCGTCTCGGTGATATACCGGAGTTTTGGAGAGTAGCGTTTGTTCTGCGTCTAGGTGTAAGTTCTGTTGAGTTAGTCTTCAACTTTCTTAATCTCTGCAATTTCCTTTGTGTTGTTTTTAGTCGTTTATTTAATGTAATATTCGCTGCAGTAGCCTTTTTTAATTCCATGTTCACCTTTCTTAACGCCTTACTAACTCTCTTCCTTGGACCCATTCTGCGAAGCGACGGAAATGGAAATTTCAGAACAAAAGATTGATTGGGCGTGCTGGTACTTGGGCCAGGGCTGTCATAGCCACTACTCTCGATTACATCTGTACTTTCTACTTCTTCCTGTCTTCTCTCTTCATTCTTCTGCTGTCTATGTCTTCTAACTCTCTTCTTTATATCTTCATTTCTAAGTTTTCTTTTAATAGGCGTTATTTCTGATACAGGAACATAATATCCCTTTACCCTCAATCTTTCCTTAGCCAAAAATTCACTTCTATCCTTAGCTTTTTCCTTTTCTCTATAATTCTTCTGAATTTCAGCCCTGCTTTTAGCCATACCAATCTCTACAACAAAAACAACAAAATTTGAAACTTACGTTACCACTGAACTTCTGCGTTCAAACAGATTATGATTTTGATGTTCGACTTTGCCTCAGTAATTCAATTACATAATGCATCAGGTGTCATCGATTAATCATGTAATGTAGCAGGGCAAACAATAAAATCAGCAAATAAACCTCTCAGTATCTGTTTACTTCTTCAAATCTCCAGGAATTAATATTATCACACTTTTGATGGCAACAATGATCAATGTCTGATGAATAGCATAGCTGTTTCTATCATAATTCATTTAAACTGATTCAGAATAATAAACTAATACCAGCGGTTAACCATTTGCATAATGATTTATGAGATAGGGTCTTTTTATAAACTAACACAAAACTGTAACCTACGTTACTTACGGTAACGTATGTTTCACCATGTTTGAGATGGCTGCAAAGGTTGGCAAGAGATATTTACCACTAGTGGCAAATAGCTAAATGCCGTTTAAATGGCTATATGCCACGCGTGGTAAAAAATAAAATTACATTAAATGAGTATTTTGGAATACAAACTTTTTCGGGCATGCATTTTGATCATAATTACTGTTAAACCCATATAAATATTCCAGTAAATGACTGCTAAAACTAAATATTAATAAACTATAAAATGAAAGTAGGATTTCGAAGGTCAGGGTCAGTTTAGACCTCAAGGACGCAATGTGATGTTTATATATCATATCGAATTGACCGGGCCTTATTAAATTTAGCATGCCATAATAATTTTTTTTCTCTGAATTAAGAGGCCTCGTGTATGCACATCACCAACTAGTGACTACAAAGAAGCGAACAAGCGCAAATAATACTACATAGGCCTACTAGAATACAAATCTTTAATGATTAACGAAAGCGGCTCATAACTTCAACAAAACCTGAATGCTCTAAATTTATCACAATGCTACGGTAAGAGAATCTTACTGACAGGAAATTTACGTAAGTTCATCATCTGAAAGACTGGAATTAACTAAGTTTTGTTATATAAAAAGGAGGTGTGAAAAGATTAACGCAACTCTCATGAGGTTGTAAACCGTCATTGCATTTTGGAAAAATGAATCTGCTAAATAAACTAAAAACTGGATCCAGGGGTTTATGTAGAAAATGCCTGAGGAAGGAGCCCCTTGAGGTAATAATAGGTTAGTGTTTAGTGATTATATAGATAAATATCAATGCCTGTAGGTAATACCGTTATCCATAAACTCGTTCTTTTCAGGAATTTTCACAGAGTAAGTATAAAAAAGTAAAATAATAAGACAACAGGACTATTTGTTTCATATTATGGGCCTAGTAAACCAATGGTGGGATGTAGGGCTATGTGTATTCTGTGGAACGAAACGGAACGGAACAGGTTGTATTCTTGTCCCGTTCCGCAAAGTACAGATATGCACCTTATCTGTATTTTGGGGAACGAAACGGGGAAAAGATAATCTATGTATATCGTTGGCAGACAATATTCTGGCCGAAACGTCTGTTACAGTTGTTGTTTTCTTTCCGTCTAGTCTGTTTACGCATCGGTTACAATCTCGTTGGTGTGACAGCCAAAAGTGGGTCTAGGCCCTAAGAGTAGACCCTAGTCACGGCATGTTTTATGCGAGTGTTTGAATTGCAGAAGTTTGTTACAAGATGAGTAGACTGGTTTAATGAAAAGTAACGGAGATTATAATCTTGTCCCGTGCCACAAAAATCAGATTAGAGGTATAAATCTGTTTTCTGTGTTCCGTTCCATGTCGCGTTCTGGCTTGCTGGCCAGATACGACCCGGCCCTATCGAAAAGATTCCATTCGGCCCACAGAAGTTTTGATTTCGATTTTTTCAAAGTGTTAAACATGCTTTTTTGGAAACAGTATCTAAATAAAGAAACGGGGAAATGTAAGGCTTGTACTCAGTGGCCTGAAACCAAAATCCTTTTTTAATCTGACCTACACGACAAATTAATTAGGAACCCCTGTTCTAGAGTGTTAACAGACAATGGTAGGAGAATCGACCGACGGATGAACGAACGAAGGTGACGCGAGTATACGACCAAACTTTCAAAATGCACAAAATTAGTCCTTTTTCTTATCTTTCTATGGAAAGAGGAGAACCCTCGCAGATGTTCCATGGGAGTCACATAATCTCGACCCTCGACAGTAGTTGGTAATCGCACAAAAAAGGGATTGGCTAATAATAATAATTCAGCGTAAAGGAGAACTGATAGAATTACGTCATGATATTTAGGCCCTTGCCACGTGGTCATTTAGGAGAAGGATAAAAATAACCATGAACCGTTTAGAAAATGGCTGCCAAATTTCACCGCTTGCTTTTTTTCTGAACAAACACAGAATCTGCATTAATATTTTACACTTTGAATACATTTATTACATCAACACAGTAGCTTTAAACATTGAAATCATCATAAAAGTCCGTTTTTAAAAACCACGTGGTATATAAAAACGTGCCACTTATTCTTTCAATGAAGCCTATAGCGACCTTGCTAAAATTACCACGAGTGGCAAATAGACAGTCCCGCAAAGGTTACATAGGGTATCAATGTAATCAACATGGTAATTTCTAGGTAGTTTGATTTCTGAACAACGTATACAGCGAAAAAATGATGCATATTGTTTTACAATCATCGTAGTCTTACATACCTTATATAATGGTTCAAATATGTTTCCAGGATATTGGGTTTTCAAATGCTACGTCTCGCTTGCTAGGCTTCAAACGTTGTATTTTGAAATATGGCGGACCACACACACCACGTGACCAGTGAAAGATAAAGCTAGAAACATCTAAAGAGGGTTAGTTTGGTATTCACGTAACGTATGTTACAGTAACGTAGGTTTCGAAACCACTTTGATGCAACCAGATATAAATTTGTATACAATCTTTTATAGTTTCTGTAAATATTATGTTACTACCCTTTATTTCATTATCATGTTAAGTTGATATTATATACGAGTAAAGAATAAATATGGTCACGTATGTTACATTCCTTAAATGACGTTTTGATTTTTAGCACTAAAACTCAAATGGAGTCCTGTCAGTTCCTTTTAGGAAACTTTTTTTTAACTTTATTGTATTACCATGTCAATTGTAAACGTTCTGTGTTATTATTCTATAGTGTTTGATATGTAACAGATTTGCCAATGAAGCGAATATCATTGGTATCGTATGTTTCACCCGATTCGGCGACAACGCAAGCTTGCTATAAAAAAAAAAGATTTGGGTTAGTTGTATATTCTGATACAAAGAAATCCACTTTCATAAGCATTATTTAATATCGAAAATAGAGGTTTATATATACACATGATATTATCATAAATACAGTCTAAAGATTTAAAACTCATACGGCGACAGTAACGTATGTTACAATTTAGCACTTTGAATTACTCTTGTTAAGTCAAAATTATGAATGGTACCAAACTTATGCGTAATTTTTGTAAGTATGCCAACCCCCTTTTCGACAGCACAAATTATGATCGATTCAATCCATCCGTTGGCATGACAAATCAACGGCGACAGCAATTGCACCTCTTTATTGAGAATGGGCGTGTATCCACGATAGAGGCTACAGTTTTTATCCGATCTTAATGAAACTTGGTATACATGTATATATTGATGATATCTCGGTCAAGTTCGAAAATGGAAAATATCGCATGAACAGTTTTTGAGTTATTGCACTTGACTTAGTAAAAACGCGTCAAATTTGGTTTGTATCCACAATAGAGGCTACAGTTTTTATCCGATATTAAATAAACTTGGTATACATGTATATATTGATGATATCTCGGTCAAGTTCGAAAATGGAAATTATTGCATGAACGATTTTTGAGTTATTGCCCTTGACTTACTAAAAACGCTTAAATTTGGGTTGTATCCACAATAGAGGCTACAGTTTTTATCCGATCTTAATGAAACTTGGTTTACATGTATATATTGAGGATATCTCGGTCAAGTTCGAAAATGGAAATAATCGCATGAGCGGTTTTTGAGTTATCGCCCTTGACTTAGTAAAAACGCGTCAAATTTAGGTTGTATCCACAATAGAGGCTACAGTTTTTATCCGATCTTAATGAAACTTGGTATACATGTATATATTGATGATATCTCGGTCAAGTTCGAAAACAGAAATAATCGCATGAGCGGTTTTTGAGTTATCGCCCTTGACTTATTAAAAACGCGTCAAATTTGGGTTGTATCCACAATAGAGGCTACAGTTTTTATCCGATCTTAATGAAACTTGGTATACATGTATATATTGATGATATCTCGGTCAAGTTCGAAAACAGAAATAATCGCATGAGCGGTTTTTGAGTTATTGCCCTTGACTTAGTAAAAACGCGTCAAATTTGGGTTGTATCCACAATAGAGGCTACAGTTTTTATCCGATCTTAATGAAACTTCGTACACATGTATATATTGATGATATCTTGGTCAAATTCAAAAATAGAAATAATAGCATGAGCGGTTATTGAGTTATCGCCCTTGACTTAGTAAAAACGCGTCAAATTTGGGTTGTATCCACAATAGAGGCTACAGTTTTTATCCGATCTTAATTAAATTGGTATACATGTATATATTGTTGATATCTCGGTCATGTTCGAAAATAGAAATAATTGCATGAGCGGTTTTTGAGTTATTGCCCTTGACTTGGTAAAAACGTGTCAAATTTGGGTTGTATCCACAATAGAGGCTACAGTTTTTATCCGATCTTAATGAAACTTGGTATACATGTATGATATCTTGGTCAAGTTCGAAAATGGAAATTATCGCACGACCGGTTTTTGAGTTATTGCCCTTGACTTAGTAAAAACGCGTCAAATTCGGGTTGTATCCACAATAGAAGCTACAGTTTTTATCCGATCTTAATGAAACTTGGTATACATGTATATATTGATGATATCTCGGTCAAGTTCGAAAATGGAAATTATCGCATGAACAGTTTTTGAGTTATTGCCATTGACTTAGAAAAATCTTGTCAAAATTTTAGTTTTGATGCAATAAATCCTCAAATTTTCAGAGGATGTTGATGAAACTTGGTTGTGAGCATTGGAATTGATTAGGCCTCAGTCAAGTTTGAATTTGACAATTTTTCAATGAATTGTTTTAAGTTATTGCCCTTGACTTAGTAAAATTGCGTCAAAATTCTATTGTGGTTGCAATAAGAAGCTTTAATTTTCAAAGGATTTTGATGGAACTTGGTGTATTCATCAGAATTGATAAGACATTAGTCAAGTTTGAATTTCTGACTTTTTTTAACAAATGGTTTTTGGGTTATTGCCATTGACTAAGTAAAATTGCGTCAAAAATATTTGTGGGTACAAAATAAGGTACAATTTTTTAATAGATTTGATGAAACTTGGTATGAGTATTGAAATAGATAAGATGGTGGTCAGTTTTAATTTTACAATTTTCCATGAACAGTTTTTGAGTTTTTGCCCTTAACTTCAATATTAATTCAGTGAATGTTTTTTGAGTTATTGCTCTATTTATTTTTCAAATTCACTGCTGCCAGTGGGCGTATGTTACCTTGGCTGGCAAGCTATCTTATCTTTCTGCACTAAATTTCTTTTTGAACCTTATTTTTTATTCTTTGCATTGCGATATGTATCTATTGTTCTACATTCCCTGTGTTACCATATTATTTTGTACTTAAAAAATCCTCATTCCTGGCAACTGACTCGACTTCATCCTTGAGATTGATCGTTTCTCCTTGGCTTTTCCTGAACAAAAATTGTAAGAAAGTTAAGTAGCTCATCTGGAAGTGAGTAGTTGGACATTGTTTGCTGACAGTTCTAGCAAGTGTCATTAATAATGACTCATGATAATGCCTACAATCATGTGGATCATCAGCCCAGTTTTAGTTTTCGTCTTTTAATACAATGAAATAATGTTATTAATTTCAGAAAGAGTTAAAGGAAGCCAAGTTAAAGCCAGATGCCATTTTGATCACTCATAAACATTGGTAAGTTGTTTTATAACCTATCTAAAATAAGGAGTTTAAAATAGAAGAGAATGAAAATTGGACTGTCATTAAATAGAAGAATAAATATTCTTCTTTCACAATCTTATGAAAAACAAATTATATTAAGGCCTAGGGGGCAGGATTTAGAATTGGAATTTGCAATTTTCATGAATCTTGCAACACACACACTCCCCCATTCAGTGGTACATGTAGGGAGCCATGGTGGCTCAGTGAGCTAGAATCTCCTCGCTAACTTTTGAATTTTTCAGACTAGTTTCCCTTTGTCAGTGATGCAGGTCTTAGAGACTGACATGGAAAGAGCGTCTAGTTGTTCAGATTTGACAATAAACCAAGGCCCTGTGTGCTACAAGCTGTGCATATGAAATTTCCCTCGATAGTTGGAAATCACGAAAAGAGTAGGCACACTGCATGAGACTTAAAACTCAATTTCATTTCATTTCAATGGTACATGTATATTATGTTGTATTGTGTTGTAGGGATCATAGTGGTGGAAATGCTAAATTAAAGTCAGTTTTTCCTACTATTAGAATATATGGTGGAGCAATGGATCATATACCGCAAGTTACACAGTATGTTTTTTATTATATAAGTGATAGATGAAATAAACACTAAGATATCAGCTATATGCATTTGTTTACAGTTTTTGATGTTTGAATCCCTTGTATCAATAATTTCAAAACAGTTTCTCATCTTGTTATGTCTTTTTCAACAGATTTCATATACAAACCAGGATATTTTTTCATTAACAATGTTTTTTCACAATAATATAGATATACATAATTATTAGAACTGGGGAACAGGTTTTGCCTCTACTACCAAACTAAGATTAAAACCTATGACCTAACTTCTGATTAAGTTTTTTTTTATTTCAAGCCCAGTGGCAGATGGTGATGTTATACAATTTGGTGGATTAAAATTTAAGGTCATCTTTACCCCTGGTCATACAGTTGGCCATGTTGTTTATGTTTTAGATGGGTCATCATACGGAGCACCAGACAGTTTGTTCTCTGGAGACCATCTCTTTCTCTCTGGTTGTGGTAAGCAGTGACTTTATAATTGAAAGAGTAGCCTCCCTTGCAGGATTCTGATGTGCATGGACATTTGGATTTTTGTACTATGCATTTTCTTTTATCTCTTTCTTGAAGTGATTTGTTATATGCTAAATATAAAATGAATTTATAAATTGTAGGAAGAATGTTTGAAGGAAATGCCTCTACTATGTTACGATCGTTAGATAAAATAGCTAACCTGAAAGTTGATACTTTAGTTTGGCCAGGTAGTTTTATTTGTGAATTAAACAGTGCTTCCTGTGCTATAATTAGTATTAAACAGTGTTATAGCTGTGCTATAATTAGTATTAAACAGTGTTATAGCATGTTTAACTCTATTGATTTATAGTTATTGGAGAATGAATGGAGTTTGCACATATATCATTACTGAATTGATAGTCACAACCTCAACTGGCTTAGCAACTGCTACAATAAACAAATCTAAATTGTATTTATATCCTTATATCTTATATATTGCGTTAACAATTAATTATTCAAACAAGAACATACTGCTATTGAAACTGTTATGAGCTGGTTACTTTACATTATAATGCTATGTTCTAAACAGCAACTCCCCCATATCTCATACCTTAACTTTAATTATAGGTCATGAATATGCTGAAGATGATCTGGAATTCACTTGTGACCTTGAACCTGAAAATGACACAGCTCAGGTGAGTTTCAAAATGGTGGAGTGACACAAAGTGTCTTAAATTATCTCAGCAAACTGATATATATATAAAATATAACAAACACCTCATCTAATATTCCAGCAGGTCAAACTGATTAAGTTGTGGTTAGCTTAGCATCTTAACTTACCCTACTGTATGTGGTTTAAGGTATTACCCTTTCAAAACTAAAAATGATTGAGAGAAAAAATGAACCTATTTATTCCAATTATCAATTCAAAAGGCATATATAAGAAGTCTATTTTTATGAATGTATTAGAACATTACCTGTATGTGTAGTGAATCGCGTTTAAAAGAATAAATAGAAATCCATAATAATTGTTGTCTCTTAATTTAGAAGATTTCAAAATATTTCAATATTTTTTTAGGATAAATATGAATGGACAAAGAGAAAAAGAGAAGTAAAAGATGCTACAGTAAGTTTCCATATCATTCCCTGATTTTCTGAGCAGGATGATAAATTCTCATATTTTTTAATGTTGTAACTTAGAACAGAACTGTACATATTGAATAACTGAAATCTATTTGTAAAGCAGGGTTGTTAATATGAAATCAAGAAATCCGCTTTCTAGAGAAATATGACGAATGGTGTTTTCCTTCCTGATAGGAAGTTGTTTTATCCCATATAATATGAGAATAGTTGAATGTTGAACTAGATTTAATTTGGTATTCTCTACAGTGTCCATCTACCATCCACGAAGAAAAATCTTACAATCCATTTTTAAGAACAGGAGAGGAAACAATCTTAAGAAACCTGGGAATATTGGCCAGTCCACTATCACCATTAAATGTTACAGATGATGTCAGATCTAAAGCTTTAGCTGAAGTCAGAGAAAGAAAAGATCACTTTAAATATAAATTATGAAACTGTATAATTGTGATTACAATCTGCGATTATGTATAAGGTGCAGCCCTTGTAAGTTGTGAGTATATCTGTTAAATAATTGTCACAGTGTATTTTTCTAAGTGAAAAAAGGGAAGACATATAAAAGGATACTCATATTTTAGTGCTTAAATTAATTTCATTTTTAAACATTTTTCTTTGATAAATGAAAGGTGTTTTGCAATCTTTTTTGTGGGAGAGTAGTTCTTTCAATATTTAGACCATGATTTCCTATTGCTCAAGATTAGGTTTGTATAGTAATTTTAGGAGTTAGTAGTTACTGCTTGAGTATTAAGACATGCAGATTCCAATAGGAAATCAAAATTTTGCATATAGAAGCTATACAATTCTATTAAAAATATTTTAAAAAATGATATTGTTAAAGGGAAAGTGTTTCATACTTTTTAAAACATTCCTTGCTCAACATTCTGTAATAAAAATTTGAAATCAGGAATTTAATTTATTTCTCATTATCTTGGACTAATTTTGTCAATGTCATTAAAGCATTTTTAAAAAAAAAACATGAATCTAAGTCAACAAAGCATTTTGTATAGTACATTTCAATCAAGGAACGTAATTGCAAACTCTTCTTAGACCATTTTAATATACTACCTCCTTAATTTGACTGTGTCTCTAGGTTAAGACAACCTTAAATAAATCATATCTTTTAAATTTATCAATTTTTTATTTGTTCATAGTGATAAGACTAGTGGTTGCATGTTAAGAAAATTATTTGTGTTGTTCATGTTTTTATCGTTGTGAAATGATATTCATGAATAAAAAAAAGTGTAAAAAAAAAACGAAAGTTAAGTCCAAAGAATGTATTACAATGTTTAACTTTAACTAAAGTTAAAATTAAAGGAAAGTAAAACAAAGTTTATATCTTCCTTGAGTTGAGATGCATTTAGTATTTGGCGAATATATATCAGGACACAATTATATGGATAACAATTACTTTATTAAATAACTTGCGACGTTTCAACGAGGGTACTCCATTGCTTGATAAAGACAGTAGTACTCTGGTTGAAATGTCGCATGTTATTTAATAAAGTGATTGTGATCCATATAATTGTTTCCTGATATAAAGTTTATATCAGAGAACAAATTTTCATGTCTTGTTCTTCTAAATTTAAACGTACGGTGTTCATATTGTATAATAGATACATGTAGTCACTATTTATGTCATATTGTTTGCTGTAGTCATAAACTGTATTCATTGTCTTGTTGTTGTTTAAGTTGTATAATCGCCCCATTGTCAATGAAAAAAAGTCTCACAGAAAACGGAAAGAAATCCATCATCGGCTTGAGCTCTAAAGTTTTCTCTTTGGTCATTTGAGTCTTCGAAGATTGAATGAGCGGCGTGCTCAGACACTACTTTCCTGTTCAGTTCAGTGCAATTGGTTAACCTTAAGAGAATTTTGCCTCTCAACAGCTAAGTGAATAAGCAATTTGGGGAGGGACATATGCTCTTATGGGCAACCTTTCAAGCCAATATTTCCGAACGCATTCACGAACTGCCTGTCCGAAGCTTGTGTTCTGTCTTGTTGGCTGGCTTGTTGGCTTAAGGATCTCGACAGCATTCTGGAGAAACAATTTGTTATTACATGTAGATAATCATGAGCGTCACCACATTGGCGCCCATTTCATTGCCAGATATATAAGTCATTACATTCAACGCAACTTGGAAAATGTGTTTACACTGTCCCCCGCAGCACTGTTCTTTTTGGATGAGAGAGCTTTACGAGGTTCATGTAAAGGAGTGATTCGGAGGATCATTTTCATCTGTGTGCTTCAGCACATTGGAATGATCAACTGCGAAGTTAGTTTTTGGATTTATGAATTCAGCTTCTACATTAATCCTTCCCTGACGTAGATTGGAACTTTTCCTCGGATACACTTCGAATGTAAACCCTTTCTATACTGAAGAAGTGACAGTTGGGCAAGATTGGACCAGAACAGAGCTTTTTTTCTTTGAAGCAGAGAACGTTGTACCGGGTGGTGTCAAGAAATTTACACATCTCCGTGAGCTGGACCAGAAGGCCATTTAGGTTATGCTGCAGGATTATAAACTGCGATTGAATGTGACAACCCTTATGATGCAAGTCTTATCTTGTTCCGTTCATGGTATTTATTTGTCCTGTCAGTCGTGCCAATGATTTAAACAGATATTAGAGTCACATTGTTCAGATCCGGCATGTTCTTAAATGTATTCCTTCTCTCCCTGCATCCTAGAACATCTAAGTTCCGAAATTTTTGCGCCTCCGGCTCACTATTCCAGGAATTTATGGACCAACGACAGAAAGCCCTTTCGTTCAATTTGCGACCCACAACTGAAATATTCTCATGCCGCTATACTCTGCAATCGAAATCACACCTAAGGTCCAACGCCTTTTGAGTAAATCCTGCCCCCCCCCCCCCCCCCGCATTGAAAAAGCAATCTGCGCCCCTGAAAAGCAGATCTGCTAACGGGACTTCCTTCCTGGCTATACTTGCAGGGATGAGTACTCTTTAAAGTTTTCAACAGAGTCCTTGACAACCTGACTGGGATCTTCGGACCAACTCTGTGCTTGGCAGCGGTCGCAGCAATTTCCGTGACGTTTCATTGAATTTATTTCAGAGTCATAAGAATCAGTATAATCTTCTTTAGATTCCGGCCAATCTTACGACAATAAACTAATTTCACAAGAAAACAGTTAAGTGTGCGATGAAATTACCTTAAAAAGAAATATTCACTGGTAGCAATTATCCACTATTCTTAATAGGGATAAGCAGAATTCGACGCTATGCAAGATAGATCTGAACAAATTCAACGCACCAAAACACAGTTAATAACTCACCATCATTAAATCCAACATAAAGCAGATACCTTGATAATGAGTAGTATTTTAACACTTGTAAGTGACAATAATGATACTAGTGGACTGGTTTATTAGTCCTCACCTTACAATTTGATGTCTGAAATTGCATTTTCTTCAGAATTTCTAAATAGTGGTTGCTTGAAAGTTAAGCGGTGTGTTGATAAAATATAGGTAACTCATTTTGTTTAGTTTTTTTCATGGTCATGCTTTATGGAACAAAAACTAAGCTTTCATGTGCCATATTGGAAAATTTTCAACAAGGATTTTAGAAAAAGTTGTAGAAAGTTGAATTTGGTGATTTTACAGTTGGAAAATGAATTACTGGTCTCAGTCAATATGAATATCGCGAATATCAAGTCTCAAACTGAGCTTTAGGGTTAAATATGACCATGACATTCTATTCAAAGTTCTTGGTACACGATACACTGTCACCTCGGTTTGTTGACAGTGAGTAGATAACACACACAGGATACAAAAGGTAGACATCTCATTGAAGGTAAACCATTTTCAATAATTCGTGAAAACTGAATGAAATATGAAATTTTTATTATTTTACCTATGGAACTAAACTTTATTTGGATGTGTTTTCCAGTTTTTGCATTTACCTGATATACCTTTCATTTCAATGTTATGGGTTTAATACAAGTCTATTTAAATCAGTCTAACCACGTCCTATAACGGTAGCCTTATCAATGTCGTGCAGTAAGATTTTAATTACATTCGTATGAAGCTCGATCCAGAACCTGATAAAACACAAAATGTTCAGAGCTCAATATCTGCTTAAGAATGAACCATTGTCTTCAATTACTGTCCTTCATATTGTCGAATATTTTAACTTTTTGTGGTAAACAGAGGCGGCGTCTGTATTTTTATTTTATCAATTTGTTCCAAACTATATGTGCTAGAATGCATCAAATCAACTCTATGGGAGGCTAGAGACTATGTGCTTCCACAAGGCTGCAACATTTTAAGACTCAACTCAAGTCTGTCTATCCCCTATGTGTCTTAGTCTCAAGAGCCTGGCGATAGCGAGATAATATTAAACTTCAATCATGGATAAATTTCATGATTATTTGTATTACAGATTATATTTGTAAATAGGAATTAGAAGCGTAATGTGATATGAAGGGGCTCATCTTAAGAAAATAATTTCACTGTATGAATCGATTCATATTAGTATATACAAAAAGAAAGATAGTTAAACCTGTACAAATTTCGTATTGGTATGTGGTAAAACACAATCGCCGTGAATATCAAACATTCTCTGTTGAATACTTGAATGAATACTATAAAGGGTTATACCATTATGGGCGAGTCACATAATATATAAAGATTTAATATTTCAGTTATCTATAACTATATCAGTAAAATATAAGAAAAGAATATATAATTATATTAATGTTGATATTTAGGGGTGGGTGGGGTAAACCTACAACTTTTACATCATTTAACATAAGACGGATAATATCTATACAAAGGCCATGGTTAGCCATTTTCGGGGGTTGAATGTTCATAAATATTCTTCATGGACAATTTTCGGTCCCGTGAATACAGGTTTATGTTGCTCCCTTCGCCCACTTCTTAAACACGAAAAATTCTATATCATTTATGCAGTGGACCGTTTGACCTATAACTATTGTGACCAAACATTGTTTACAACACAGTAGTCACCAAATTTTGGTCCCCGAGACGCTTAAATATGAGACTTTTAGTGATAAAAATTATCTGTAGCCACAGGACTACCCCTTAATCACCCGACCCCTCTCACAATCAAACATGGACGAACGCAAATGTCGTAGAACTCATTACTAGGTCAGGAAACCTATTTTGAATGCGTTTAAAATTTCCTTATGAAATAGTTATATAAGAATAGACTGTTTATCTTGAATTAGGAGGGTTGTTCACTTTTAACCTAAACTGTATTTAACACCAAAATCTCTTACAAGTGAATGCGTTATCTTATGAACAAATAATACACAACTATCAAAACAAATGTATGGGTGGGTGCACATCATACCTGAAACATGTTCTCTTAAGTACAATAAAAAAACCTATAAACAATGACTCAGATTTCGTTCAAAATATTCTTATTGAAGATTTAGTCAACAAGTGCGCAATGTTAACGGATAACTTAAAAATCCTTCTTGAATTTCATTCTAAATATACAAATACATACTATTACTGAGACGCAAATACTTGATAAATCCTTGATAGGATTCTATCTACAAGAGATAAATGGCATAACTATACATAACTATACATAATATCAATGCTCTATTTAATATACAGCTTTACTATTATCTATGAATTTTCCAATCCGGTTATTCTGCCACGGACGATTTTTTTCTTTTTAAATGAAGGGCTTAAATCTTGTAAATGTTTACCATCAAAATATAGATTTTAATTATTCAACAAATCCAACTCCACATTATAATTCAGTCATGAAAGAATCGACGAATTTTCATGGTATTAATTCAATTTTTTTTTTAATATGTATTTTTCAGTCAACAAAGACGAATCTTTTAAAGCGAACAAAATTCTTTACCGATATTCATGGAATTTCGCAGACTTTGACATGGCCTTGTTAATACATTCAACTTTCAATTGATAAATTTAACAGTACAATTTTCACTCTGAAATATGCTTTGAGATTTTCTAGTAAGAATATCATACCTGACTTATGTTTAGTGTGTTTGAAAGTCCAATGTTAATTCCTTTTAGTATACCTCTGGCAGCTTTTAATAAACCATGTTCCAATGGAACTTTCGGTCAGAATAGAATCCTGGTATATTACTCTTTTAAAATCACGTACTGCACAGTATAGATTTCGGTCAAAGGGATGGTCTCGAGCGGGGTAATTGTATGATACCGGTATCAGTAATATCATCACTATCATTTCCGGTTTGCAAACGATATATATTGAACTATATCATAACAATCTATTCTAAAAGAACGAAATTCAGTACAGGTAGGTCATGTTATTTTATATTGGTTGGTGTTCTAGTATATTATGTTATTTAATATTGACTGGTTGGTGTTCTGGTATATAGAGCGTGTATAACAGTTTTTCAAAAGGTGTGATATTCCATTGCTTGGGTACACTATAAGCTTGAAACCAAATTCTGAAGTAGACACTGTTGAATAACTGAAAGTAAACGTGACATAAATAAACTAAACCTAGTGGTTTGTTGTAGAAATATTTCAAGTGGTAGTAAATAGTTGAATTATGATGATTAATAGATAGTGTATACTATATACTGTCTTGTTAATTATCATGTTTTATTTATATTACTATATTTTATATACCCTTGACACTCACTCGATAATAATTGAAATTAGTTATTATTTAACCAAAAAGAATAAGAATAATAATAATAATAATAATTGTCGTGTTGTTTTTTATATTACTATATTTATGTACCTTGATAAAAATAATGATAATAATAAAAATAATAATAAAAATAATAAGAAAAGATTTTCAAGAAAAAGTTAATGTATGAATTTTTTTTTTTAATGCATGTCAATACCTGTCGGGTGATTTTATGGGTATATAGCGATTCAACGTATATTTGAGGATTCTAACGACTGTAACGAGTCTCTGTTGTTGTTTTGTTTGTATAGTTCACTATACCAAGTTGATATAAACACATCCCGCTGTAATTTATAAAAGTTTCAACAATTGATGTGTTGTTTTAAAAGAGCTGACAGTGACATTTTTACCGACACACAAATAAAAATTGGGATACTCTTTTATAATGTTACTTCTTCAACGAATTTACTTGTGTCAAGTGATAAATTTTTCCTTTGATTTCACACAACTGTCTTTGCCCCAAAGCAACACCTTCTCCCAACTGTGTCCCCGTCCTCCTCTAATCCCCCAATACTGTTTCGGGGATTATCTTAGTCAGTGCATATGTGGCAAGACCACTTCTATCCAGTTTATTCACCCTTATCCTGTTAATGTACTTTAAATATTAGACTCTATTGTATCTATTCTATTCTGAATCAATCTCTCTCAAAAGGGGTCAATGAGGATGACACTTTTTACGTCAAGTAGTTTTTCGGGTTTGTTCAACTATTTTCTTTTTGCTTTTAGAAAATAGCTAATACGAGTAACGGTTGATAAAAACAGTATTTTGATTTACGGTTGAAAAATTCCAAATATCTATTAGAGTATTATACTATTTAGTTTGGGCGTATCCAAAAATGGTTGTTTTATCTTTGGTATAACTTTCCGTGTTTAATTAGCCATAAGCTTGTTTACTAAGTTTGGTGTCATGATAGCTTTCTGTGTCCAATTAGCAAGAAGCTTGTTAACTAAGTTCGGTGTCATGATAGCTTTCCGTGTCTAATTAGCCATAAGCTTGTTTACTAAGTTTGGTGTCATGATAGCTTTATGTGCCCAATTAACAAGAAGCTTGTCAACTAAGTTTGGTGTCATGAAAGCTTTCTGTGTCCAATTAGCTAGAAGCTTGTTAACTAAGTTTAGTGTCATGATAACTTCCCGTGTCCAACTACCTAGTAGCTTGTGAACTAAGCTTGGTGATTGATGGCAAAAGGAACATAATATAGTCTCATAAAAGCGACGGTCTCGGTCACAATGTAAAGATTTATTATAAAGCAAGGTGCAAATGTAAGGCTTTTATAATAACGATTAATTATAAAGCCTTCGAGAGTTGAAAATCGCAAAAGAGTAGGCTAATGCCGTGGCCTGGCAAAATTTTCCTCATTACACACTGTATAGACTGGACCATTCTCTTCTATTTATAATTTAAAAAAAAAAAAAAAAATTGAGTAAACTTGTATCCTACGAGATAAGTTTTTTTTAGTGAGTTTTTTTTTTTTTTTTTTTTAAGAAGACTGACCAATTTATGGAGAAGACTGGACACCAGTCTACACACTGTATGGCGTTGCCCGTCTTCATTAGCCCATAAGGTGCACAAGAGTAGCACGTAAAACTCCATTAATTTGATTTCGAGCCCGAACGAGTGGAGTAAAATATAAAATTATTGAAGCTATGATATTTTGAAAGAATAATACTTTCTGTATATAAATAATAAGATATTCAAGATCAATATTATATAACACTCTTTATTAACCCAATATTGACACGGTAACACTACAGTTTTTCATAATTTTGTAAAGAATTTCATTTCTAGCTTTTATATTCATAGTGGACATTGAAATTCTCGGTCGACATAACATACCGGTATGAAAAAATGTAGATAGCTATACAAAGAATGAAACTTCGACGGGCTATATTATTATACATGTCGAATACATATAAGATTTATTGTGTTCAATACCAATCATTATTCTTTTCAGATGGTATAAATTGTTAGTAGTAGGTGTCACACTATTTTAAAAACGCAACAGAAAAAGAAAATCCATTATTTTAACTTAACTCTCAGTGAAAATTATACATGATAAAGTAAGACGATAGAAAAATCAACATGGAAGACGAATCTAACAAACACTCGAACCAAGTTGAGTTAAAACATTACAAATCAACAGATGCTGGGGAAGGCGGAGGAAAAGAAAATCCGGGTTATATTTCATCCTTAGATTCCGTAAGTAGATCAATTGCTGTATATAAACCATATAGAGCTTAAACTCTGTCAGTAGGTCAACATTTGATGTGCACGTGTGGAGTTACAACAGTGTTTGAACCAGGATTCTAAGCAATGTGTAAAACTTCAGAGTTTGAGCAATGTCTGTAAGCTTAGAGTCCTAGTATGCTGTTGTTGAGCAATGTTTGTATGAGGAACCTATGTTCGTGGGAAAAATATAAGCAATTTTCTGTACGAGGAGTGGAGGAAAATTTGAAACAGGAGTCTCTGCTGACACGGGATTTCTTGCTGTATTTTCTTCCCAGCACTATTATTGTGTTTTATATTTAGTTGGATGATAAACAAGATGGTTTAAGGAAGAGAAATGGTTGCGATCCTGAAAACCTACCGTCGGAGGATAAATTGAATGACGATGAAGACGAAGATAGTTATGATTGTTGTTCCCGACAAGTGCTTAGAACGCAAAATGGTGCTATATCATTCTGGGACAATAACAAAACATGGATATATAGAATATTTTTGGTTTTGCTATTCTGTGCTTACATAGCTTATTTTATCTATGCTATGTATTACCGTTTTGGAGATGAAGGGTCGTATCGGCTACTCGGTTACACAGTTCTCGGGGCAGTGCTACTTTTTATTCATTTTTGTTGGAAATATATTTCACCATATACTACTTCGTTATCGGAAAAGATTTCCAGCGACAAGAATCAAACGACTAATAAAGCTATAAGATGGTAAGAGTTCTACAATTTTCGCTTTATCTACTAAGGACATTAGAGAATTTCGCACATAAATGTGTACGTATACAGACTTCGCCCCTGTCTGTCCCTTGCTCTCAAAAACACGTCCATCTTGTTCGAAGGATCGAGAGATGGTTTCATGATAGAACCCAATTAAAGCTCAGAAATAAGCCTTCATTTACCGATAAATGTTGTCACCAAACCAACTGAATTGGCTACTATTACAAATGTGGACGTATTACGGAGGCCATCGCTATCTTTGAAAAAAAAAACGGTTATTTATATCTTATTAATACGAGGAATAAAAATATAACAGATAATGATTGATTTGTATTTTCAGGTTTTTGTATATAGCTGCTGTTATAATTATTATTGTTACATTAATTGTTTATGTTGTGTTGGAGAAACCCGAACACCTAGTTTCACTCGGCGGTTTAGCAGCTTTTATTTTACTTACATATCTTACATCTATCAATCCGGCCAAGGTAAGTTAACAGCGACTAAAATGTTTTAATTTGTACCGTATAGGGTCTGTCAGGTCATTATAAACACGGAAAATATCCGTTAATTTGTGTTGAATAGAGGAGGAAAGGAAGAAATTGCGTGTAAATTGGAAGAGAAACTATTCGGTATGGCAACAGTTTATTGTCTCTTACAGCAATATGTCTTTCGTTGCATATTCATATAATATAATGTGTTTTTTTTCTATATTTCAGGTAAATTGGCATCCAATATTTTGGGGTTTAACTTTACAGTATTTCTTTGCATTGATTATTTTAAAAACAACGCCTGGTAGAGATCTGTTTCAATGGCTGGGAGATCGAGTTACCGAGTTTCTTGCTTATTCTGATCGAGGTGCTAAATTTGTTTTTGGTGAAACAGCATATCTTAACCATTTCTTTGCATTTAAAGTAAGTTTTAGAAATGATATTTCTTAGAAACATATTATAAATATTCGTTTTGAAAGGTATTAACCCATTTGTCCAGTTAGTTTTAGAGACAGTCACATTTTATTTGCTAGATTGTTCCGAAAGTTACTTTGTTACCTATCGAAACTAGGCTGGTAGCAGGATCAAATTAGTTTTGAAAGTGATGGATCTGCGGTCGACAGAGCCAAATGTAAAGTCTGATTAGAGAATAATGTATATATTGATATCCTACCATGACACACATTTTTACGTTTCTCCAGGTGATGCCAGTTGTGACTTTCTTCAGTACCTTTATAGCTGTTCTCTATTACCTGGGAATCATGCAGGCTATAGTCAAAGTTTTTGGAAGATTTTTAAGTTTTTGTCTAGGTACCACACCAGCCGAATCTTTAAATGCTGCAGGAAACATTTTTGTTGGCATGGTAAGTTTTTATTCATTTATCAAGTGTTACGTGAACTAAATCTGTACGATCATTATGATTATAATACCATTGAAACGAAATATTTGTTTGGTATATTTCTCTTATCCTTTACTACAATATCTCCAAAAAACCTACATGCACTTTAGTATTGTTTTCTGTATTACAGACGGAAGCCCCGTTGATGATAAAACCCTTTTTACCAATCATGACCAAATCTGAACTATGTGCTGTAATGGTGGGTGGATTTGCTACTATTGCTGGTAGCGTATTTGGTGCTTATCTTAGTTATGGGGTGAGTATACAGAATAGTTATTGATCAGGGAATTACGCCTACACAGATATACATTTGTAATCCTCTATTTTTAATTTGAACAGAGCAATAGGACTACATGAAAGTGATTTTCATTTATGATATAACCAGTTTAAAACTATGATTGATATTGCAGGTACCCGGTGAACATCTCCTATCAGCATCGGTAATGTCGGCTCCAGCAGCTTTAGCTATAGCAAAACTCACTTATCCAGAAGTGGAGAAAACACAGTCTTCTGACGATGATTATAATAAGATGGTCAAAGGGTGCGTTTTACTTAGTCAATTAGGTTTTAATAGCATTTATCAGTTGCGTCTATAAAAGTGGTCATGTGTTCTGAGCGGACCTCACAACTCATTTGCCATACGGAACTGTGTATAGTTCTTACATTGAAATAACAAATAGCGGGTATATCCTTGTAAGAAATATACGTAGTTCGTATGCACAGTTGCGTTTCAGATGAGTTTGAAATTTATGACCGCTATTCCTATTCACAACCATACTCAACTGGTGATCTCCATGGCGTTACGGCCCCTTTAAGATTTAAGTCAAATTTGTTAATGCCACAATCCATTTGTAAATCCAGAAGTTAAAAAAACTAGCGCTTCAACATTTCATTACAGGATCCAACAGTTCCAAAATCAAAGAGAAATCAATAAAAGGTTACACCGCTACACGATATATTGTTGCCAACCTAAATTCATCAGAATCCTATTTATGAAACCTCGAATGTCCTCAACCTTTTAATATGTATATATTATATTTCAGGAAAGAAAGAAATGTGATAGAAGCTGCCTCATCTGGTGCCTCTCTATCTATTGGTCTGATTGCCAACATCGTAGTTAATCTAATAGCCTTTTTAGCAATGCTTGAGTTCATTAATGCTTGTTTGTTATGGGCTGGACATCGCGTTGGTGTGGAAGGACTTACATTTGAGGTACGATAACTACCGGTACAATTAACTATACTATTAAATTTCAAAATGCCGTCGATCCGCTCAATCTGTTTTTGGCTGTGAATGCTACTGTACGATATAATGTTGTATTTCATCATCTACACGCAAATCTTGTTTCACTCTAATATAATATATTTATATTCCATTTCAGTTCATTTGTTCCTATGTGCTATTTTGGGTGTCTCTGTTTATGGGCGTGGAGATAGCTGATTGTAGACAGGTTGCGAAACTAGTGGGTGTGAAAACGTTCACCAATGAGTTTATAGCCTATGAAAGACTATCTGAGCTATTGGGCAATAAAGCTACGTTTAATAATTACATTTCATCATATCCCAATCAAACCGACCTTTGGGAATGGCAAGGTGATGATATGTATTTAACTCAATGGAACCAAACATTAGCTGGTGGAATTATATCAGTAAGTTTCATTAATGCATATATTCGAAATTTCAAAGGAAGTTTATACGATATTTCTTTAATGGCGTTTGCTAAACTAGTATTATAATCTTTCTGTAATTGATTGAGCTACTGACAGGTATGTGAATCGATATGATAAAGTTATTTGAAGCATGAAGAGTGAGCTTTGATTCACATACAAATGTTATGGTCTCCTTTGACTACTTACAGTTTCTTAAAAAAAGCAACTATATTTTACAAGGATTACAACCTAGTCTGACAAGTCCGTCGTGACAGGGATCCGTTCTACCAACTGGTCCTTTGCCAAACCTCTTAGCATTGATCTTTCCCGGATTATCTGTACCCATTTACAGATGGGTTGACTGGTACGAGGCTATTCTTGATCATAAAACATTCTAGATATCTACTCCAGGACATACGAGAATGACGTACATTACATATATTTATATAATGATTTTTACTTTCAGGAAAGATCTGAAGTGATAGCAACATACGCTCTGTGTGGCTTCTCTAATATTGGCTCCATGGGAATATTGCTGGGAGGGTTATCTGCTCTTGCCCCTGAGAGAAGAAGTGATTTATCCGGCATTGTCTTCAGGGCGATGGTGGCAGGAAATGTAGCTTGTTTCTTTACAGCATGCATTGCTGGTGAGTTAATATTTAATTTAATTTTTGAACTAATTAAAATGAGCAAATATGAATAAAAAGACAGTTGAATTTATTGATGTTTCTCTAATTATTCACATACGACATTATATTACCGCAAACGGAAAGTCGACTGTATGTCTCGGAGCGCCAGGGGAAGTTTTACAGTTTCTATGGGCCTGGCCTACTATTTTTTTCTAACAAACATCATAAGAAGTAGTAATGACCGAAAAGTATCTGATCAATAAAATTTCAATGATTGTTTACGAAATACTGCTTTTCTTTACAGGTTTATTTTTCACTGGCCAGACTGGAGCCTACGCTTAAACAGTGAACATATTGTTGTTTTAAGACAGATTTCCAGATAACGACAAACTACAAAAATGGCATATAACAAAAGGAATTTTCAATTTACTATGGTACTGCAATGTAAATTCATTCGAAATAAAGTAACAAGTTGATAGGATTTTGACGTAGAATCTTTACCGTGAGATAACTTTTTAGATTAATTAGATCTCATATTGGTTTGCTTAGACGTAAATACGGAAGTAAAAAATTTGCAGTAAGTGAATGTGAGGTTTGTTCGTATCTATCACCATAAACTATCACCGTTACCTGTATTCTGTAGTAAGAAGGTTAAACCATCACTTACATATTCAAAACTTCTATATATTGTTCAGAATGAGGTGATCAGCTAACCACAACGCTTTCCGAATAAATGGACTTGCGATGTTTAACAGGTCTTCTATTTTACACAAAGAAACGAGGATCTTATTCTTCTTCATGTACAATTAAACACATATCAACAGTTTCTGTTAAATCTCTTCTGTTTGTGGCATTAGATGGTCGCTCATACAGTTGTTGTAAATGGACGACGTATTGATGCCATGCCACGTAAATGATAAAGCTGAAGGAATCACATGATCTACAGGGAATATCTTTTTATCTCACAAACGGATAATACAAATACACGGTTGTGATATAAATATTGATGTATGTATATAAACTAATATAAATATTTTAATACATTTTTATAATCATCTTGTATTTTTTAATTTTTTTTACTTTCTGTTTTATTTTGTTACATTAATTTCGTAATCATGTTCATATTTTATTTTTTAAATTTTTATAAATTGATTGATTTTAAATAAGAAAGCTCATTAACAATGTATTGTTGTACTTTTTATACGCCCACATGAAATGGGGGGCGCATATTGTCGTCACCCATGTCCGTCCGTCGGTCCGTCCGTCCACAACTGCTCGTAAACACTCTACAAGGCGCAATTCTTGACGGATTTTGATGAAACTTGAAATGAGAGTTTACGATCACGCAAGGATGATCCCTATTGAAAATCAGCGAAATCGGAAAAAATTTAGTATGAGTTATTGTACTTGTCCTTGACTGGCTCGTAAACACTCTACAAAGTGCAATTCTTGACCGATTTTGATGAAACTTGGTGTGAGAGTGTGTTATAACTCAAGGATGAACCCTATTAAAAAATCAGCGTAATAGTAAAATATTTAGTATAAGTTATTGCCCTTGTTCCTTAAAACATGTTAGATTTTTGTCTCTTAAACACTGTACATGACACAATTCTTGACTGATTTTAACGAAACTTGCTGTGAGAGTGTGTTTTAACTCAAGGATGATTCGTATTGAAAATCAGCGAAATCGAAAAAAATTTATGAGTTATTTCCATTGTTCTTAAAAACGCATTCAATTTTAGCTTGTCAACACTCTAGAAGGAACAATTCTTAATGGATTTTGATGAAACTTGTTTTGAGTGTTTGTTTTCACCCAAGGATGAACCCTATTGAAAATCAGATAAATTGAAAAATATTTAGTACAAGTTATTGCCCTTGTTCTTGAAAACGCTTTCAACATTTGGCTTGTGAACACTCTAAACATTTATTTTTGACAAAACTCGCTGACATTGTTTAATATCACCTAAGGAAGAGCCCTATTAAAAATATCAAATCATTATTAAGGGTGAATCCTTTTGCAAATCATAAAAAAAATATTTAATGAGTTGTTATTAGGTGGGCGTATATAACCTTGCCTGGCAAGCTATCTTTACAATTTATAACCACGTTAGTATTAGCAGAATCTTCATACAGACCATTTCATAACTCTAAATTGAACGTTAGGCTACTATTCTTGCAGATGAGACGATGAACAATTTTATTTGCATTTAGCTCACATTAAAGATTCTGACTCTGTGGCATGGGTAAGGGAGAGGAGCGAAATGTAAAAAAAGAGCCGCTGTGGGAAAGGAACGTATTAATTTGAGAAACGGAAGGTGACGCAATGGGAATAAATATTGGAACTATCTTTCATTGGGGTTATCGTTTTTACAAAAGCTACTTAATTCTCGGTTGTGCTTTCTGCATAAGGATTTTAAGTCCATAAATTCTGCTTTCAAATGGCACGTATTTTGCCTTTCATGGACTTAAACCGGTATTTCATTTGCACACCTAGCAATAATTAGCTTAAGATGTTTTTGTGGTCTGAGTTCACATGTAAAAATGTAGATTGAGTTACTTCCCCTATATAACGATGCTCCCATCACGAAGGTTACTACTATATTGAACAGTGTTTTATGCGAATCACTTCTAACGCATGTAAAATTATGGAAATATAGTAAACTTTCAATCAGATTTCGTGAATCAATGAATGAAAGTAAAATTTATTATTGAATGTAATTTATCAAATGAATTCCAATCTGACTTGAACTTGTCTGCTTTTTTTCATACAACACGTAAAAGAACATATTCTCTATATGAAAAAATATGCATTAAAAAGACTTTTTATCGTGCGTCATACTTGATTTCATTTCCTTACGTATTCGAGTTATATTTCATACAACACAATTCAGTCAGTCGCGATGACAGGTAACAAATCCCTTCTTTAATATCAGATGACCCGAAGGCCATTTAAAAACCTCATAGATTATTTTCTAATTAATTAAGTTTTTCTAATTGAATAGAATTATGAAATATGATCTAAGAAAACGGGTAAATCGTTTAAGAAACATGAACTAATGTTCATGTCGAACCGGACTGTAAAATTACTCATAAGAAATCCCCCTCTTGTCTTATCTGTTGTAGTTTTAAACCTTCGGAAATCATTTCCGTCAAAAAACTCAATAACATTACTCTTAATCTAACCAAGTTTTCTAGAAATCACTGTGAATTACCGAAATAAAATCCCCGTCCACTCCCTTTACAATTGATTTAATCTATTAAAAAGCCATTTAATTCAAATACATACGTACATATTAAAGTGATACTGTGTCTTAGCATGAACATAAATGTTTAGTTCTCAAGAATGGTCAATATGAGTGTATATATTCATCAGTGAACTTACCTGGTGTCATAAAGTTACAGAATCCCTTAAAATTTGTAAAACTCACAAAACTAGGTCATTTTTTAAAACGATTAATCAATTTATTAAGCGTTTTTAAATAATCAAATGCATTGATAATTACCTAATTTATTTGTATTTTTTACGGCAGCAGCTATATATATATACTGATGAATAGACCTGTTATCGGCCAAGTTTAAAATTTCAAATTTATGTTCATTCTAAGACGCAGTATCCCTTTAATAAAAAGGGGTGCTTCCTGAAGTTTCACCTGAAGATAATAATAAGCCCTATTCTATTGGTGATAACAATTTTTTTTTTATTTTCAACCAACTATAAATTGATAAACAAATACATGGGTAAGGTATTGATAGATAATGACGTCACTAGCCCCATAATAATATTGCTTAAAAAGCTACTTATATGGTAAACATTGATACTAATCAAACAAATACGTGTACAAATAAACACTGTATTTTTATTTCTTAGTGGACAGTTCTTAAATCCCACCCAAACAAAAAAACTTGGTTCATTTTCATAATTCTTCGAACAGTTCTAGAACAGAAAATACATGATAACCACACCTAGCGGTTTCCACATCATGGCGAATATTAACTAAACAATTAGTGACTGTATTAATTGAGATGCATGAATGAACGCTGCATCATAATTAACTCACCATCCCAAACCCGAGCACTGGGATAGTTCAATCTGTTGCAAGCTAGGATAGGAACTATAAGAAGAATGGTTGGTGCCGCTGGTTCCTATATTCCCTAGAAAAATTGCCATGTACTAGTAATCGCCTCTGGGAGTCGGCTGTGACCTTTCCCCATCCATTACAACATGCTAAACCCTGACTTATATAATAGAATCATCCTGTGTAACATACATTCAACAGACCCACAAATATTTAGCACGCGTAAGTATATAGACCATTACTTGTGGGAGATGTATAGCTACTGTTTGCCGAACTTTGGTACAGTTTATACCCGTTATTGAATGAGTCACATACAGGCGTGTAAAGTTCTACTCATAATACTTTTATGGTATCGTCTTAATCGGCTCGTCCCAACTTTAAAACCTTACACCCCTATTAACAATCGTGGTTGAATCCAGTGCCTTTCTGTAACCTCAGACGAAGGATATAGTTTGAAGTAGAATCTAATTTTGGTAAAAAAAAAATATTAGTTATGGTGTTCAAATGATTTTGTAGTGATTTTAGGAAATATTATTTGATTTCTGTGAAATTTTTTGTTTTCGTGATTTCGGTTCTGGGATAGTGATATAATTATGAAAGTTTTTGGAGTGACTTTGTGTATTTTACTTGGATTATGGACGCCGAGTTTCGACTGTTACAATGTGGATGTGGATCTACCGTTGATCCATTCTGGAGAAACAGGAAGTATGTTTGGATATTCTGTGGCTCAACATATAGATCAGTCGACTAGTTGGTAGGTTTTAGATTATTTACTTTCTTATTCAAATATATTAAGTAATTGGTTTGGGCATGATATATCGTCTAATGCCTTTATTTCCAGACTTGTAGACTGTATATTGTCAGGAATATTCCATGATTACTTTAATAAAAAAGGCCGAAAGTTAAAAGACTTTCGATTAACAAATACGAACAATTGTAGCTAGGTTTTAAATTTCTATATTTTTATATATTTTTATATGGTGGACAAATCTTTACTGTGTTGATATATTTCAACAATTACAATACTAAGTGCCATTGTGTCAGTCTTAAACATTATATTTAGTTAAATACTTATTTAAAAAAGATCTTTCATAGACTTAAGTTCATCTTACTATTTCTGGATTGATTGCGATAATCTGAAAGATGTACAACACATGATCGTTTATTGATACAACTATCACAGATACAACAATCTTTATAATAAAATCAGGAATCAAAATCAACTGATATTCAAATTATAAAAGTTTATTTGATAAATAACAGGCTATTACAGATCAATGTGAATACAAACAGATGTGCCTGGCACTAGCAGAATTTCAGTTCAAGACTCGAAATTCGCGCATTTCAATACACAATAAAGCATAGACAAGATTTTCTTATATAAAATGTAGTTTCTTAAAGATTTAAAACTGTAATCTAGAGTAGGTCATACTAGCAGTAGGAATATTCACTAGCTTCCGGTTTGTCTTGAAATGTTCGTGGCATGAAATGGTGCCAAGCTACCGTATAAAACTAACTGAAATATCAGACTAACCTTTGACCTTATAGACAGTGAGTAAGATTAGGGTTGGTCGTTATTGTATTTTCCACACCCTGTGTATTATATGAAAGAGAAATATAACTCTTCCTTTTTAAATGCTTATCTACTGACTCTTACTGTGTCATTAACGGTTCAGTGTATATAATAAGCGTATTGTGTACAGTTTCTACTCTAGACCACAGGATATGCTCTCTTTAATACACTCTCGTGAATCATAATATTACAAACAATTCTGTTCATCTGAATAACAGCTGGATCAGCTGGTAATTTTGGTTTTAATTTCAAAGATATAATTTTTTTTCGGTGGAGATACTGTAATTAGGCCTATACCCCAAGTAAATTGGTTCGTATTAGAAGTGTGGGGAAGAGGTGATCGGTCCCTACCTGTGGGGTTCCAACGTTGACATATTGACTGTTATTCATGATATCCAATAATAACTTATATGCAATATTATGTTATTATTATTTGTGACTTGTGGGTTATTTGTATTCAACTAAACGATACATACCGTATATTGACTGGTATTGAATGGTAATGAATTGTAATAGGTATTCAATGGTCCCCAGTACAAGCTGGTTATTGAGGGTTTCGAATATAACATTAATACCTCACATAGAGGTTATTTAGTAAAAGCCCTAAACTATAGTAGAATGTAATACTGTATTGCATTTCATTCACCAATTTAGTCTGTTGACTTTAATTTACGTACGATAGAAAGGACGTCTAAACTCTATATTGTTCAAAAAACCCTGATGAGATTTCCATCAATTGAATACAGAGCATTTAATCTTAGTTTAAGCATGTGACCAGAATCTATCCATGCCAAAATCTGTTAAGTCTATTTTATACCTCGAAAGGGTCTAATGCCCAAGATGGATTGTGACCGCTCACCAATCTCAACGGATTAACTCTTTTTCTCTATGTATTTTTTAACTAACATCATTTTTCACCAGCTGGGATATCAAGTTTGACGAGTTGCTTTCAGAATATAGAAAAACTGTTATATAAACAAGTTTTCACTTGGTTACATTTTTAGTTGTTTACATTCTTTCAACAGTACAGGTCAAGCCTTTTAAGTCCATAAATAAAACACGGGGTTTAAACTCATCCTTTTGCTGACGACTTGTGGTTTCAATTTTAAATAATGCCCGTCACTGTTGCATCTGTCAGGGATGGTTTTCCCAAGTAATCGATTTTCTGTGTACACGCACTGTACAGGATCTTGTAGCCTTCCGTTCATCTGTCGGAATCAGCAAAAATTCTAAAATGGTTGGCTTAAAAAGGACATCCTCGTCTAAGAAAATTTATTAACGGACATGATAAATAACATTCACAAATACAAGGAGAACACTTATCTATCTGAATCACTCCTCCATATCAGCAAGCTGATAAAATCAATGAGGAAGGCATGAGAGTAGTCTATCATTTAATTGATGTCCATTCTGAAACTTTTTTGTATCACTTCTGACGAGTTCTGAAAGAGTAGCGATTAAAGAAATCTGAATTTTGTATCTATTGTTAAGCCATTAAAGCTGTTGGAATCTTGTTGTATGTATTGTTTGTATCAAGGAAGTCTATAATGTAGTTAGTGTTGTCATCAATCACTGTAGTAGATTCGTCAGATAAGGCTTACCGAGGCAAAACATCTGAAGGGATAAGTAACACTATTTTTTTGACAACCTGAATACAATAGTCACATAGATTAACATCTTATGAAGAATATCTCTATTTACATTATAAGCTACATATTTTAGCTGCTCTGGTATCATGTTTTTAAATAATATCCTCACCTCAAGTTCAAATGACATAACCTTCATATATGGCGACCGTCTGATTAGATCTGATTCCCTAATTGGTGGTAAATTGGTAAACAATACAATTCAAAGTCCAACAGGCGATAGATAGATAGATTTCCTGGATCATTCGAGAATGGCTCATGGGCTATGTAAGAAATTATTTGGAATATGACAAACAAATATTCATTCCAAAATCTCTATGAATGCAATCGTTTGACTCAACTGTAAAATGGATCCCAAGGGAGATGATCCCAGCCAGATAAGGCTACAAGAGATTTTCTCTAGAGTAGTGTATCCAAGGTCTTTTAATCTACAAAAACACCGTTCAGGAGTGAATGTGACTACTTAAAAGGCATCAGAACATTACAAAGGGGTGGCCTTCTTGGCACTACAAGGTACATCAAAAAGGGTGACTTTTTAAAAAAAGTAAGTGGTTCCGAATTTAGTAAAGTTTTATTGGACTTCGTAATTTTATTGTATTGGCAATCCCTTTCGATCATTAAAAATGTCACACTTATTTTGACAGTTGAAAGATTGACCCTTACTGTGGTGATCATTGTAACGGAGATATCAGAGAGTATATCATGATCTTCATAATTCCAATGAACCCCAGATAGTGAGTGTGTGTGTGAGATAATGACTGGTCAGTCGAATCTATCTTATCTTAGTTATCTGGATTAACCAGACTGTTATTTAACACTACCGTAACAACTGCTCTTCAAATCTTAACAGATAACAAGTATTTGCAATATGATACCTATCTCACTTATCATACATATAATAAACAATGTAATTTGTAGGAACGTTGTAAATAGCCTCTAAAATTATATAACAAAATGGTGAATTCTCTAAATATGTAGACTTAATATAAAAACTGTTACATGCATTTATTGAACCTTTGTAAATGGTCTAATTATATAATGGTATGAAGAAACGTATACATTTAAATAACAGAATAATAACATCTAATACATCTAATACGTCCATTAGATTCGGTATCATGATACTAATTTAAGCGTAACTTGTGGAAACGTTTACCATAAAACCTTCATTACATTTCTCAATGTAAAGAGATAAGACACAGAAGCGTATAAAGATATAGGCAAGTTCAGTATATTTTGGGAATGTTTTGGCTCTCATGTCTTCTATACTCACGCCAAACAGTTCAAATAACCATCATAATGTAACTATTCAATTCCCAAATTGATAGTTTAGGTTTTTAGTTCAAACCAATATTATAGTCTATTGGAACTAGTGGTTCTACCATTAAATCATTCTGTCACTTTCATTCCATCCCAGCACCATTTCGTTCAATCTAAGATAATATTGAATACAGAAATTCAATCTCAATCGGTTCCATTTGCTAATAAAAATGCATTCATGCTGTTTTATTGAAAATGGCCTTAGTTGAACTAATTGAAATTTGAAATTATTGACTCATGGAATAAAAATGAAGGAATTTTACATTTGTTTTTATTTAAAACCTCGGTCATTCTAGAGTAGATCATATTTTGTTGAGAAATTAAATCTCCATCGGTTCTAGTTGCTAATACAATTCATTAATCCTGTTCAAATTAATATTGGTCTCTCAGAAATGACTGATTGTACTTCTTGATTCATTGAAGTTAATGAAGAACTTTCGCAATGTATTACTCTTCCATAACGTAGATTTGAAAACTGAATATCGCAGAGCTGATGAACGAAGATTTGAATCTTGAAGAGTTGAACTTGATAAATAACCAACAATTTTGATGAATAACATACGAAAATCCAACTTTGGTTTTACGTCCAAGATATAACCCAAAGTTCGCTAGTATAAGCGTTATATTTTTTTATTTGCTGAATTTAGAATTAGCCAGGAATACACACACCACCACCAGTAAATGTCATTCTCTGAACAAGACAATGAGAGTTACAATAACACAGATTGCGTTAACAATAATTCATAATATCTTTGATGGAAATAAAAAATATTGAATACTCAGCCAATTTAACAGTAAGCCAAATTTAATAATAAACATCAAAAGATGAACTCATTTTCTATGTTGAATCCCTTTTCCGAACTGTAACAAAGAAAGTACAAAGTGGAACATATCTTGAATGGCATTGATTAGGAATTTAAAAAACATGACGGTGGATTGTTATATCACTCTTAGATCACAAAGGCAGAAAACTGAACGCACGTGTGCGTATGAAATCAGGCAGAGATATTACAGCTGTTTCATAGGGCTAGAAGGAGATGAATGCTATTGTTCCCATCAATAGGTATTATAGTATAAATTCAAAATAACAGAATGGGGTCTAGATAACCCCTCAATACGTAAATATAATATAATAAAATATTTTTAACTAAATCATATTAGATATTTTATATCTATAAATTTATATTTATATCTATTATTGTGTGTTGGTTGGGATTATTCTGCACGATGGGAACTATTCGCATCTGTGTTCTATCAATATATATGAACATTTGTGATAAAAAACGATATAGTATGTGTTTTAAGGTCAGTGTAAGAGTAAGAGGAAAATAATATACTCAGTAAGGCACTTCGGTCATGAAGTAAGAAACAAATCCATATAAGTCAAAGCAATAACTATTATTGGTTAGCCGGGATTTACGTTTCCGACTAATCAAATATCGGGAAAATGTGTTATCAATTAATATGACGTCATCTCTTACAATTAAAGTTGAAGTCGAAATTATCTGTGAAGAGTCTGATGAGGTTTAAAAGACAAATTAATAGCTTACAAATGTTTGACGATTGCTCGTCAATGTGGTTTAGATCAAACAAAGTTTTTACAGACAGAATGGACCAAACTATTAAAGACATGTTGAAGTGGGTCATTGAAAAATAATTAGCCCCATAAGAGGCCTGGTGTTACCCATCAATCTGAGGGTGTCAAAATAGCTCGTGGAGATAAGAATCTAATGTCAATATACCAGGGCTATATCATCAATAATGTCCAGTTTATCTATTACGTCACACCATATTGATATGACGTCATTTTTTCGAATTAATTAAATATTGGTCTGGTATAAGTTGGTAGTTTAATTAATTCCGGTTAATTTTACCAGGAAGTTATTTAAATTCTTTGTTTTAATACATTTGATATCTAATTTATAATGGGAATAATAAATATACTGTTTTCACATTATCAGATGACCTCCAAATGCCGAGCTTTCAAACTTATTCGAAAAGAGGCATAGCTGTATCGGAATACCGGGAAGATGCCAACTTTGTTTTAAAATACTCTCAGTAAAGGGACGATTATGCTGTGAGTTTTAACAAAGATTCATCCTAAGAACTGTTATATTCGTAAATACACTCGTAGATCTGTATACTGACGTAAATATCAGGTCGGCATAGACTATATAGTATGAGCATGTATAATTCTTAGTTAAAAATGTAAAAGTGATTAAAAGTTAATTAATGATAAACTTAATGATGAATAGGTAGTCTGATGAAGATGACAGGTATAACATGATATTGGATTGCTCTCGGAGTGTAATGGGTAATTCTAACCACTACCAGCCACAATCACAAATCAAAACCTCGAGGCCAAGAAAATACTAATACTGCGTTATCTAGTCTCTCATAATTATCAGTGATATCGGATCTGATTTGGTTTAACTTTAAAACATCGGGACACAATTTTGTAGTAACCTATTAAATTTTATTGTACCGTTTCAGCAATTTACACTGACTTAGTCACCTGATAATAACAAGGTAAATTGTTGAAACAGTTTCAGCAAAATGTCTCTGACTTAGTCACCTGATGATAACAAGGTAAATTGTTGAAACAGTTTCAGCAAACTGTCTCTGACTTAGTCACCTGATGATAACAAGGTAAATTGTTGAAACAGTTTCAGCAAAATGTCTCTGACTTAGTCACCTGATGATAACAAGGTAAATTGTTGAAACAGTTTCAGCAAAATGTCTCTGACTTAGTCACCTGATGATAACAAGGTAAATTGTTGAAACAGTTTCAGCAAAATGTCTCTGACTTAGTCACCTGATGATAACAAGGTAAATTGTTGAAACAGTTTCAGCAAAAAGTCACTGACTTAGTCACCTGATAATAACAATGTAAATTGTTGAAACAGTTTCAGCAAAATGTCACTGACTTAGTCACCTGATGATAACAATGTAAATTGTTGAAACAGTTTCAGCAAAATGTCACTGACTTAGTCACCTGATGATAACAATGTAAATTTTTGAAACGATGTGTACAATTCAACTCAGTAATTGTGTTCAGTTTGAGTCACTTAAGGATTATTTTATGTATGTTACAGCATCAGAAGAAAACATGCATTTCTACCAACTGATTGTGATATTTTACATTAAGTCGATATAATTGAAAGTCACTAAGTTCAAACCATTCATTACTCTTAATTAAAATTCTTTAATATTTTTTCTTTGATACATTGTTTCGCAATCTCACATTACGTTACTTGAAAGAATAAAAAAACAAGGCTGCAATAAGCAACCCTGTTTCACACCAACATGACATGACGTTATAATTATGTTTACTGTTAATAATTGAGATAAATGCTGTTTGGAGAGGAGCACAGATCCATTGCTAACCACTAAGGTCAATGGCTACCTCTATACACCCCCTTCACTTTCTCGGGCATTTTTAAATACCCGCCTGGAAAGGATTTTTTTTTTATTTAATTCGATTGTATTTATTCAAATCTAGTTCAAATAAAGTCTATAGATATTTAAGTTTGAAACACAAATATCGTGCAATTCAGATCCAAGTAACTTGGCTTCTCTTGTCGGCTTCAGATTGACACAAACGCCAAGAAAAAAGCATCAAGGTCAATCACTTGAAGAGTATTCATTGAGAACAATATACTCCTCTCGAGCATAAAGATGAAGTGTTTGAAACGCTTTTAGTGAGTATCATTTCTTTAAAAAGAGAAAAAAGTAAAAGTACTCGAGTTTTTTTTTTAACAGAAGGATTATAAAATGTTACGATGACTTAAACTAGGTTAAATCTACAATTGGTGTGTACAGAAACAGGTACATGTCTATATATAGTAATCCCTAAATACGGTTGGTCTGATACTGCTCTTGAACCCCATCTTGTATGTATGCCATTCATAAAATATTTTCCCAAAATATTATTTTTTAGCAGAGTAAGTGCTGCACAGATTCCTAAAGAGACTAAACGGCATAGTTTTGCCATTATTAATCGTTATTTATCTATCACAAGGATATTGCTTGAAATACCTGTGTTATGAACAAAACAAGCCTGTAATCAAATGGGGTATGGTCTTTCAAACGAACCATCTATGGTATAGATATTTCACAGTTTCTATCCAGTGACCGTATTATTCTATTTATTTAGCCCGACCCAAACACTTGGTTAAAATGTCAAATAAACATTGCCGACCGACAACATCTCAGATTAGTAAAAGATAGAATTCATATCATCAATGAAACAGCTGACTGGTGCTGATTGGGCATAATTGATAGGAAACGATCACAGAATGAAAACAAGACATCAAATTAAAATATCGCAACAGATTGCTACTTTCTGTGACCATACAGTGACATAAAATACATAACGAGTATAGTATCAGAAGGTTATCAGTACATGGAGTAAAATATGTAATTAAATTAATAACGATCTTTAATTAATCATTAATTAGTACTCTATGTTAGGATGGTAAATATTATGACATGTACTGACATTTTACATGGTCCTCGAATATTACTTGGAGTAACGACCACTATTGTTGAGGAGGTTGACGATCATTAGTGTGGTAGCTTTTAGCTTATAGTAGTTCATAATAATAAAGTTTGATACTAGAAATAATTCTGGTAACAGTGAAGGAAGAATGTGCTTACAAAATTCTGTTAATCATAATAGTTAAATTCACCCCTAAAGAGACCGATAGAAAATCTAAGCGAATACCTCGTTCTTTTAAGAGTAGATAGGTCAATGCTTTCTATATCTTTTGAAAAAACACTTTGCAATCCCTTAAGGCCAGTGATCATTCAAATGTCTTTCATATACACCAGCAAAGTGTTTTAATCTGGTAGTAATCTCTCGATCTATATCTCCAGGAGACATCTCGGCGATACTATCTGAAAATAAATAAATCTTCGGGGTTGAGACAATCATCTACTTTACATTCAGAAATTTCTTAAACATTAATATCTTCAATTTTTATGCACATTTGGGTTCGATGACGCTACAAAGTCAGTTTTAGGAACACGAATAAGCTCTCTGACACCAACTGAAAAAGAGCCCGACTCGGGCTAGAGAAAGGGGTTAGAAATGAAATGAAGTCTTTCGTTTTACTCTTCTGCATCTTATGGGCTATTGGAGACCGAGAGTACATCTACCATAAAGGCTTCTTGGATCATTTAAGCTAGTACCCAAGAAGGCTTTTATTCCATAAGAGGTGAATCCGGGTTAGGAATTATCGCCCTATTTACTTTGACAATGGTTCAAAACGGTTTATCGAGCGTAAAAATTATCAAGAGACCAAGAAATGGACATTAAATATTATAGGTACCGGTACCTGTTAATGTACAAAAAAAAAATTACAATCGGTTACAGCTACCAACTCCGACTCATCATAATTCTATGGGATTTCAATTGTCTCTCATCATAATTGGGCTGGGAAATCAACATACAGTAATAGCGTATTGTATGTCATAATTTAACTAATCCTATCTGGAGTAAATGACGTATTATTAGGAATATACACCACTACGATCACTGATAAACATCATAATCATAAACTTCACTAGATACTTTAATAACTAGATTGAAATGGTTCAATATTTCTAACCTTGATATACAACTCGGAACAGTCCAGAAAGATTACCGGTTTATGATATATTAGTTGCAGAATTTTTGAAAGGAGAGGACCGCTGTCAGTTTTATTTTAAAAAATCATTTTAAGGGGCTAAGGGAGCCTTTTAATAATATTATATTCCCTTTAAGAATTGCAAAAACATATTCAAAGGAATTACATATCATTATGTTATTTAAATAAAACTGTTACAGTTGTTTACTATGTCTCTATACCTTATTTCAGGTTATTAGTCGGTGCTCCAAAAGGTGAAACGTCTCAACCAGGTGTAAACAGAGCAGGTTCTGTATTTAGATGCGGAATTGATCGTGCCGACTACTGTCAGGAGATTCCATTTGATGCCAAAGGTAAGTTAACAGTATTTACTGGTGTTGATATCAACATGATCTCCGGGACAAACTCCCTTGTCTTAGTTTGTACGTAGAGGGGACTTTATTGTGGTCGCTTATTGTAGGTGGGCTCTTAAAAAAGGTGGTCGTGTTAGCAGGGTATACTGCATTTCCATTTGGACAAATGACTTTGACTATGAACGCAAGGAATATATATCCATCATCGGTTATACATATATTTTGAGCGAAGCAATTATTTTTAGATGTATGGGTCAAAAAAGTATGAGGAATCTCCAAGATTCTATGGGATCACGGTATGCATAACGAGTTAATTATTCCTTAATTGAAGACAGTATGTAAGGTGAACCTCAATAGTTGAATTGTATTTACTAATTAGTAGTCATGTACTAAGACACGAGAGTCAATTGTGTGTGTGGTGGTTGACCTGACTATTAATCGTCTTCTGTAAAGAAGATTATATCAGGGAGTAGGCTACGGAAGCCACAAAGTTCCGCTTTTTAAATCATTTTCGTAACTTACGGCGTGTGAAATTAAAGAAATGAAATAAATCGCGTTTAAAATAAAACCAAGCCTTGCCTTGTGACACTTCCTTGTTTTAAAATTTGTGTAGCAGCTAAAATACTGTTTATGATCGGGCTGATCTTGTTGTGAGCAAGGCCAACGGTTCTTTCTGCAGCACAGCAGCAGAAGGTAAATCAGATGGTTGCTTATGCTTTTGCTTCCCTAGTTAATGATGATATATTTTGATATGGCCAGTATCCATTGCGTCGTGATATGGATAAGTAAATCGTGAAATTTAAAGGTAAATCATGATAATGATAGTTAAACCAGGATCTTGATAGATAAATCATGATATTGATAGGTACACCATGATTTTGATAGGTAAATCATGATATTGATAGTTAAACCATAATATTGTGGTAAACCATGACATAGATAGGTAAAACATGATATTGATAGGGGTAAATCATGATATTGATAGTTAAACCATGATATTGATAGGTAAATCATGATATTGATAGATCAACCATTATTTTGATGAAACCCTGACATAGATAGGTAAAACATGATATTAATAGGTAAAACAAGGTATTGATAGGTAGATCATGATATTGATAGGTAGACCATGATATTGATAGGTAATATTAAGAAGTAAATCATGATATTAAAAGGTAAATCATGATATTGATAGGTTAACCATGATATTAAGAGGTAAATCATGATATTGATAGGTAAACCACATTAATGATAGTTACATCATGATATTGATAAGTAAACCATGATATTGATAGTTAAACTATGATATTGATAGGCAAATCATGATATTGATAGGTAAGCCATGATATTGATAGGTTAGTCATGATATTGATAGGTAAACCATGATATTGATAGGTTAGTCATGATATTGATAGGTACACCATGATATTGATAGGTATATCATGATATTAAGAGGTAAATCATGAAATGGATAGGTAAATCATGATATTGATAGGTGAAACATGATACTGATATATAAACCATGACAATAATAGGTAAACCATGATATTGATAGATAAATCATGATATCGATAGGTAAGTCATGATATCAATAGGTAAATCCTTATATCGATTATATTGATAGGTAAATCATTATATTGATCAGTAAATTATGATATTGATAGGTAAATCATGATATTGATGATAATTGTTATTATTCTAGGTAATAACATCAGATGGAATGGTTCAGCCTATATTGATATTGAAGATAAATCAGATCAGTGGTTTGGAGCCACCATTCAAAGTTCAGGAGAAAATGGTGTCATTGTGGTAAGTTTACTAATTCGCTTTTTCAAACCATGAAGGATATTTTCCTATTATATTTACGATCACTGACATATGAAATATGTTTAAATTCCAATTATATTGGCTCTTGCTTATAATAAACAGCATAACACAGATGAATTTGTTTGGGATAAATGTGTTCTTGAAGTCATTTTTGAACCTTTAAGCTTGAAGCACTCTAGGGTGATAGTTGATGGCAGAGCAAGCCCATCTTTTTTTGTTGGACACCTTTTGTAGGTCCACATAACTTATGTAATTTATTTAGTATATTTATTCATTGAAAATGGGGTTATTAACTAAGTAAATATTTTAAGTGGTATTTCCTTTGACCTCTCATGTAAAATGACCTAACAGTTTCATTCATATGGATGTTGATCAGTATTCCTGACAATTAAGAACTCTTGCTAGACACTATAGAAAGTTTTTTTAGAAGAACATAGTGTGAACAATTAAAAAAATATACACAAAACTATTTTGTTATTCAACAACATGTGAGAAATAAAGCTTAATTGGCAGTCACCAGTACAAAATACACTACAGAATGCAGAACAAGACCTACCAAGTAGTCTGATGATAGTCAAAAATGTCATGGAGCATATAATCTATTCAAGTTCAATAGAGTATATTGAAACCTGATATAAGGTGATTTTGGATTACACCCAGCTTCCAGCTGAACTTTTCTTTGGAAGTTTTAGGGGTGTGAACTATATAATAATAAAGTTTATATCACACACCCATCTCAAATTGTTTTAATCCTGTCAAACTCAATTCTATATTTGTGATTCAGTCCTCCAGTTATTAACATCAATAGTTGATATGATACAATTTGATTCTGATAGTTGATAGTCTCAACTGTATTCTTGATCATGTCTGCCCTTCTAAACTGCATAACTAAAAAATCAAAATTAATTTAAAGGAACCTCTGTTAGCCTCTGCCAGATTCCAAATCAAACCAATTGATAAACAATTAAAGTCATTTTATGAAAAATATCTTTAAGATCCCATTTTCTATCCTATTGATTAACTTCACCTATTTTCCCCCACCCCATCCTTGCATAGCATTCATTAACATAGTTTAGTAATTTAAGTAAATGGACAATTAAGTATTATTTACTCTTTATCTTTCAACTGGAAAAACCAGACTTCTTCATATCTATCTACCTGATAACCTAGTCTACTTTCAGGAATTCTGTAACATTAGATCTAATTGCTTTCTTATCTTTGAAATCATCTTTAACATAGTTTCAAACATTCTGGGATGTTGAGAATTCCACTGCAACCACACACATATTCAGTATATTTGACCTTAAATTCATGTGTCTGTTTGCCCAACCTCAAGGTTTTGAGATGATCAACTTGTATCCAGTTTAATATTTAATCTTATTGATAAGATCTTAAAAAAAACAAAAACAATTAGAGGCAATAATAGGTTAACCAAGAATGGAAAGCAGTCCTCAGTACATAGTGGAAATTGTTTCATCCATTCTTCTATTTCTTAAGTTAGGAATTATTGCTCTATAATTCTAACAATACTGAAAATTGTCTAAAGCTGCATTAAAATTAGTAGGGGTGTATAACTCTTGATTAAGTTGTGTGGTCATTTACCCTAAAACAGGCTGAACATATCAATTCTGGTGAGTAGGTCTATATATTGACATCTGTGTGCATTTTGATGTATTTACCTGATAAAACCAGATGGCTACAGTAAAATCTTGTCTGGCTCAGGTCTGTTCTGAAACCAGATGCTTTCTGCTACAAATTCTCTCATTAATATACCAACCTAGATATGTTATTATATTCTGTATCTGGTGTTATCATGCAAGTTGGAAATTAACTTCTAATCCTGAATTGAGAATCTGAATAAGCAGAAAAGATCTGAGAGCAGAGTTGCTGTGTTATAGCTATAAATTGTGGCATTATGGTATATCTTTTCAACTTGAAATAGTAATGATATTTGGTTTGTTAATGACATTGGTAAATTGAGAGTTTTCTATCATGAAAACTGGTGATTCCAGTTAAATTTTCTGTAAGGATTTGATATTAAATTTATCAACTAAGGCAGACTCTGAGATGTTTGACTCAGTTATATATAACAATGTTCAGTTAAAATGCTACCACAAATTTACAAGGTTAGATCCCTGGTTTTGAATATTTCAGTGGTGAAGAATTATTCCTGATAATAGTTCTTCTGGAAGTTCACATTTAGTGTTATCTAAATCTGACTCAAGTGTGTTGAACTATAGTATAGTTTACTGAAATCATGACCAGAGGCATGTGGTGGTCATCTCATATTAACTCAATACATAGGGGGCCATTTAAACTGTAAACTGACCACTTGTGTTGGTCATCACTTTTAGACAGCTTGTTCAGAAACCAGGTGCACAAAATTCAGATAAAAACTACAAAATTCAAGACTTGATTAAGTTATAGTTAAGGTTTTACCATAGAAATAAAAATTGGTTTGCTTCAGTGTCTGGAAGCTTGTATATCTGTTCTAAGATGTTTTATATTTTTGGGTCCTTTCCATCAAGCTCTCTGGGTCACTCTTGAATATAGAAATGTAAGGTGCCTATTGTTTTTTGATTAAATCAGACCATACATAATGCATTGGCTTAAAGGGGCCCAGGCTTTATTTGTTTCGGACAATCATCAGACAGCCTCAAACACATGAAATCTTTTGGTTAGCTAATCAGAAATAGTCTACAGAGCTTACCTTTGAAATTTGAGCCTTCAAATCCATGTGTATCCATAATTATGATAATTATGTTTGAAAAATCATAATGTCTTAAGAAATTACAAACGTCCCTCCATATTGGAAAAAGTTTCGTCTTGATGATCAAAGAGTTATCCTTCCCGTTGTGCAATAGCGGTCATCTATATAAATAGACTACAACGCATTTTCAATTGTAGACTTTGTCAACAGGACACACAATTTTCAGACTGACTGGAGACAAGCCGCGTACAGCACGGAAAAAAAATGAAAAGTGAAATTTTTTGTTTGAGGTATATTTCAAGGTATTTTGCGATTTTCTTGGAGCTTGTGTATTTCTGAGAACTGTTTAAATGTTACAAAGGCCCAAAACCACCCCTAAAAATCAAGCCTGGGCCCCTTTAATGCTTTTGATAATTTAAAAACATCCTATCATGTGGCATTAAAATTTATGGCGCCAAGCTTCTTCCTGTTTCCATATAGATTCAAACCAGCATTCAGGTCAAGACTGACCTTAATAAGAAAGGGTCAGAGGTTAAGGTGAAGGTCAGATTTTAGAGTAGAAAGTTGTAAGTTTTGAGAGTTGTACCATGTGTTTTAAATATAAAAATAAAATTAAGCAGATAGTTTTTGATTCGATAAACAATTCCAGGTGAAAATAATCACAGACTTTCAGACATTAATTTGCTGCCTGTCCGTTACTTGATGTTAAATTTTATGGCTGACATATTCAAGATATTGGACATTATAGGATTTGTAAATACAACATCATAAATTGGTGATCCATTTCATTTGTTTTGATTGCAAGTCCCAAATATCCAATATTGGTTATGAACGGTCAATAAATAGTACTATCAAATCTTGTAAGCATTAGATTTCACACATTTGAATAGAAATTATTTATTATGAAATAAATTTGAGAAAATGTAATTTCTATCTTCAGAACATGAGAAATCTCAGTCAAGTAGCTAATAAAATATAAATAACCTAGAAATATGTAGACATGACAGACTAGCGGTCTACCTTCTGCCATTTTCTGTCGGCATGGTAACATTATAATCACTTATTTTGATATATGAGTAATTTGGTTAAATTTGAGGGAACTGTGATTAAAGCAGAAGACATGATGTCTTATTTTTTCATCAAAGTTTTTTATATTGCATTGAGCAGTGGTGTGTAGATGATCAGATGTAAGAGATTAGCATTGCTTAAATAAATTTCAAAATGAGAACTTAATGCAGATATTAAAACTAAAAAGGGATACAGGGAGTAAAAGTATATATTTAATTATAAAATATTAGAGTGCTATATCTCTAAATATTAAATTTTAAATTATAAAATATTAGAGAGCTATATCTCTTAACATTAAATTATAAGATATTAAAGAGCTATATCTCTAAATATTAAATTATAAAATATTATAGAGCTATAGCTCTTAACATTAATATAGAATATTAGAGCTCTATATCTCTAAACATTAAATTATAAAATATAAAGTATTAGAGAGCTATATCTCTTAACATTAAATTATAGAATATAAAATATTAGAGAGCTATATCTCTAAATATTAAAATATAAAATATTAGAGCTCTATATCTCTAAACATTAAATTATAAAATATAAAGTATTAGAGAACTATATCTTGTAACGTAAACATTAAATCATAAAATATTATTCCAGACACAAGTCATGCTTGAAATTAGCCTGGTTTAAGAAAACTATAAATAGAAGTTTGTTTATTTACTAAATAAAGTGAATATGTAATAGGAATTATCTCTGGCATATGGTGCCTTCATTTGTTTATTTTCTCTGATCCTGGAATGTTGGTTCTTAGATTTCATTTTCTACTAGCAGGAGAATGGATGGCAAGATGACACAGGTCAGACCTGGCTGAAGAACCATTAGATTATGTTAATTCTTAAACCAGCTTTTAAAATTTTGTCTTGAAAAAGATGATAATTGGGCATCCTCAAAAGAACTGGTCATTGAAAAGAGGAATAGAAAAGAATGATTGAAATTAAAATTTTGAATGTTATCTTGGCTAACTCGATTCAAATAGTCCAACATTTTATATAAACAAGAGGAAGTTTTATAAATAAACTAACATAAAACATCATTATGTTTTACATTAAAACAGCTGGTTATATTATTTGTGAATAATTATACAGTAGTTGACATATTAACCTTTGAATTTGCATAAAAAATGATCTGAAGCCCCATTAGACACTAGTTGGCAGCCAGTTGATGTAATTATCACTGTTACGCTCAGATCATGATAACCTCTGACCTTTTATCACATCTTTCTAACTGTATAAACAATGAATTAATTTCAATAAAAATAATGCGATACAAAGACATTTAAAACAACTTTTCATTTATGGCCATTATTATTCTGTCTTTAGATATGAAATAATGATTACAGATGGAGATTGTGCTCTAATACAGCTGTAAAGATCAAACTGTTACTTTTTTAGGATAAAAATCTTGAAGAGAAATCAAATCAAGAATAAACTTGATTAGGATTTAAATCTTGAAGAGAATTCAAATCAAGAATAAACTTGATTAGGATTTAAATCTTGAAGAGAAATCAAATAAAAAACAAACTTGATTAGAATAAGAATCTTGAAGAGAAATCAAATGAAAAACAGACTTGATTAGAATAAAAATCTTGAAGAGAAATCAAATCAAAACAGACTTGATTAGAATAAGAATCTTGAAGATAAATGAAATAAAAAACAGACTTGTTTAGAATAAAAAGCTTGAAGAGAAATCAAATCAAGAACAGATCACAACATTGTTTAAAAAAATACTGTCATCCCATTGGGTATTGAAATTCAGATCAAAGTTGCGTTAAAAATTTTACCAATCAGATGATTGCAACAATGAAATCATCTTAAGTAAAGACTTAAGAGATGCTAGCTAAATATATAAAAAACAATGCAATAAGACACAGCATCTGTGATATAAGCTTCTACTAGCAGCAGACAAAATAGTTGTATGTAGAGTCTTCTGACTCTTGCTGTGTTTTGAAGGTAGCTAATCTGGTATAACTTGTTTTAAAGTATTGTATAGAGTGCATGATCTACAGAGTTCAACTCAGTACTATATATTTGTAACTATGAGAACAAAGATAAGTTTAAAAGCAAAATATTTATTAGATAGTATCTGTAATAGTTAATTATCTTATGGGTTTTTGTTAGGGGTACTCACCTTTCATAAAAGTTGAAGAGCCATTTATGACCTACCCTTATAAATCTTACTCTAATTATTCTGTCGGGTTCTATAGCGAACCCTAAAGCGTTGGTTCTTGATGTCATTTGCCTGGATACATTGAAAATGTCCAACACGAGTTTTAATCTCGATCGGTTTGTGAAAGTCCAATTACCTGGAATAAGTCATCTTCAATCACAATTCGAGTCCACCCAGCTGTAAATGGGTACGGATAATCTGGGAAAGATCAATGCCAAGGGGTTTGGCCAAAGACCAGCTGGTAGAAAAGATCCCTATCACAGCGGGCTTGTGAACCTGAATTGTTATCCTTATAAAATATAGTTGTTGTTTTCTTTCTTTCTACAGTTCTGGGAGTGTTTTGAATGTAGACATATAAAACCTATTATTCCAATGTTACTATAGACCAATAAGTAAAGACTTAGTGATCTGACCTTTATAAGAACTAAGAATAATGTAAAACAAATGATTATGATGGAAGAAAATAGTTCTTTGTTGATGTTTGACCCAGTTTCTCTTCAGCCTGCCAGGAACAACATGTGTTCCCTTATCACATGATTCACTCACTATATCTTTATTGAGCTTTTATGGTGAGGTGGGAGTGGTTGGGTAATGGGAAATTTGGGGTGGGGGAGTAATGGAGATTTTTTTGGGGGTGGGGTGTGTTACAGAACTTCGATTGTCAGAAAAATATTGAGTGAGACATTTTTATATGCCCATATTATAATAAATACATATAAATCTGTATAGAATATTTTAATGAGACCTTGGATTAGGCCAAATATTGTTAGAGTTTCGACCTGAAATATACTCTAAAGTGGGTGTATCTTGCTAGGCAACAACTTGTTCAATTAAGCTGTTATTTGTATCATTGGTTCTTTGGAGGTTAAAAATGTAATGTCAAGATTAGAAATTTAAATATCAATTAAAGGAACCGCAATGTCGAATTACTGGTGTAGATGAACAATGAACAAGTCCTGTCTCTATAACCTGAGACAGACCAGCATATTTCATGATACTGTCTTATATTTAATATTGAGTTCTCTAATAAATATTGATATTTTATGTTTCAGGCTTGTGCACCTAGATATACCTATTTCTCTACAACATATGATAAACGGGAGCCAGTTGGAACCTGTTTCCTGGCCAGGGCCTCCACCACAACTTACGAGGAATTTTCACCTTGTCGAACAGGTAAGATGAAAATGAACAATTTTATCATGCTATACCTTGTCCCTTTAATCTTTAATTTCAGCTATATCCCAGGTAAATCCAGGAAGTGTAATTTAATCCAGACAAGCCCTCTCAAATCAGAATACTTGTCAAATAATCAAATGAAAAAAAAAGTTTAAAAGAAGTGATCTAAGTCAATTAGTATTAATTAAAAATTTACATTTTTATATAATTGAAAGGCATACTGCTTCTTTAATTTTAATTCTCAAGAATGGTCAATATGAGTATATGTTAATCAGTAAACTTACCTGATGTTATAAAGTTTCAGAATCACTTAAAGTAAAAATGCTTAATCAATTTATTAAGTGTTTTTCAATAATCAAATGCATCTTTATGGATAATTACTTAGATTTTTGGATATTTTTTCATGTTATTTATGGCAGTAGGTATATTTACTGATGAATAGAGCTCTTATTGGCCAAGTTTAAAATTTTCAAATTTTATGTATATTCTAAGACCTATTATCCCTTTAAAGTGAGATTGTATGTTTTTACAAGAAACTTGGTAGGGCTTTCTTAATCCATCATACTGTCACCAATCCTGTCTACCAAACCAACTGTAAAATTTGCTTTATTATGTGATATTAACTAAATTTATGCTGACAGGGAAAATAGTTCAACCTTAGTTTAAAAACTTTACAATGTGATAATCTGGATTAAGTTGATTTGATATTTTATTAATTGACCAATGATCAGATTAAATTTGAGATTCCATGGCCATATATTTTTAAAAAGTGATTTATTTAATGTTCTTGCTATATTATATTTTAGGAATAATTTTCATGTATTGTGTATCACATAATAAATATCATCACCATTTTCATTAGAAACTAAAAGTTATCATTTGTGATAGATATCCCCATTTTTTATTCAATTATTTACTCAGATATTTATTTGATTTCTAAAATTTCCCCCAAAATTTTGAGTTACAATTTGCATGGAATGTATTCATTTGGTTTCTAATTAATTTGTTCTTGTTCAGCCTTGGGGCATAATCTTAAACATAGATTTTCATAAACATGCGACACATATATTAAAATATATAGTATATTCTGTTGCTAAGAGCACTTCCTATTAGAGATGTCACTTGGTTATTGGGATATAGCCAATATATATAGATATATATATATATATACCCTTTCATTTCAATTTTACTGGTAGCTCTATGGAAATATTAAGGCCTGAAAAAATATTGACTAGAATTTTCAAAAGATATATGTGAAATCTACACATAGTACCTTTTTAAAATTTGTGAAATTTTGATTTCCAATTTATCCTGGAGCTACTCATAATTTCAATACATTTTTTATGTTATTGACCCGTAAATTATAAATACATATTATATTGTAATCTGTTTTTTTATACTGAATTAGTCAATTTAGATTCTTAGAAACTTGAGCCCAGAGGCTTGGGCAGTTAGTGTTTAGTATCTAGTCCTAGGCTAGACTTGTTGGATATCTTTAGATTTTGATGTTTGAACTAATTTTGGAATCATTAAGGGATGGTTGAAATAAGTATATCCATGAAGCATTTTCAAAGCTAGAAGTGAAATTTGGCTCAGAATGACTGGTGATTGAATGCATCACTGAAAGATTATATTGATCAGGTCAAGGTCAACTTGACCACCTCCACCCCTCTAGGAAGCCTGATTATCTATAACAGTATGTAAAATTATTCAATCAACTAAAAAATGATATAAAATAATTCCTTATAATTATTCAACCATCCCATGCTGTTAATTGGTTATCATAATTATTACACAATAACTGCACAATTAGTTCATTAACTAAAATTTAAAAAAATAGACAAATTAGATATTACATAGTAACTTACTAAAATTATGGCTAATACTTTATGTGCCAAAATTTCTGGACAATAAAAATTTAGTATAGTTAGGTTTGTAGTTATTTAAAAAAACAGATTACAATTTATTGTTATTTTATGTGTTCAACATCCAAAGACATTTGCTTCTCTGTTATTCTATGAGCCTTATTTTAGCTACCGTAAATTGAAGAAATAATTCATTTATTAACAAGCCATAGCAAAACTTCAATTCTTGTTCCATATTATGAGTTGTCATTGCTGCATATTAACTATTATTGATATAAGAGAGGAAAAGGCTATTTTAATAATAATTTGCACAGAAATTCAAATATTTGAAGAATTAAAGTATATGTCTTTGGAATCAACTAGTAAAGTTTATTTACATGCTTGTTGGTCTATTGCATGATTCTTTCAAAATGTCAGTCTGAAGTCTACTAAATTATTTAAATTAATTTTTATCTTATTTTCTCTATGTGTAATCGTGAAAAGCAACAAAATTTAAAGTTTTATTTCCTTGTGTATCTGGCATGTAATTTTGTTTCCATGGTTGTTGTCAAGCAAAATCATAAATATGTAACAGACCAATCGGCATGCTTCAAACTGATTTCAATTGTTCGAAACAACCAATTACAATTAGGCTGAAAGATTCTATTATCCCTAGCTCTGTACACAATTTAGATAAAAAACATCTTAAGAAGTTAGGGTGGTTGATAGGTAACAAGTTACTATTCAACAGAAGGCACTGGCGCAGAGTTGAAGCAGTGTTTACAAATAAAAGATAAGTTTATTTAAAAAGTAAATTGATAGTACATTTTTAGATTTTGAATAAATAGAACAACTTTCAGAAATAAAATACAAAAAACATAAGATTTGGCAGTGTACTTTTATAGTTATATAGGTGTATTCAATCAGTTGAAATCAGTAGTAGTTATATATGTCACCTTGTGATTATTGTAAAGCATACTAATCCTGCTATCAACATTTTGCATGCCTTTTTAGCGGTAGATAAAAGCTGGGTGTCTGACCAGTATCATAGACAAGGCTATTGTCAATCTGGCATGTCTGCATCCTTTACATCTGTAAGTGTTTTCTGTTTGTTTCTCAACCATTCTCATTGGCTAAGTCTGATTTTTATATACTTCTGATTGGATTAGAATCTGAATTTCAAATTCCTAAGACCATTTCACAACAAAATGATAATGAAATTTCCCAATAATAATTTCTTTTTATAAAAATTTTCAGTGATTCAGATGCAGTGATTTAATAGAAAATCATCTCATCTGGCAATGACTAGTATTGGCCAAGTAGATAAGAACATTTATGAAATTTGAAATATTTGAATTTTATCTGAAATAAATTGTGAGATTTACATAACATATAATATGTTTATATATTACTGATAATAAATCAGCTATTAGCTATACTATATTCAACATGCTACTTACTCGTCAAGCTTAAAATCAATGCCTTACATAAGCTAACAATGGCTAGTGAAAGGCAGAGCTTGCTGCTTGTGATGCTTTCAATAATTGCTTTAAGTAAAAACAATATCTAAAGGTATCAATTTTCCATTCAGATTATATCCAAAGATTTATTTTATTTGAAAGAAATAAAAATCAGACATAGACAATGAGAAGTTTATTTTCGTGGTGGTTTGGGTTTTCCTCCTCCCTTATTTTTAGTTCAGTGTTGTCCTCTATTATCAGAGAGACTGGGATGATAGAAAATGGTTCACAAAAGTGAAAGCAACACCCTAACAGTATCATTACATATTGTAATATATTTATACCTCGTATCACATTCACATGGGCAATTTCAAACAATTACATTTGAACACACTTGCAAGTCACATGGAGGTTGCCACTACAAAATGATAAGGATGACAATGTAAATTCTAGAAAATAACTAGAAACGTTGCCGACAATAAAACTTCATAATAGTATACTATTAAATTGTGTTCCATTGCTTAATGTGATCTCTAACCGTATTTGTCTATTACATTTTCAATAACACTAAAATCTTGGTAACTTGCAATTTTAAGATGCATATTAACTCATATCCTTCTTTTTGATCTGATTTGATGTTAAACTTTACCAAGATTGTAAGTATCAGAGAATTGAAGTTAAGGATATAGACTTTACTTCCTTGACATCAGACGCTACTTTTTGAGAATGAAAACTGAAATTTTAAATAACAAGAGAAATATAAAATTATTTTCAAAACAATGAGTACATTATGAGCACCTTTCAAACATCATTGTTTCTCTTTATTTCTATTACATAAAATAAAGTTAAATATTATAAGCTTTAAGTGTTTTGACACTTGACCATAATTATAGTGCACCATTGTCGGCCATGTTGAAATTGACTTCCTCTCCAGGTTTTAACACTGAGTTAAAAATAACTCTGGTTTAATCAGAACTTGAAAATGTGCCAAAATGTGAGAAGATGAATGAGTTCATACATTGATTAAAGAAACAGCACACCAGCTAGGTTAACACTTACTTTACCTTACATACAATACTAGAACGGTTCATTGGTTCCATAGACATATTTTACACTATTGTATAAATGGTGAAAATGTGAAGGTTCTACTCTGTGGTGTGGTTTTGTCAAGTTAACATTCTTTTCAGAGAGTCCAAATTTTGAACACTTATTTTACATGAATAATGTACTGGATAGGTTGATAGTTATAATCACTGACTGAAATATACACTTACTTTACCTTACAATACATACTGGATAGGTTGATAGTTATAAACACTGACTGAAATATATACTTACTTTACCTTACAATACATACTGGATAGGTTGATAGTTATAAACACTAACTGAAATATATACTTACTTTACCTTACAATACATACTGGATAGGTTGATAGTTATAAACACTAACTGAAATATATACTTACTTTACCTTACAATACATACTGGATAGGTTGATAGTTATAAACACTAACTGAAATATATACTTACTTTACCTTACAATACATACTGGATAGGTTGATAGTTATAAACACTAACTGAAATATATACTTTCTTTACCTTACAATACATACTGGATAGGTTGATAGTTATAAACACTAACTGAAATATATTCTTTCTTTACCTTACAATACATACTGGATAGGTTGATAGTTATAAACACTGACTGAAATATACACTTACTTTACCTTACAATACATACTGGATAGGTTGATAGTTATAAACACTGACTGAAATATATACTTTCTTTACCTTACAATACATACTGGATAGGTTGATAGTTATAAACACTGACTGAAATATATACTTACTTTACCTTACAATACATACTGGATAGGTTGATAGTTATAAACACTTTACCGAAATATATACTTTCTTTACCTTACAATACATACTGGATAGGTTGATACTTATAAACACTGACTGAAATATATACTTTCTTTACCTTACAATACATACTGGATAGGTTGATACTTATAAACACTGACTGAAATATACACTTACTTTACCTTACAATACATACTGGATAGGTTGATAGTTATAAACACTGACTGAAATATATACTTACTTTACCTTACAATACATACTGGATAGGTTGATAGTTATAAACACTGACTGAAATATACACTTACTTTACCTTACAATACATACTGGATAGGTTGATACTTATAAACACTGACTGAAATATATACTTTCTTTACCTTACAATACATACTGGATAGGTTGATAGTTATAAACACTTACTGAAATATACACTTACTTTACCTTACAATTTATACTGAATAGGTTGATAGTTATAAACACTGACTGAAATATACACTTACTTTACCTTACAATTTATACTGGATAGGTTGATAGTTATAAACACTGACTGAAATATACACTTACTTTACCTTACAATCATACTGGATAGGTTGATAGTTATAAACACTGACTGAAATATATACTTTCTTTACCTTACAATACATACTGGATAGGTGATTAGTTATAAACACTTACTGAATATATACTTACTTTACCTTACAATACATACTGGATAGGTTGATAGTTATAAACACTTACTGAAATATAACTTACATTTACCTTACAATACATACTGGATAGGTTGATAGTTATAAACACTTACTGAAATATACACTTACTTTACCTTACAATTTATACTGGATAGGTTGATAGTTATAAACACTGACTGAAATATATACTTACTTTACCTTACAATACATACTGGATAGGTTGATAGTTATAAACACTGACTGAAATATATACTTTCTTTACCTTACAATCATACTGGATAGGTTGATAGTTATAAACACTGACTGAAATATATACTTACTTTACCTTACAATCATACTGGATAGGCTTTATTGTTATAAACACTACTGAAATATACACTTACTTTACCTTACAATCATACTGGATAGGTTGATAGTTATAAACACTGACTGAAATATATACTTACTTTACCTTACAATACATACTGGATAGGTTGATAGTTATAAACACTGACTGAAATATATACTTTACTTTACCATACAATCATACTGGATAGGTTGATAGTTATAAACACTGACTGAAATATATACTTTATTTACCTTACAATCATACTGGATAGGTTGATTGTTATAAACACTGACTGAAATATATACTTACTTTACCTTACAATACATACTGGATAGGTTGATAGTTATAAACACTTACTGAAATATACACTTACTTTACCTTACAATACATACTGGATAGGTTGATAGTTATAAACACTTACTGAAATATACACTTACTTTACCATACAATCATACTGGATAGGTTGATAGTTATAAACACTGACTGAAATATACACTTACTTTACCATACAATCATACTGGATAGGTTGATAGTTATAAACACTGACTGAAATATATACTTACTTTACCTTACAATACATACTGGATAGATTGATAGTTATACACACTTACTGAAATATACACTTACTTTACCATACAATCATACTGGATAGGCTGATTGTATAGGTTGATAGCTATACTTACTGAAATATGCACTTACTTTACATTACATTTCGTACTGGATGGGTTGATAGTTATAAACACTTACTGAAATATACACTTTATTTATTTTACAATTTATACTGGATAGGTTGATAATTATAAACACTTAAATTTTATAAAATGAATGCTTGGTAAAGTTGTATAAATACATATTGGGTGCCCCTTACATCTTATGTGAACCATTTTCTGTCATACTAGTACCATAGTACCCAGTTTTGGTACCGGTATTCCATTTGTGCACATTTTGTAGCCGTTGACGCTAGAATCCGATTTCGAGACCAGTTTGATCGTCAAGGTTACTGTCAAGTGGGACTTTCTGCCGCTATAGCAAATGTAAGTTTAATTCAGAAATATTCCATAATAATCATTTGAAGATTGTACAAAAATCAGGGTGGGAAAAATGGGTAAAAATTTCATTGAAATTATTTGATAAAATGATAAGGAGATTGGAATAGATGGAGAATTACAGAGAAATATAATTTATGAACTGTTATTTTATAAAAGTGTTATTAGAGTGAAATAACAGTGCTATACTATACCACAAATAAAACCTGAATAAAATTATGAATGAACCATAAGTAATGCTTTGTGTATGGAATATCAGAAACAGCATCTGTAGATCAATCAAGCTGAAAAAAACTCAGGTTTATATAAAACATTCCAGACCGCCTGCTTTCTGCACATTTTCATCATGTTTTTTTATCACTCTTCATTTTCTAAAAAGAGAGTTTGGTGCAAAATTGTAAGAGCGAGGAATCAACCACAAAGATTTTAAAGTCCATAATTTAAAAAATGAAGGATAAACGATAGATTAGTGGATTTAGGGTAAATTTTCTAGTATATTCATTATCTTTACCACATGTACCACAATGGTAGTAAACTGGAGAAAAGCTGATACATTCTGGTGAATTATGAGCCCCGAAACTTTGTCATGTTATTACTTCAAATATTTTTTACAAAATTTTGTGTTTTGATTTTTTGGTGATGGGTTTCCTACATTAGAAGTGAAGTTTTTTCATTTGAATTTTTTGTGTGGTTTTTGGTGAAGTGTAAATTTGGTTTAAGGTGATGTAAAATTGTGTTACAGGACCTCTGTTAAAGGTCTTTACTTCCCAACTCAATGTGCTGTGCTTTTTATTTATGTGTGCATGCTAAGGTTTCTTACATTCCCTCATGATATATTTTTTTGCAGCATGGAGAGATTTTTCTACCAAACAGCTTGGTCACTTTGTTGTTTGACTAAATACAATCGGAATGAAATCTGCTTTAAGACGTTAAAAAGCTTCTAGATTAGAGTATCAGTTCGTTAGTAGGATAGGTTAATTGAAATCAAACTAATTAATGACATCATCGAATCATCATCAATCATCATAAAAATCATCCTAGATATCATGTCAATAAAAAATCAAAACAAGAATTATAAAAACCAATTTATTTCACTTTAATTCTAGGTCATTGATATTACAGATGAAACTTCATTATTATACAAGGTCATTAAAACTTGGGGGTCAAAATGTTATTTAACTGTGACAAGTTTAGGTTATTGAACATTTGTGAAAACCCATTGTAGTTAAGGGTGTTATAAGAGATGCTCTCCTATAGAATCACTGGTCTAGGTCACATGTATAGACTATGAATCAGTATATATCATTTTGATAAGAAATTATCTACTTCTGGAGAAATTTACAAGATAAAGCAATGATAAAAATATGCAAAGCGATTGTAGTCAAAGACTGCCAAAAAAATGTTTGTTTTATGAATGTCTAGTTGTTGACAGTGCAAGATTGATGTGGATATGTTGTATCCACAGAGAGGGCCCAGACTAACATCTTTTATATTAGCTTCTCCAACTCACAGGACACCAGACCTTGTCTAATCACAGCTTAAACAGAAATGGAAAAGGATTTTTTTGTTCTAGATTTTAATGCACATTTTTGCACACTTTTGTAACAGAACTATGCTCACACCGACAGGACATTAGAATTCTTTTTCTTTTGAGATAATAATACTCGCTTTAATGCTTTCCCTTGCTCACTTTAAAAATTTATCCTTTTCACGATTTTCTAACAGCTGAATCACATTTTTGTTTTTCTCCATAATTCTGCTTCTGCAGATTTTTCTTCTACTTTTTGTCCATCTGTTTTGTTTCAGCAGGTAATAATCAATGCAAGCTTTGACAATAGGAAAATATCATTGTATGTGAAAAATATTGGGTAAATTTTCATTAAATGCCTCAAATGAGTTTGTCTTTTGCTACATCATTGTAAATTCTCATTTCTTATTTACAAAATGGTATACGTCATATGTGTACTACACTACAGGCATTATTGGAAAATTGCCAATTCTTAACATACATGTATATTTTATGAATATCTAATTGTGCATAAATTATGATTCTTTATATAGATATGCATATGATTATAAATATAATTTAGAGTATCTTGTTTCATACAAATTGATGTTAGATTTTGATCCAAGACCACAACAATTTTCAATGTTTTTTCTCTGATCACACATAGATTACTGACAAAGCGCTTTAAATCAAAAAGATCTGAATATTGATAAAATAAGTTAGTTTATGTAGCCTGCTAATTTTTGCTACATCTACAGCTTGGCTTTTCCAATTTTTACATAGGCTTTCCAGTTGATAAAAAGGTTTCTTAATGTATGGTCCTAACCCTGTCAACCTTATATGAAACAGAGTGGAAAAATTTAGAATTTAATTTATTTGAAGAAAATCGTTGTGTGTCTTGGATCAAAACAGAGGAAATAAGAAATAGAATAGACATAGGATTGTCTTAAGCATTAAATGTTCCAATCTAGAATAAATGTAGATTGTTGTACAAAGCTTGCCTTGAAAAAAAAAATCACATGTTTACGTGGTTTATTATATTTTATGTTTCAATTTTGGATGTTATTTAATTTGTCAGATGTATTGATCTACAATTTTACATGTAGACTTGACTATCAAATAATCAATGTTTATCACTATTCTCAACTCAACAATGATCTGTTGTTGCATTGAATGCATTTACTAGTAAATTTTTAACAGAAAATTCGAATAAAATAAATTGCTATCTTGGCAGACATCTACAGTACTTACCCTTGCACATTTCGCAAAACAAAGTTTTATTCTGCTGCTAAAATATTAGCAAAGTAGCAAACTTTATCTAGTCGTAATTATTTTGAACAGCTAAAGTATAGGATTGACCAATCAGATGCCATTGAAAGTACCAGAATCTTTAAGTTTTTGTAATTCAAAGGAGTTTGTTCAAAAACTTCCCTTCAGAATCACTGTCAAATTAAGTAACATCTAAAGTATTTATTAATGTTTTGTGTTTTATTTCAACTCTTTATGTTATTTTTAATGACCTTGACCTTACAGCTGCCTGGGGTTACCATAGACAAGGTTTTTGTCAAGCAGGGTTTGCAGCCTCCTTTGCTCAAGTGAGTTACTGTAACAGTGGGTGACGTGCATCTTTGTGCTGTGCTCACAATAATTTAACTGCTGTGCTTCAGACTGCTGTGCTTTGCTTGGAGTGGTTCAGTTGTTAACATAGATTCTGTGGTGTGTCATGTTTCTAAATCTGCATCTTATCTTGAAACTTTGAAGTTCATTCTGAAATCCCATTGAAGGTGAAGGTGGGTTCATACAAAAATTACTTTCTCCTGTTGTTAACCCAAAATTTAAGTAACAGATATTTTTTCAATATGTATCAAATTGTACTGCAAATTAGAAACATTTCACATACTCAATTTCTTGGTTTTAAGATGTTAGTGTTAAATACAATGCATGCAATATATGTAGTTGTTCTGTAGTTGGGTGAGTAGTTGGGAGTAGTTAGTTGTAGTTATAGATGGTTGGTCAGAGATCTGAGAGACATTTGGAATAAGAATGAGTTTTGAGTGAGTTAAGACAAGTTTCCAGAGTTGAGTGTGGTTTTGCCTAAGTTATCCTGTGGATGTTCCTGTCCAGTCTATTGTTAGACTCAACTTACCCTGGCTATATTTGTTCAACATAAAATTGTTTTTGTATATTGGTCAGGATTTTTATTTGCAAATCTTGTATTGGTATTCAAGCTTATCATACTTCTATATTTTTCTCCAGCAAGCTGTGTTAGGATTGAGTACAGGTTCTTGCAGTACGCATTGCTCGGTCAAATCAACCACAGGCTGTATTCCATTTTCTACCTGATTTCATTCGGGCTATCATTGGCAATTTCAGCATTCAGTAACAATTCAGTTAACTGTCTAAGCGTGCCTATCTTGGTGGTAGTAGCAGATATTCAATATATATATATTATATAAATATTTATAAGCAGACAAGGAAGATTAGTTAAATCTTACGTGTATTTCTTGGGTAAATGAAGGAAGGAAGTGGATATTTATAAAAAATTTGGGAAGTATTGTGACGTTTTTCTGTGACCAATTTGTGATGCACTTTTGGTTTAATTTCACTGTGTGCCCTGTTGTTTCTGCACTGATTTTGTCAATCTGCACATTTTTCTGCACCTTATGTGTTCACATTCTGAAGACTAAATCAGCCATAATGTTCACAGTAGAAAGATACTATAAAAATATTGATAACATATATGTTGTTTTTTAGAGTTGCGAACTAACGAATTTAAATAATCCACCAGCTTTTAGAAAAGTGTTAAAATGTTCAACTAATAGAAATCGAACAAGTTTTGATTAAGTCTTAAAAAGAAAGTTTAAAATATTGGAGGAGTAGTTGGAGGGTTGTATTGCCTTGTTCTATGATTTATCAAACAGTTTTTATGAATCACAACATTCATTTGTAACAAAGTGATACATTATCTCTGGTATAGAAAACTATATTCATATACTCAAATATAGATTAGAATTGTCTAAAACTATATTTATATACTTAAATAGAGACTAGAACTGTCTAAAACTATATTTAAATACTCAAATAGAGACAAGAACTGTCTAAAACTATATTTAAATACTCAAATAGAGACAAGAACTATTTAAAACTATATTCAAATACTCAAATAGAGACAAGAACTGTCTAAAACTACATTTATATACTCAAATAGAGACAAAAACTGTCTAAAACTACATTTATATACTCAAATAGAGAGAAAAACTGTCTAAAACTATATTTATATACTCAAATAGAAACTAGATCTATCTTAAACTATATTTATATACTCAAATAGAAACTAGAACTGTCTAAAACTATATTTATATACTCAAATAGAGACAAAAACTGTCTAAAACTATATTTATATACTCAAATAGAAACTAGATCTATTTTAAACTATATTTATATACTCAAATAGAAACTAGAACTGTCTAAAACTATATTTATATACTCAAATAGAGACTAGAACTATCTAAAACTATATTTATATACTCAAATAGAGACTAGAACTGTCTAAAACTATATTTATATACTCAAATAGAGACTAGAACTGTCTAAAACTATATTTATATACTCAAATAGAGACTAGAACCTCTAAAACTATATTTATATACTCAAATAGAGACTAAACTGTCTAAAACTAGATTTATATACTCAAATAGAAACTAGAACTGTCTAAAACTATATTTATATACTCAAATAGGGAAAATAGAACTGTCTAAAACTATATTTATATACTCAAATAGAGACTAGAACTGTCTAAAACTATATTTATATACTCAAATAGAGACTGGAACTGTCTAAAACTATATTTATATACTCAAAATAGAGACTGGAACTGTCTAAAACTATATTTATATACTCAAATAGAGACTAGAACTGTCTAAAACTATTTCATATACTAAGATAGAGAAGAAAATGTCTAAAACTATATTTATATACTCAAAATGGAGACTGGAACTATCTAATGCTATATTTATATATTCAAATAGAGACTAGAACTGTCTAAAACTATATTTATATACCCAAATAGAGACGCTTAGTTAACTACGAAGAACTATGTCTTATATTTATCTACGAGTACAAAAACAGTTAAAACTGACATTATATTCAAAAAGGAGAAAAACTGTCTAAAACTTTATTTATATACTCAAATAGAGACTAGAACTGTCTAAAACTATATTTATATACTCCAATAGAGACTACAACTGTCTAAAACTATATTTATATACTAAAACAGAGACTAGAACTGTCTAAAACTATATTTATATACTCAAATAGAGACTAGAACTGTCTAAAACTATATTTATATACTCAAATAGAGACTAGAACTATCTAAACTATATTTATATACTCAAATAAAAAGAAATGCAAACTATATTTATATACTCAAATAGAGACTAGAACTGTCTAAATCTACATTGATATACTCAAATAGAGACTAGAACTGTCTAAAACTATATTTATATACTCAAATAGAGACTAGAACTGTCTAAATCTACATTGATATACTCAAATAGAGACTGCAACAATATTTATGTACTAGAAATGGAGACTAGCCTTATATTTATCTCTGAGTATCAAGCAACAGATGAAACTGAACAAATTCAATTGTACTGCAGTGCCCTCATTTATTTTTCCATTATAAAATGATAAATGGTCCAGGGATATTGAAAAAACGAGTTATATGATTATAGTTATTAGAATTACCAGGCCAGTTGGTCGGTGGTGTAATTTTATTATATAAAAATATCCTAATAAATCTTTGATAAGAGTTTTCTCTGTCAATTTTATGATTTTCTCCATTATTATAGCTGGAATAAATCATAACTGTAAAACATTTTCTTGTTGTGATCAAAGGCAGGTCTAGCCAGAAATAATTACTTGTAAAAACTACTAGACTACCAGTAATATTGATAGGCCTTTTACAAAACACTGCCGGAAATTAAACTGAAAGTAACATTTTAGTCTTTTAAATATTCATAACTAGAAATAATCATTTCATATCTCTATGTGGACTCATTCACTACCAGTGGGGCTCAATGATCTTCAGAAAAAATGATAAAAGTCATGCTATTAGATTAATATAATAAAAAAATTAAAATCAAATTTTCCAGCACTATAATAATCATACATCAACATTTTTATTCAAATATAGTGATATTAAGATTTATTGAAAGAGTCTTATTACATGAATAATTGTACCTTAAAGTGAGGTAATAAGACAAATAAAGAATAAACAATTGTATAACAAGAATTATAAAATTTAATCTGTCTGTTTTGGGGGGTGGGGTAGTAATGAGTTTGGGGGAAATTAAAAACAATAGTATGTATATTATATTGAATTAAATATATAAATGAACATATTAATGGTGGTTTGACTATACTATTGTAGGGTGGTGAACAGTTGATGATTGCAGCTGTTGGTAGTTACTATTGGCAGGGTAAGTTCTTAAAAACCTCATTCAACTTAGGTAATTTGGTGATCTAGTCTAGCTTGTTACTAGTGGACTTTCTAAAGAGGGTCAGGATTGATTTCATCTTCCATCAAGTCAATATTATCATATTAAGCTTGTATGAAGACAGTGAACTACCGGTATATACATGGAAATCACATCTCATTGGCATATTACAAATATATAGGCCTGTATTATCAAACTTCATAACAAAATTGAAAATTTCCAATGAAATTCAGAAAAAATTGAAAAAATCCAGTGTTTTTTATTACATCCTTGTTGATATCTAATGAAGTGAAAAAAAGGCTACTCCATAGATCTATACCAGTATAGGACATGTATGTTAGCTGTCTGTAACATTCCTGCGTCTGCCAAATTTTAAACAAGCAGACATATTGACATGTTGGCTATTTTTAGAAAATTAAGTATACATTTCCTTGATATTCATATCAGCAATTTCCTCTCAAAAATTAATTTGAAGACAAAAGATATATTCTCCTGTCATTCTTCCTGGCATGTGACATTTTCTTTTGTTTTGTGAAACTAGTTACTGGTACACAATTTCCAAAATTGTATTTAATTTGTTTTTCGTGCAAAATTATATCAAAAATACTATTGTTCATGTGGTAGAAGGTTTGATTGAATCAAAATACAAAAATTAAAGTAGTAATCCTAGATAGCCTACAGTGTCTTTTCCACGAATCTTTTGGAAGGGGGGCAAGTACGTGTCATCATAGAACGGTTCTATGGTGCCACAGAATGGTCCAATGAGGCCAGATGTGATTCCTTTTCCTATATTATGATAATAAGTTTGATCTTGGGTGGGTATTGAGTATGAAATTACATTTTTTCAACAAAGATTGTAGTCTGCACCATTTCTGCTTGAACTTTGAACTTAATTTTGAATTAAAACCATTTTGTATTGAAACCTTTTATTATATTATCCAGGACAGTTATATAACTATGATCTAGCTAATCCTGAAAACGTGAAGAAGACAGCTGAAGGACCAGCTAAAGATGATGACAGTTACATGGGTAAGAACTGTTTTACATTATCATTTGAATTATAGACATTTTGGTTGATTCGGACATTACTTGAACAATGATTTCTGTTACTTAAGTATCATTCTGTAGAATAGAACACAGAGGGTTTTACTTGAAAAATGATTTCTTTTACTTAACTATCATTCTGTAGGATAGAACACAAAGGGTTTTACTTAAAAAATGTTTTCTTTTACTTAACTATCATTCTGTAGGATAGAACATAGGGAGGGTATTACTTGAATGATGTTATAAATAATTATCGGAAAATGTTGTGATAAATATATATATTTGTAGGATATGCTCTCTTTAATTTGTCATTAGATAATTATTGTGTATCATGATTTGGGGTCATGTTCTCAGGTCATGTTTTCAGGTCATTGAATGAATTACTGTAATTCTCTGAACTCATCCATCATTAGGGCAATCAAAACATGTCAATTTTAGATATTTACCAATCTCTTGCTTTATTGAAATAATTACTTCAGACTGTTGATAATTGAAGAAAGTGATAAATTACTTTTGGAAAATCATGCACTTATTATCCAAAATCTACAACCATGAAGCGGGAGATTTCTTACCCTGTGGCTATACTTTTCAACAGTTATCTTTCTTACATTATCCAGTATCAAAGCTGAAAGTTGACAACTGATCTTCTCTTGTTTCATATATCAGACTACTAGCTTTCAAATATTCTGACAAAATAAACCTCCATGTCTTCATTTTACATCTTCAAATTGACAGAACTTGCATGTTAGTCAATTCACCACAGACTGGTTAGAGACGTAAGAAAGTAAAATTTCTTCTATAAATGTCTTATACAATCTTATCAGTAATTTTCTTATGGAGCCAAATCAGTTTTGACATCATCATTAAATGATCAATTTAGAAAATTGCTGTATTCATCATTTTCAGCTCAAGTGTTCTAAATCCAAAGTTCAATAATGGCCTATCAGATTGCTCAATTCTGTGTAGAAATAAGACTGTAAAGACAAGTTCATTTCAAAGCAACGAATCACATTGTTTTACAACTATAATAACATAGTCATTCTTACTTGAAACTGTCATATATCCATCAGGGACTACAAAGGGGTTTCAGTAGTTTTCTTTATGGTCAAGAATTTAAAATTTTGAAGTTCCCCCTCTGAAATACTGGTTGGGACAAATAAAACAGTAGAGAAATAAATATTTCTTTCAGACATTCTTAATGAATATAGAATTATGAAAAAGTTGATAACTTTTATAAGATATCTATTATCGGACCTATTATTGAAAATAATATCATATAACTGAACTTGATGAAGTTAGTGTAATAAAAACTCAGGGTTATTTAACCTTATTGATTTCTAGAGAAAACTTGTTTTAATTTCATTTCCTTAGATTCCTTACGCTATATTTAACTTGGTTCTTATTTATCATAGTTAGGCAATTGTAATTCTACTAGTAAATTCCAAATCTCAAAATTTGTTTATTTCCCCACCAGAGCTAGTTCTATTACTTCTAGAGGATTGACTCCTTTAGCCAATCTGAATATCAAAATTGTTTGACTTTATATATATTTAAACAAATTTTTTGGTTGTTTTTTTTTAGGATATTCTAGTAGTGTTGGTGATTTTGATGGTGACAATGTTGATGGTATGTTAGTTTCTTGATTTTATATCCTATATATACTTGATTTTGTTATCATTATATATACATTATGAAAGACAATATAAACTAGGAGGTTTTCTTGACTTACTATGTATATCAGTGTCAATTAAGCTTCATTTCAATTTTATTCCATACTGAACCATATATAACACAGCTAATGTATCAACAGCTAAATGTGATATTTTGCATTTCTCTATTTCTACATTTTTATTTCCAGATTATATTGTTGGCATCCCAAAAGCAGAAGAACATCTGGGAAAGGTTAGTAATTATTTTTATTATTGATTTCTTTATGTAGAAATTCAAATGTGCTCAATTCTTAAAAATATAATGGTTTGTTTCCTCCATTTGAAAATTGTTCTTGTTTATTTTTTTGACTTTTTGAAGAATTTGTTTTTTTTTGTACCAAAATAATATTAATCATGTTTTTCTGAATTTTTATAGGTTGCCATGTTCACACAGAATTTTTCTAACATCGCCAATATAACTGGAGAGCAGGTAATATATATGATATTGTATTTAAGATATATCAAAGGTTTTACTGTCTTGGATAAGGGAGGGGTTGATTATAATAATAATTATAAGGGCAATCCAGATAACCCAGTACTTCCTGGGTTTTTTCTTGAAGTGATATAAGTTCTTCTGTTCATTGGATACATCCTTAGCTTATGATCTCACTAGATTTTCTTGTTGTATATATTTCAAGGCATGTTTTTTGTTTCAGGTTGGATCATTCTTTGGTTACTCTCTAGCAGTTACAGATCTGAATAAAGATGGGTAAGAAACTTACTGAATAATTGAATAAATGCATGGTGCTGAGGATCTGATCTCATTTTTACCCTTTTGCAATGAAGATATTATTATTATTATGATAGCATTAATGGACAATTTTAAATATATATATTGAATAGTTGTTGGTATGTTATAAATATATTGAAAAGATGTCTTTATGTTATAAATATATTGAATAGATGTCTGTTATAAATATATTGAAAAGATGTCTATATGTTATAAATATATTGAATAGATGTCTGTATGTTATGAAAAATATTTTGAATAGATGTCTATATGTTATGAAAAATATTTTGAATATATGTCTATAACTTATAAATATATTGACAGGTTAGATGATGTGATAGTAGGTGCACCATTTTACAGTGATTACACATCATTATCTGTGTACGATACAGGCCGTGTATATATTTACTATCAACAAACTACAAAGGTATATTTACAATATAGACAGAATTTATGTCTTATACTGTTTTGGGTAATCTTTAGGGTTCTTTTTTTTTATTGTTGGAGTAAATTTCCAATTTGTCACAAGTATAAACTATGTAAGGGAGCTCACTCTATAATTTGGGGATAAAGTTATTTGAAACTGGACATGTCAATGAATCTGAATTTTTTGCATAGTTAATGGTCCTAAAGCCACTTCTTGGACACATTATGAAGAAGACCTGGCGAGCTATTTTTCTGCATGTGTTGTAAAATATGTTCGTATATTGCAGAAGAAATTTAAAGAAAATCGTAAAGATGTATTAGATGGTTTTGACAGTAAATCAAGATTTGGGTCGGCAATATCAAAACTTGGTGATATTAACTACGATGGATACAATGGTAGGATTTCAATTTATACCCGACCATAATTCTTTTTGAGCATAGAATTGGGGGTTAAATGTCTTATCTTTTTAAATTGTAACTGAAGGGAAATAGGGAGTAGGAGCACCCTATTCTTGTGCAGAGGGACGTAGAGCTATTGTAATAGTATCAATAATAGTTATGTCATTAATAGATCTGGGAGTAGGAGCACCATATGCTGATGCAGAGGGACGTGGAGCTAATGTAATAATGATATCAATAATTATGTCTTTTATAGATCTGGGAGTAGGAGCACCCTATGCTGGTGCAGAGGGACGTGGAGCTATCTATATTTTTCATGGTTCTATTAAAGGTATTATAACACAAGTCTCTCAGGTGAGTTCTTTTCTCTTTGTTCATTCTTATCTTATAAAGTATTAGAGGTTGCAGAGTTCAGTTAATAAGATGGTTCACAAAGCTTGCTGGGGGGTCAAGACTGCCTCACGAATATAGAATCAGAATTTATTCAAGTGCATATCTAAAAGATGTTCAATATTTAGTCTTGAGAACCTCTGAAAGGAGGTTTCATTTATATTTTAACTACACTTTCGATGTCAAATCTAGCTTTTTCTTTTACAAAGTTTGCTTTGAATGAAATTCTTCGAACAACCTTTTTGAAAACGCCTTTTATTTTTATAGATTATTCATGCTAACGATGTTAAAACAGGATTATCTACCTTTGGTTACTCTCTATCAGGAGGCTGGGATCAAGATGGTAATTCTTATCCAGGTAGGATTATTATAAATGAGAATAAATGTTGTTATTTATATTCTTTATAAGACATATAACTATTAACTCATCTTAATCTTTGCTTGGTCATTGTTAATCGTTTCTTTTGTACCCTTTAAATGGCTTCAATTTATGTCATATATATTGTCACTGTTTCACATTGTTAATCATTTTACTTGATAACGTTACCTGTATGTGTTCCGAAACGTAGTATGTAATAAATTCAGAGGTAGTATATCCATATATTCTTTGTTCTTAATGTTGTTATTGTTTGTGTAAACCATAAATCTTACTACATGAATACAAATTCCTAATTCTATTTAAAGTCTTTCCATTTACTGATTGGTTTATATTTCTAATTGTTGTTAATTAACCATTTTTATATTTATATTGTTATTGTAGATGTGTTAGTAGGAGCCTATGCAGTAGATAAAGCTGTATTTCTGAGGTAAATTCTATTTTAAACCAAACTATTTTAACCATTTGTAATAACTAGGTGTGCTATGGAAAATCCTTAGATAATCAGAGTTGAGAACTGGTTCACATAGTGCCATGACAAAAAAAAAAGGAGATTATGCCAAAGATTTTTCTTACCAATACATCAACTTAGCTCAAAAGAATTATATAATGATATTTTTTAACAGAACGCGACCAGTGGTACGAGTAACAGCTAGTTTAAAAATAGAACCTGAAATGGTGAATTTAGAGAAGAGATCTTGTAGTTTAGTAGATGATACTAGAGTCTCTTGGTAATTATAGTCTCGTCATTTGATTTTGATCAAGAAAACTAAGACCAGATGTTTTGCAAACTAAAACTTAATTAGATATTAAGTACCTGTCTTTATTAGCTCATTTTTGTGCAGAAAAATGGGACTTAAAACTCCATTCCATTTCTTGATAGGACCTATAGGTTAAGTTTAGAGGGTTGATCTCATATTTTTATTTATTTTAGTTTAACAATTTACACATGTTTAGAATACAGTGGTATTGGTGTTCCTAATGAACTTTGTAAGTATTTTTTATATCTAGTTTTAAAGTTCACTTTACGGTACCTATAAGCACTTCTCAAATATCTCTTGACACTTATTGAAGTGTTTATATTAAAAATGTATTATTTGAAATGTAAAGGAATTTTCTATATTAATTTTGCATACTTCTCTAGATTATGACACATTGAATTAATATCATTTGAACAATTTTAGATTTTGATGTGGAATGGAATCTGGATACATTACAAAGAAATAAAACACTGGAAGAACAGCGAGCATTTTATTTATTATCTGGATTGGTTACAAAAGAAAATAACACCATCAAATTAACACATAAAGCTATGTGGTGTGTTTCTTCCTTCGCTTATGTTAAGGTAAGGAAAGAACGTTGTTCTTTAAATTGTGAGCTTCTACCACTTCCTGATCCAGTTGTACCCAAATCTAAACGTCTAATTAATTCTTTCAAAAATAATTGTAATAAACTCTTTATATTACATTATAATTAGGTCCAATACACAAGAACATGGTCCTGTCTAACATTAAGGCCATGAATTCTTCTTAATTCTTGGGATATAATTCTGAAATTATACATTTTATATTATGTTTGTTTCGGCATCTTCGGAAGAACAGTATGACAAATAAATGTATCCTTTTCCATGTCAGCTGTCTGGTTATAAAATGTCATGTAATTTTATTGTTATAGAATGAACCCAGAGATAAATTGACACCAATTGCTGTAGATTTTAAATTTGATCTCCATGAAAGAGCCAAGAGAACCACACGTGAATTAAAACCTATTTTAGATCAATATATTCCACAACAAGTCAGACATCAGGTATAGTTGACTGTTTTGTTTTTGATTGGAATTGGCAGTTGTTATGTATAACCGTAGACCATTACAAGATCTTTATTATGATCTATTGATCTACTGAATATGCTTAGTGTTGGGATGAGTATCAATTAGAACACTGGTCTAGACCATAGATCAAAAGATAAGCTTATTGATTATGTCAAAATAAGATGTTACTACAATTACTCAAATATTTCGCACACAGATTCAAACATACTGTATATTATACACCAGTCCTCAATATCAGAACCAGCTAAAGTTATGGCATAATTCTAGTAAGGCTTATGCACTGACCTGAAAGTTTAACACTGTTATAGTTGATATAAGTTCAACTGGACAATAAGGCCAACACTAAATAACTGTTCCAGATATAGATATGTTACTGTTGAATATGTTTTTTTCAGGCTCAGATATTAAAACATTGTGGAGTGGATAATATTTGTATTCCTGATTTAGTTGTTAATTCATTTAGGTATTTATATCTTTAGGTCACTTTAAGGTTTTAAAGGAAGGATTTGGGTTGAAATAGAAATATTGTAACCCAACTCTCTTGCAATCTATAGTGATTCACTGTTGTTATATTTTCTGCTGTTTTGAAACAATAGTTGTCACTAAATGATCCTCTGTCTTATTGAAACATCATCATTTTACTCCTGAGGTGTAAGCCAGAAGGTATTATATGTTCTGTTTCTATTGCATTTTAAGGAGAGGGTACTATAAGCAAGTCTTTTTCCTGAACCTATATAAAAAAATATTGCTATAAAAGCCAGAAGTTGTTTCACTGCCATCATGGTATTGCTCTTATAATTGAGTATTGAACAGACTTCAATGGATTAAGAAAACATTAACTGGAATGAACAACAGACAAATTTATAAAAGGATGTAGGAAATTGAAATATCTTATCTGTATTTCCTTTGTAGAGTATCAGCAGCCCATATTATAGGAAGTGATGCTGAATTGGAAGTTTTAGTCATGGTGGAAAATAGGGGAGAAAATGCTTTTAATTCTAGACTGTGGATCAACATGCCTCCTGGTGTTACATATAGAAATATCCATGGTATAGAAGCTGTCACACCTGTCAGCTGTACCTCTGATACTATAGATGGGGAGGTTGTTGTAATATGTGATTTGGGTAATCCTCTACCCTATAGAGCCAAGGTTTGTTTTTAATACTTGCTGTATAAGATCATGTTTTGAGTTCAATTCAGATCTCTCAAGCACATAAAGTACATTTGTCAAACTTAGTAATATATCAATAGAAATTAGCATGTTCTGATAACCAAACTTTTTAACTGCAGCTAAGCCATAACTTTGTATGAAGTCCACTTACGAGAACTGTTACATGAGAGTAAATGGTCCAAAAGAAACCATTCAGTAAATTGTATTATTTAAAATTAATAATGGTGTCATTGTTTGGCAATCATGTGAGTCAATGCTTATAACAACTTTTTCTTTCAGACAAATTTTACTTTACGAGTTTCACCTAAAGAAGTAAATGGGTCACGAAATCAACTCATCTTTGCTTTAAATATCAATAGTTCAAATACAGAAAATTTTACCGATACAGTCAATAACTTTGCTAGTGTTTCCATTCCTGTCACAGCTTCAGCTGATATACAAGTTTATGGGTAAGTTATTATAGAACATGGGGTGTTTATAGGCAGTGAGGCAAAATGGAGTCAACAACCTTTCTTTAAAAATCATTTGCATTTGACAAAATATCACTTATATCCATATATTTTCTTTAAACTCATTTTAAAAAAAGGGAATTTTTTCTTTAGCAAATCCACTCCAGAATTGATTATTTTTAACGCAACAGAAGCCAAGAAATATGTCAGAGAAAATAAACAGCCATCAATTGAACATTTGTTTGAGGTGAGAAAGATAATTGATTTTTTATCTGTAAAGCTTATGCATAAAGAAGAATCAGCGCTGTTACAACTAACAACAGTACAGAATACTGTGATTGTTCACAATTCATAAATGAGAATGAGAAGTATTTAACTAGCATTAGAAACAAAACATCTTGATTAATATTGACCTTAATGAAATAATGACTATCAATATTAATAAGAATCAGCGCTGTTACAACTAACAACAGAAAGAATACAAGTGATTGTTCACAATTCATAAATTAGAAACTAAAAGATCTATTGAACGGTAGATTTGAATAATGTTTATTAAGTAGTTTGATTAGTAGGTTAGTTGGTTTGACTGCACAAAGACAATTATTGAGTCAGATCCCAAAACTCCCAAGAATATTCATTAGGAGAAAGAGTTTTAGTAAAATGATATCTTATGTTCTTTTAGTTACGTAATTTGGGTCCTAGTGCCACCAAGACAACAGAATTAACTATATACTGGCCAACACGCGGCGATGATGGTAAAAAGTTATTAGAACTTGCTAAACAACCAGAAATAGAGAAGGGAAATGGTGAATGTTATACTTTTTATTTAACACCATCTAATTTTTCAGTAAGTATTTTTAAGTTGTTTATATTAATGGCATCATGAGAAAGGTCAATTTTCAACCCACCGGGCTTTTAAACTTACAAGTGATCTTCTAATATCGTGTATCATAACTGTCAGAAAATAAAAATAAGCAGAAAAGGCTTTAATGGCTACACAACTAATCAATAGTATTTCTGTATTTCCATCAAATGTATCTCAATATTTTTAGTCATATCAATATGCCAGAAATGAAGAAAATAATGTAGATGTTGTTTTACAAGAAACTCGTTCCAGAACAAAACGAGATGACAGTAGACCAAGAGAAATAGTAAGTTTGTTTTGAAACTGTTTCTAATGAGACCAACAGTTCAAAATCCATTTACAGAATGGAGAAAAAATTCAAACTTTAAACCCAACATTGCACAAGGTTTCTATTTAATTGGAGAAAACTCTAGTGTAAGAAAAAGAGAATGCATTCTGTGTGTCTTAGTTTTCCATACTGTCTATATTCCTGAAATTTCTATTCTTATCTTAAACATTTATATTTCTTACGTCTTGCGTTTTATAGAAATGTACAAATCAATGGTGTAGAGTGATACGTTGTGTAGTTGGTTATATGGCTTCTGATGCTAATTTCTTATTAAAAGTAACTGGTAAACTCTATACAGATTCATTGATTAGTGTAAGTATGCTGTTTCAATGAGTTATGGGTTACTGAGTTAGATGCTTTCTTGTCTGAAGGCCCAAAAGAGTTAACATGGTAAAAAGTATCTAGTCCATTATTTAAGATAATAAGCATAGGCCCTGTGTGCTGAGTACCTCTTAAATCTCTTAATAGTTTAAAATAAAAAAAAAGAGTGGTTTAAATTGCAATCCTGCTAAATGCAAAATGTCAGCTCAAACAGGTGCAGAAAGAAAGATCTAAAATCTTTTCAATGATTACCACGTGTGGTCTCCTGTTTTGAATTAAACTGGAAAAAAGTTGTTCAAGTACTAAATTCATTATTATATCTTACTGTAGACTCATTTGAATCTTGTTTGTGGGTACTTATGTGTTCATTATTTTCAGTCTGGTTCTGCAGAGACCTTGATGATTACATCCAGGGCAACTGCAAAAATTCTAGCCATGCCATATGACCTTGATAGTGTTGATGTTAGTTTGTTTCGTGAAGCCAGTCGAGAGGTTAGTATCTTCAGTGTAACATAAATCTGAGGGATAGACAATGGGGTATGAATAGGAGATAGATTCTTTATAATTTATGATAATTGAAACTAATTGCTTACAAAGGTGGATGATTCAAAGCTTTTATTGCTGAACTTCAAGTGTTGGATACATCTTGTTAGATATTTCAGCTTTTAATTCATGAATTTTCTGCATTGTGGATTTGTTTTCATCCACATTTTCGCAGCTTGTGTATTTAAACTTTTAACCAATGTTTAGGTTGTTATTTGATTTTATGAAGTCAAGCACTTGATGAATGATTATGTACAGTATATTTACACATTTAATTGTAGGTCAGTACAGCAGTAAATCCAGATAACTTAGTACCAAAATCTCGACCCATAGAAATCTGGATTATAGCTGTTTCTATATCAGCAGGGTTATTAGTCTTATTATTATTAATTATATTACTCTGGTGGGTAAGTATCTTCTTCATATTTATTTCAATGTATTTCTTATAGGCAGGTGAAACAGCAAGTAATTCAGCTTAGTTTGGATAAGGAGGTCCAGAGTTTGATCCTGGTATAGGTTGAAATTGTAATGGTGGTTAAAATTGGAGGACATGTCTAGCTTTTCATTGAGAAATATGGAAAAAGAGGAAAGAACTAAAGCTAGTGTATTTCAGTCTCATTTAGTAGAAAGTGCACATTAGCAGTATTTTTGCTTTGCCATACATAACATAAGAAGGGCAGTAATGAGACACGCTTTCTGTGCATACATCAAGATGCATGTGTTCATGTTATTACATATCTAGTTGTCCACAAACACAACATCATTATTTATGATTTCATTTATATTTCAGTGTGGATTTTTCAAACGACGAAAGCCAGAAGATGATGGATATATGATGACAAACGGTAAACACGATATTGCCGATAAGGAGTGGGAATAAAATCACCATAGTAACCATAATATCATTGTTCATGTGACATATTTATACCGTCCAAATATTTTGCTTGTGAAAAAATGTCTTAAGCAAATAGTTCTGATGTTTCAAAAATTTTGAAATTGTGTGTTCTGATTGGTTAAATCAAAGACACTGCCAGAACTAACCAATCAGATTCAGTTTAAGTAATTTGAAATGGATACTAGAAGGTGTTTTAAAGTTGGTCTGTGGAAATCCATATTTATATAGATCTAGTCAGAACGGAATACACGATGACCAAAATGAAAATCTACTAAGTAATCAAAAGAGGTTCAGAGGCCCAACTTTCATTATAATTTTTGACAAATTCAACTTTAAAATGAACAGTTATTATACTAGTTTATCTTGTGTTATATGCTAAAATACTCTGTATAATCGAGTGAACTATTTGATAAAAGAAATGTATATATATAGGTATATATAAGTACCTGACTTGATACTCAGCTAACTACATTGAGAATCTTTTGTTATTAACTTCATGTACAGGGGAACCTTGTTCAAGAGAATATAAAAGCACTGGCGTAAGTCACAAAGTAAAAATTCATGATATATATAAATGCAAGTTAAAGTTAAGAATTTTTGAAATGATTAAAAAAAAACACATCTTAAGCTGAAAATATAAGAATAAGTGTTAGGATTATATAATATTATGACAGTACATGTACAATGGAAGTTGGTACCTCTGATATCTCAGGAGAGACAAGAAATCTCAAACATTCCACATTCAAATAACAATGATGTGGTTTCCATACTTCTTCATTCTTTTTCTGTGAGACTTTAGTTTAATTTCAAATGGGGGTGTAGAAAACTTTACACCTTCACAGTTTCAATCAATCCTGTATTTTTATTCTATAATTTATTTATTTAAGAAACAAAAGAAAAACCACAACCCGAACCTGAAAAATTTTAAATTTTTCACTTTATATTCACATTTAGTAAGTCATTTCTGAAATCCATTTTTAAGGGTTATTTTTGGACTTCTTACATTTTTCAAGTTTTTTATTTAATTTTGGTTGTTTGTTTTCATATTAACTAATATACGTGGTTTGAAAATTGGGTGTAATAAATCCATGTTATTTTTAAGAATGCACAGGCTGTTGCAGCAGTTTTTTTTCTAAAATTGAGGAGGAATCAAACCCAAGGCACTTAATTGAAATTGGAGGAGCTCTTCCACTGAACTGAGATTTGTGGATCTTTGTAGTGGATTTGAAAAGCGATGGTACCAGTACCAACAGCAATTGGTACTGAATATCTCATGTTTTGTTGCTAACCATCACGTTTTTTATTTATTCTATGCAACTAATTGTTACATTGTTCAAGTTTTGTACAGAATTAATCTGGTGCTAATCATTTTTTAAAACAGAAGGGAAATTCTTTTTTTAAGATTCACATTTTTCGAATATTATTTCTTATTAAACTGGGTATTTGGAAATTAACAGCTTTAAGATTTTTCTAATTTTTGTCCTTTTTTGGTTTTATTTTTGGGTAATTTTTGTGATTTGATTGATAAACTTTTTTCTGCTGTATGAAAAATATAAGCATTGGAAATCTAATGCATTTGCAAAGAAAGTTCCAAATCTTATTAGTTGTCTCTCTTAAAGGAAAAGTTAACTAAAGAAATAAAGATTAGAAGTAGAGAGCACATATATAAAGGAAGACACTTTAAAAACCAGGAAGAAATAAAGTGTCAAATGAAATAATGCTTTAAAGACAATGCTATTAGCATTTTTATCTATTGTTAAAGTAGATATTCAACATGCTAAAATAGCACTATTTATTACATATTTAGTTATTACCCTGTTTATGTTAAATAATGTTTTGGTCATATATTTAATTTGATATTGGGTGTCAATATTGGACCATGAAAATTTCATCTCAATTTAATGGCAAACCTTATTACTTAGTCACATAAATATAGCAACATCTTGACTCAATTTAATGTATTTTTTTTAATTTAGGTGCTTAATCCAAAATGGAACAAACCATTGACATCATCAACATCAACTTGTCATGGACATTCGTGTCTCACCATTAATTGCATTCTAAATTTTGCAATTTCTATCTGAAAATATTAGGCTGATCAGAACGTAGAATAGATCTTGTTTATAGTTGTTGCAGGTCAGCTTTGACTTGGAAAGAATGAATCTTTCTGCACCTAACTCTATAGTAGATTACAATCTGAAACCCATGAAACCACTAATATGACTTTTCAGACATGAAACCACTAGTTCCTGTACACAGACTACTGTACCTATCAAACTACTGGTCTTTATCAATCATCAGGTCATAGCATCACCATTAATTTTTCTTTTATATCATTTTTTTTTAGAATTTTTGTTCAAGTTATTAGGATATTTAATATGCTTTATGTTTGAGTTTTGGTAGAGAGAGAGTGATTTTGATTTCCCCTCCTTTTTATTGTGTCCTCAGAAAATTTATTTCTCTGAACTGACAAACCCCAAAATATATAGATTCTAATAAAACTTATGACTATGCAAATAGTAAGAATCACTAATGCTACTATGCAAAATTTCCTTTGTTGTCCCCCAAGGAGTTTGTCTATTCTTAGGAACAGAATAGCAGAACAAAAGACTAGAGTGGTGATTCAATATAAAAGGAGGGGGATATTGAAACATAGATTTTATATTGACTATATATATATTTAGTAATTAACAATTGTAATTAATTCTATAGCTTATTAGTTATTTATTTAAGTCCCATTAGTCATTGAATGGAAAACAAGATTTCTTTTAAGTCAACATCTCAATGAAACTAAAACCTACTTTATAGACCTAGTGCTCAATGTCATTATAGAAATTTCTTGGTATTGATATTTCTAAATCATAAATATTGAATAGGAATATGCTCAAATGGATCGATTGTGTTCATTATCTGGAAAAGATACATTTTGTTAAAACTTGTTAAACAAACAGAGGAAATATGCAACAGCTTTATGTAAACAGGACCAAATTCTGTCTTACATAATAATACACTGTATAATTAACAGATATACCAATAATTCATCCAATACACTTCTTTAATTGACATTAGCCATGATTTCACCTCCATTGATTTAAAAGAAATCTGTTTGAAATAATTTGTATATTTGTATATTTTAACCCAAGATATTGTTTATTATTGTAACTATAGTAACCATTGTATAAAAACCAAAATAACCATAATATTGTTTTTTATATTTGTTTGTGTGAAAGTTGTGTATGTTTTTTTCTGGTAAATATACTTGTTTCTTTAATATGAAGAATGCTTTTTAAACTTGTAAATAAAAGCTGTTAGGGTCAACAATAAGCAATATGCTTAGCAAAAATATTTTTTTCGAAAATAAAAAGCCAAAGTAAAAATAATTTTTTTGCTTCCACATGAATTCAAAGTATATAATAATGTTGTTGAAGGTCTGCCCAAGAAAACATCACAATATGTGTTTTGACCAAACATTTTTTCTTAAATTTCAAGTCTTGGAAAATAATGCAATATTTTGATATGAAGTTAAATAGAATTTGATATACGGTTTACTAAATAAATATACAAATTTGCTGTATGTTTGTCTGTAAGCTTTTGTTAAGGACTATATTTTATCAAGTCTATGATTTCTTCCAGTTTTCTATATTTCTTTGCTCGGTTTGTCAAATTGCAATATATATTGGCTAACAGGACTAATGTTACGTTGATACTCTATTTTACACTCTGCAGGACTAAATACTGTACAAATATATGGCTTCACTTGTTAGATCTCAGACATTGTTGTGATGGGAATATTTGTATGTAGACAAAAGATAACTTTGTATTTGAATCACTAAAATAAATATTCTTATATCTATTTATGGTTGTTTGTTATTCTGTTTTCTTTAGATTTGGGAAAGATGATCTTGAATCATGCTGCTGAAAGAAATGTTATTCAAATAATCAAGTGACTCCTTATGACAAATAGTTATAACTTTACCAATTCATAAGCAATCCAGAATCAGGATATGTCATGTGAACTATGAAATATGCTAATATAAACAAGCGGTTGGCTATCAAGATACACCAACTTTAAAGTTTATTCTGTTTAAACGAGGTTTGAAACTCCAACATTCTTTGGGCCTAATCAAAGATCTCCTTAAAATACATGATCACACAACATTTCATTCAGACGAAAACTGAAGTCTCTATCACGTTCACTAGCTAATCATCTTTTTTGACTAAGTCAAGGGCAATAAATCAAAAACAGTTCACTGAAGTCCAACATAGGTTTAATAATATTTACAATTATGCTGGTAGCTATGGTTACAGTAAAATTAAATTTATATATATATATAATATAAAAAACGTTATATTTTCCTGAGTAGCTCTCCTTTGCATGATCAGCAAACAAAAATGGCAGGTTGTTTGTTTTTATATTCTATTTCATTATTCAGTATAAGTGATAGTTAATGTTGTGTTGCTAAGTTATCATGGTTTTAAAAGCGTACACAAATCGCCAAGTAACTTTCAAATAACATAGAGGCTTACATGTCATAAGATATTATCATACTGATAAAAGCAATAATTTTCTGTAGCATATTGCTAAAATTAACATACCTTTTTTAATTTTTAAAAAGAAAAAGGACTTCAACCCTTTCTTTTATGCAATGAAATTTAATGATTAATGAAAAAGAATATAAAAACCAGTACATTTGGTTAAAAAATAAATAATTGTAAAGAAAACCCTTGAAGAATGTGATTTCATTTCTTTTAAATTTTAATTTCTGCAATTTTAAAAGCGATCAAACTTAAGAAATACTGCATTTCATTATATTTTTCAACAAAAAAAGACATATATAACACTTATCGAGGTTAATTTCGATCAAAAAAGCCTTCGTTTTAAACAAAATAGGCCATTTATCTGTTAGATATTTCATTTAAAAAAGGATTTGGTAAATAAAATCACATTCTTTACAAATCACCATAAATATCATGGCATTCATACATGTATATGGTATAGATACATCGAGGTGTATTGAGAGGGAGGGGGGGGGGTAGGGCAGGGGAAAATAACTAGTAACTGTACAAGCTAATAAAATATTATCAATCCATATAGTTCATATGCCGACAGCAATCATATAACCGGTACTATATCAGTTCATTATCGGTACAAAATAACAAATTCGTCAACTCCCCTATATCAAATTCTTAACATAGTATCTATCAGTAAATCAGTGCCATTATTAACATTAGCAATTAGCAGTCTACTTAAAATTTTGCATGGCCATGTAAAGCCATATGTAAATTTCATTTGCTAACAATGACAAAAACTATACACATTAACATGGAGTTGACAAACTTGTTGATAATAATCTAAATCTATTATTTCAAATCTGTTTCCATAGAAACAATCACTGGTAGCATTTCATTTTCATTCAAAAATCTTTTAAAAAATCTAATATCAACTAACAAGAAACTTCTAACTATAAAATAAATCATTTTTGGTTTCAATTTTCATTGCTATCATAATATCAACAGGACATATTCAACTGGGAACAAAATTTCAACATCATTCAGTTTACTAACAATTTGCACTAAAATTAGTATTTTGTTTCCAATTGATTCCATTGTAAAATTCTATTTCACAAACATGAGGCTCATAAGAAAAAATTCACTAGAAAAACAATCATAAAAATTACTACTTTAAAAATATATTTAAAAGTTAACAATTTGGCCCAGGACTTGTAATTCTAAATAAAGGGCTGTGTTAAATATTACAGCATATCTCAGACATTTCACCTATATTTGTCATGAATTGAATAATATTCTAATATTGGATTTTTTACATACAGAAATTCCAGGAATATGTACAGGTTTAGGAATCTTAATTTTTAATATCAAAATTTTGAAAAAGACAAAATAAGTTAATGGAAATCATACAAAAAAGAAAATCATTTTTGGATGGCTTAAGAGGCATACAGATTTAAATACATACAAGGTAGATGTATTACAACAATTGAGATTTTGATTATTTCCAATATAAATGTAATTCCAAACTGACTATTTTCATCATCTACTTACTATTAATAAGCCTAATAACAAAAAAATCTTTCTTTCATTATCTGCAGTCTAAGAGAGATCAAACAAAATAATTTGGTTGTGCCTAAGAATAACAGTCGTAGGTATTGAACGCAACTCTCATGCAACTGAGATGTGATTTGTGTTCAGAACTGAAGGCCACTTTCAATTATTCCGTACCATATGCCATGGTTACCTTGATATGGTGTGAGAGAATCTAAAATTGATCTAAGTTGCCTATTCGTCCAATAAATAAACCCAGCAAAGTGCCTGCACAACTACAATGTATTTAATTTCAAGATACATAATGAAAGAAAGATTAAAGAAATAAAAACACAACCTAATTTCACCGTACTAAGTTACAACCGGTTATAATTATTATTATTATTATCCAGCCTCATTCTTACTTCTTATCCAATATTTATCGCTTGTATTGAAAACTTTCATGTAGGATTTCAGCTGATAATTCTGGAAAATGTTTTAAACTACATCAATGTAAAAATGCCAACTTAAGCAACATAACCTGACATGAAAGTGAAAGTGAAATTAAAGATGCCTTTGGCATTCTTATTTAATTTGCAAAATCGACTGTTTTTAAATTGAAATAATTTAGTTTTTGTTAGGTAAGAATGAGGCAGTATATCAGTATAATATATTTCTCCCTGAGTTATAGTAGATTTCTCCAATTCTGTGATAATACAACTGACACTTGTATCTATAATAGTATCATTAACAGTTGAATCATTGGTTTTACTGTAATCAGAATTACCAACTGTATCATCAACTTAAAGGTACAGGTTTGTCATCCATTTGACCAATTGTACTTTAGTCTTATTATATTTCTAGTATTTCTGTAGATCATTTACATCATATATTCAAGATACAATTTAACTGATATGGCGCATCTGTCCCCTTTAAGTCTTAATAAATTGTATATTGGTCTCGGCCACTGATATTCAAATTGGATTTTTCATCAAAGAAATAACTTTCAGTGATTTCAAATCAATTCTTTAAAAAGATACTGTTTTTTAATGATTAATATCCACATCTGGTTCTCTAGCCAATTTGTGAAAAACAACAATGGCAGTTTAGACTGTAATTGCTTCCATAGCGTTATTACCATTCTCAGATTCAGTTATTTAGTTATGACATTACATCATTAGAAAAGGCCATAACCATTCTGGAAGTGGCCACATTTTAAACTGGCACAATAAGTCTTTGCTACATTCAAAGAGCACCTATATTAAGACATTACTTTGATAATAGACTTGTTCTACAAGACCAGACCAATATTTCAATTATGAACTTGTTCAGAATAGGATGAAATCTCATTAATATTCATAACTTCATCACCTCAACCAATCAAATATCAGAAGACTAGTGTGGTAGCTGTTATCCAATCTAATTCTCTTCAAACTCCAATCAAATTTCTTCATTCTTTTTCCATGTTAATACCCATTATCCAATCAAAATCAATGTAACAAAAGTGGCTTTTAGTTGATCAAATTGGAATTTTGGAAGCACTAACTCTAAACATATAAATCTAAATTCTGGTTTCTGTTCCTCTTTTCACTAACAATCAACAGCTTTGCATTGAAATCACATTATAAAAAATGTCACAAAAATTGTCAGCAGTTAAGTCACTCGGTATTGTGCGTTAAATTTTCAAAATGGCTGTTACTCAACAAGAAAAAAAAAACAAAATTGAAAGTGGTTAATCCTTTAAAAAAAAGGTTATGGTATACAAACATTTTCAGTCCTATCTAACATTTCTACCACTAGGGGAGGTAACTCTCCATTTTTTTCTAAGCGTAGATGAAGAACACGTTCTGCTCCTGAAAAATACAGAGATCATTTACAAAATAAGATTTTAAGAGATAAACAATAGTTTGTTAAATGGAAGGACAAGTCTCTACAATTTCATTTCTAATTTAATTTGAAGGTCTCATTAAGATAAACATGGTAACCCCCATTTCAAATGCAAATTTTTCATAATACAAGGCAGAAATAATGGGTAATAACTTGTACTAACTTACCCTTTAATTGGCTGAAATTTTTAAAAGATTTGAGGGGTCTCATTTAACTAAGGCCAGTAGTAGGCTATTAATTAAATCATTTGAGACCAGGGGGTCTCCCCTTTAAATTAAATGAGACATAATTTATCTAAACGTTGTGTTTCCTATTGTCAATTTTTATTTGCTTGACTGGTAGATCATACCATCAGAGAGAATTTGGTTGAAAGTAAGGTTCCTTTGTATGGGTCTTAATTGTCTAATTGACTTGGCTAATACTTACACCATCATAAAAAAGTAGAGTGTAACCAATTATTATTCAAGTTTTATTGTTATAGAAATTGAAAGTATATTTATTTCATTATACAACTAGAATATATATGGAAATAGAAAATATCAGGTATAATGTATTATTCTGTAAACATATTAACCTTGCCTAAAGGCTTGATTATAACAATGCTAACCATGTGTGATAACAAACAAAACAAGACCAGATTTAAATATATATGTATATGGTTTATGCTTAGAGGAAAATTTAGAGAGCCAATGATTATGTTTTTTAATTTTGTCAACGTAACTAATTTGTAACCATAACCACGAAAGAAATATATATCATTGGACTCAATCTACTATTTAATAAAGAAAGCTTATTTAAAAAAAAAAAAAAAAAAAAAAGGAAAAAAAACTTTAAAATACTATTGGCCATTATAACAATGGGGATTATTATGGTGAAATTTCTTGACTGAACTTCAATGAATAAGAGAAATTGAGCTCTGCATTGGTTTGATTAAGAATTAGAATATAGAAAATAATAAAGCACTTAAATATTCTTCAAAAGATCATTTACAATTAGTAGTGTATTCAATTTCTAATATTCTAAATTTTATTACTTATATATTTCAACTTCACATTGTTCAAAATTCATATTTCACTTTTTCCTGTAGGTTTCGAAAGAAAGAAACAGCCTTCTTATTGTAACTGACAAAGCATTTGGTTTTACATCTCACAGAATAACTTAAATAATTTCTATTCTAGTTGACCATTTATGGTTTTTGTGTTTTGTTCAATTTGTTTTACAGTTCTATAGTCTTTAACATTGCAATATGTATTAAAGTGTTACTATATTTTCTACCTCACTATTATATATATATACACATTAAAAATAACAAAATATATTTTCAAATAATATCTGAACATTCAAATAAAAATAAGTGATGCATTTCATAACAATGACCATGTTTCTATTTTATGTAAAACTTTTTCAAAAAGTTATATTTATTTGACAATTCTTATAGGGTCAATTCTTTTCAAATAGTTTAGATTTAGTATTTGGATTTTCTTCAAATTTTCATGTCCACAAACTGTACAGCCAAATAAAAAAATTGCGTTACCTATTTATAATACTAAAACCATTCACCGGTGTAACTAAAACCAACAAAATCTTTAATAACATAGGATTAACAATCAATGATTATTCTATAATATATGCGCATATAATCATCATTCATGAATAAAATTAGTAGGTATGCTAATTATCTAACTAATCAAACTAAACAAAGAAAAAATTACTCTAAAAATAATAATATTGCTATAAACAAATAGTTTGTTTGGGCTTTTATATTCACCAAAGTTGGTAAAAATCTTAGATTAAGTTGCAATTTTCGAAATCTAAATATTCAAATGTTAATACAAAATATCTATTTATGATCTTTTAGTTCCTGTACAGTAGTAACACTATCCTTAACAAATTATCATGCTATATTACAAAAAACAAAACTTTTCCTAAAAAATCTTATTTGTACAATATAAAGAAAATATAGTAAAAATTTGCAATAACATAAAATGGTTTAGAATAATTCACAATCACACTTTACTGAGATCAGAGTTTGGAAGTGATGGAAGGAAAATAGTTTTTTAACATCCACACATTTCATTTATTCAATTTCACCAAGAATGTTGGTTGATCAATTGTGGCTAGGGACCTGCCACAGCCATTTAAAACAATGTTTTTGTGTCTTTAAGGAAATAAACCATGCATACATATCCACGCTTTTAACACAGGCATAGCCCTTATATGTCTGAACAAACATGTATATTTTTAAGATATTGAAGAAATCCTTTGTAATGCCTGGTTCTTTGGCTATTATAATTGTAATATATCTGATAAAGCCTCACTTATTATTCCTCCAAACTGTGACACAGGTTCTGGAGCTTCTAGAACATGGGACATTAATCTGGACACTGACCCATTTTGATCTTGGTACATCCCTTGATCATAGCTTCCAAAATCATAGGGATAATATTGCAAGGAATTATTGCTGTTAGAATTACCATCTTTGTCATAATTGCCAGTGCTTCCATTTTGACCCTGAAACTGTCCTTGACCTTGCTGATAACCTTGATGAATCAGGTCAAATTCGGTTTTAATTGGTTGTTCATTTTGTAGAAATGCCTGACTATTTGGGTCAAAGTTTTGATTATTTGGTTGCTGGTAAGTTTGATTTGTGTACGCATTATCAAACAGTGTTGCTGGAACATTCACATTTTCTATTTTAACTTTACATTGGATAGCACCGTAGTCTTCTGAGGGAATCTGAACACCATCTATAGACTGAGCATTTGATTGCTGAGAGCTGGTGCCTGGTTCTCCTGGTGTTGAAGGAGATTGCGTGGCACCACCGATGGTTCCCTGGTTTGGTGCAAGAGGTTGACCATTGGCTGTTGTAGTAGTTGATACATGGCCATGTTGAAAAACAGCAGCGTTGGCGTAATGAGGTATTGGTGATGGTTGACCAGACATAAACTCCATTGGTGACACTGTTGGGGAAGGATTTATCTTCATATTGGAGCCAACTTCCATCGGTGAGTTTGAGGTTAGTCTAGTATTACTAGCATATTGAAGATTAAAGGCATCGTAATAGCCTTCTACATTATTGGGGGTATAGCTCATTTCATTATAATCTTTCTTTATTTGTGAGGGTAGTGGTTTATCTACTGATGTAGATTTGATTATACGTATACCATTATACCGGTATATTCCTAGAGGTTCATCCTCTATCGATTTTTCAACTGGTACCAATATTTCATTCATAAAATCAACAGCAAACATCATGGAATCCATTTCACCTAGTTGGGAGAGGAGGAGAAAGAAAGGTCAAGCAGGGAGGCAGCCAGCAAATTAAAACAAAGCAAATGAAAATGCAAAGTAAAATGAAAAAAAGCAAGAAAAATGCACCAATGGATCATATTTTCCATGTTTTTTTTTTCTTTAATGAAAACAGCATAAAATCAAACCTTGAAATTTAAATCAATTTTTTTTACAAATCTTCTCTTAAAGCACTTTTAAAAAAATTTTATTTCCTAGTTTGTAAGTTTTGTATGTATTGCTGGCTGTCCTTAAGACATTTCTTTCTGCATAAATCACAAGAAAACTGTAATTTCATCACTTTTTATTCAAAATTTTTCAATTAACAAAATATATAGCTATTGAGTATATAATAAGTAAATTTCAAGGTTTGCTATGCTATGCTATGTTAAAATGATGACCAACATAAGTCTTCAGTTCTAATCTTTATTTTATATTTTAAGCTTTAAAATTCTAAACGATAATTTATAAAGGATCATCAAATTTTACCAATTTTTGTTGTGAATGTGTGAAATAGGACATCTACAACAACTGTCTTATTTAAAGTTTTAAAAATCTGAAGACAAATATTGATTTTAGTCTATTTTTCATACACTTTATGTCACAGGTTCCCATGAGAAGATTCCATGTGGCCACGAAGAGTTTTAAAAGTCATGATTTGTTTGGAAATAAAATCTGAATCAAGAAACAGAGGAAACGTGAATGTCAGTACTGGCCTACAACCAAAATCCATATTGTTTTCCTGCCTACATGCTGAATTATTTCATGTTTCCAATTGATTAATGCAGAACATCTTCAGATATTGGACTTTTGAATTTTCAGACAAGATAGAGTTTAACCTCCTGTCAACAGAGATAATAAATAGTATTATCTGTGAAATAAGGGATCACATTAAAAATTTTGAAGATAAAAAGTGTATGAAGAATAGAAATGAATGATAATGTAAAATGAAGATATAAAAGCTGTGGACTGTGATGAGAGAATATTATAGTACACACAATATCTATGCTACCACAGTCACCTTATATAAATATATATGAACTAATATGATACAACCATTTTTTAATTTTTTGAAGTACTTTGCCACTGCCTGTATTGATAAAATACTTATTAACACAGGCTTTAAGTGTTCTTTTTTTACTTTTTACAACCAAGAGAAATGCTTTGCAAGTTAAATTTTTAAATTTTTAAACAATTACCAACTAAGATCTTCTAATCTTTTTTTTTTTGAGCCAATTTTTGATTTTAGTATAAATTATAACAATTTTTGGCATTTCAAATTATACAATTATAGAAATGTAGTTTTGTTACAGGCAGAGGTAATGACACTTAAAAAATGGTTTTATTTATGGTGAATCTATGCTCAGCACTACACGACCACAAATATATACTGTATGAACACACCAAGCTAACAGCACTAAAAGCCAAAGCTAAGCATTAAGAATTCAAAGCTAAGAAAAACAAGTCCTAAAAGCTGAAACTAAGCAATATAAGCTTAGAAAGCAAATATATTTATATATAACAGAAAAATTCACCTACCTATCAGTATGAGATACATCTATTAGTCTTGGTCATTAACTTTCATGTACACAATCAAAAACTATAAATGTCTTGACCAAAACTAAAAGATCTTCTACATACAGAATGTCAGCTTTTAAGAAATAAATTATAAATGTACATACCTTTAACACTTATACTTCTTAAATCCGTTAATTTCATTAACATTTTGGCAAACACATGGGGCTGTTCTTCTCGCCGAGATCGTACATAATGTTTTAAGGCTTCTAATAGAGGTTCTTGTAGTTGTTCTATTTTTACTGATTCCTTTAACCCAGAGCGATCTGTAACACAAAAAGGACAAATTCAGATGTTCTGTTCATTCTTTTTTCATTTCTAAAGAGTTACACTTCGAAATTCTTGACTTCAAATGCTTAATCTATCTCTTGCCATTTTAAATTTAAAGGAACTTTTTTTTGCATTATTTCAAATGATTAAATTGTTGACATGAGATTTTTCAAGCCAATATTTGTCATAAAACAATTGTCTTTCCTTATGAAATTTGACAAAAGTAAAGGAGAAACATTAAAACAGGGTGTGTAAATTCTTTTTTATTATTTGGGACACCCAAAATAATGGCAATGAATTCATAAAGTTATACTTCAACTTACCACCACTAACTAAACAAACAGCTGATAAAACAGCAAATTCAGTTTCATCTGTACTCATAGATTTTAAGGAGGCAGCAAAATTAAATATAGTAGCAGCTAATACCCCAAACCCCCCTTCTTCTAACTGTTCTCTATTTATACACACTTTATTAGAAAATACCATAGAATCTAAATCTGGGTCATATCGAAAACTTAACCTTAATATCTACAATATACAACAATAAAAATATAAACACACAAAATTCTCTTTGAGCAGCCTGCATTATATATTAATTGGTACAAAAAAGATACTGATATTCAAGGAGATGGTAATAATAAAATCACTGGGTTATAATGCTGTTACTAGCTCATATTTGTTTCATTTTGAAAAATAGTACTGGATATTGACTTCACAATTGTTTAAGAGAGACTTAGGGTACAAATAAACCAGATAAAGTGTACAGTGAGGTATTTTCAATACAGATAAGCACTGAAGAAGCAAATCATACCAGCATTGTGTCTTGCCTCAAACCTATTTGCTTTTCATATTTCTACTGTCTTGCTAGCCTCAAACCGAGGGTATTTGCTTCTTATAGATCCACTGTCTTGAACAAAGATGACATGGAACTTTATTAGTACCTTTACACTCCGACTGAGAGATATCAGAAAGAGGTAACAACTCACCATAATTTCTAAACAAGCAGCTTTTAGTAGAGTAATTTGATCTGATGTACATAGTGAAGAAAAACCATTGATCTTTTTAGCAAAATCTACAATTTTTACAATCCCCCCTGATGATAATAAAGAGATCTTGTCCCATAATTTATTGCCATTTTTCTCTGTTTCATTTTCTTTATCTTTTCCATTTTCTTCTGGACTTTTATCTTTATCCTAAAAAGTAAAATTGAATTAAATTTGAGCCAAAAAAATTAGATGCCTACTTCCATTTTTTTAAAATTCAAATCCTGGAAATTTATCAAATTGGAACAAAGAACAAAGAGAATCTACTGACTTAATTGTGAATTGACTATGAAGAAGTGAAGAAGAAATGAAACTTACCCCATTTTCCATGACGCCATTATCCGATATTGGCGCCGTATCGCAGGTAAGTCTGTGTGCTTCAAGAACATCCTGTAATAACATGTTCTCATCTTCGGTTAATTCTTCTGAAGTGGTACTGGTAGTGGAACTACTACTACTACTACCAGAACTCTCAGCAGCCTTCTTACGTTTCTTATTTCTGTCATTTCTCACCGCTGGAAAATGCAATATTATTTTAACAATTAGTTTCGTTTAAATTAAGTTTGATGAAAATAACAAAAAATCAGTCTTACTACTTTCCTTTCATTTGAAAAAAAGGGTAATCCAGCAAAATAATTTTATTCATTAATCCTGCCACTTTATTAGTTTAAAAAAAACAATATCTATAAATTCTGAACTTTGTTCAAACGTCTATGTTTTAGGTAAAAATTAAGGCCCATCAAAATTCCTTTTTTGATTATTTCAACTTGGGAGCCCACTAGTATAAAGCATAAATTTGGCACTACATTTCTTTATTTTAGTTCCAAAAATTTTATATAAATCAACAAAAAAATATTTAATATAAATATTAAAAAATTTACACATAGGCAGCTTATAAGTATTGTTGATGGTTTAAGACATATTGATTCCAAAACACAATCCAATATAGAATGTAACAGAATATACTCACAACGTTACCAGTCAGTAGTAGTCACAGAATTACAACATTAACATGCATGTTTCTTAAAATAGATTTAAAAGATCTTACGTTCTTTACCTTCTCGTGACATCCCCGCGGAAAAACATTTCTGCAGTCGACAATATTGACACCTATTTCTCGTCACTTTGTTGATTGGACAATTCTTGTCTTTATGACACGTATATTGCATATTCTTCTGTACACTTCGACGGAAAAATCCCTGAAAATACAGTCAAATATATGACTTCTTTATAAGGAGAGTTCTGATAGAATGAGACCATTTTCATTGGTATATAGTAATGAAAAGCTACCAAAGATGAATTTTTTTTTAAAAAACAACAATTTTGCAAAAGAAAAAATTGGAACAGTTTTCCTTAATCTAAATAATCTATTCGAGGGCTTTAAAGCCTCTAAATGCATGATCAATAATAGGAAAAAAGCCTTTACCAACCTTGCAGCCCTCACAGGAGCTGACTCCATAATGATAGCCAGATGATTTATCTAGGCAGACCACACAAGGTCGGTAAACTCTGGGGGGTGGGGGTGGTGAGGGAGGGGACAAAGTTGGATCGGAAGAGAGGTGATGAGGGCTTGTTAAGTCATACATTGTATTTGGCACATCATGATATACTCCACCTGAAAAAACACAAAATATACCAAATGACAAGCCCAGCTTATACACTGGTTTGAAAGGCCATTGTAATGCCAATTAACTGTGGACTGTTCAGTATTATTATTCAAATGATGTACAAAACTAGAGTTGTTCCCCTTAGATTACAGGGACTATTATTAAGCTTATATTTATTTCATCCCCTCTGCTTTACAGCCATCAGAGTATGTATGGAAGCCAGGAAATACAAATAAGATAGCATATTCCAAAGAAAGTAAAAACAAATTTCTTCTGTTCAACTAACTCAACTTTAGTCTGAGCAGAAAGATATCTTCCTCCAACATAGGAATATTGAAACAAATTACTTACCATTTTCCTTCTGCATCTGATGGACGTATTGCTGTTGTTTATGGTACATGTTATAATCAGTGTAGACATCACGAGGTGGAGGGGCAGTATAGTTACTATACATAGTAACATTAGGCATCGTCACCATGGCTAGTGTGCTGTTGATGTTGCCTTGCTGCTGTTGCTGTTGTTGTTGCTGTTGTTGTTGCTGGTGATGATGATTTGAAGGTCCTGATGGCCCCTCATTACCCACACTGTGATTTCCCATATTTGGGTTCATCTTTCCTTCCTTCAAATGGAATATATCCTTCGAAAAACATGGCCTGAAACAAGTTACAGAGAAAGTAAATTAAAATTTTCAGTGGATATAGAAATGTGAGGTTTGTGAACAATTTAATTGAATTGAATCATACTAAAATTCAGATTCATCAGATCTGGAAAATACAACTCTCACACAGCGTGGTTACATGGACTACAGACAGGTCTAATGAGTATAACATGTAATTGTAAGTATACCTACCATTAAACTGTATCATTCCCTGCAAAATCTACCTAAAAACACTTGTATTTCTGGACAACTGGAGATAACTCTTATTTGTGGACTGTACAATGAGAGATAACTGTTTATACCTAAAGTCTATAGGAAATCACTTGTGATTGGTTGACTGTATAATGGCAGGAAATCTACTGATCAAAATTAGAGTAGATGGAACACATGTTGAACTATCACAGGTACTTGAATAAGTTATAGAACACAGGGGTTGGACATGTAGCAAGATATCACCGGATCAGTAATATTATGCTGAAGTGAGGTAGATTAAAATGGACGAACTAACTGATCACCATACTGGCATCTGAAATTATACAATGTTAAAATGTGTAAATAACTTGATATAACTATAAATAGTTGGCTTTATTAACATTATTGAATACATTTTCATGCATAAAGCAGGCCTACTTTGTAATCATGTTTAGTTGAAGCAATACAGGGAAAATTGCCTTAAAATTTGTCCAGGTCTTAATGGCAGAAACAGAAAGGAAATTATACTTTAAAAGTAATTACTCATATGGCAGGGCTATGGCAACAAACAAAAGTCTGACTTTGTCAGAAAAGATTCCAAGTATTCTGAGATACAAAGCTTTGCTTAGCATACCATGCCAGCAAAATAATTATAATTATATAATTTAATTCTACGGTACATCCTATCCACCAAGTGCTGCATAAGAGGCAGATTGATAGAATCTGTACACTATATCAAGTAAATCGGTGATTGAAATGGCTCTGATTAGAAAATAAACCTAATATTCCAAGGCCGTCATGATAATTATTAAGTCTGGCTAGAACACAGTCTGTTTAGAAATCAATATTACAACCAGCTTGTGAACTAGAAACTAATGATAAACATATCAATGGTCAGTACATCAATAACTAGACTGGGCAGTAGTGACCTCTATTGATAATGTACTGGTCAACTTGCCTTGTGGAAATAGGTCAGGTCATTCTAGCAATACACTAGCCCAGGATAATGAGAATAGCAACATAATGGCCACATTGTGATACATTAAAGGGGCCCAGGCTTGATTTTTAGGGGTTGTTTTGGGCCTTTGTTACATTTAAACAGTCCTCAAAAATACTCAAGCTCAAAGAAAATCGCAAAATACCTTGAAATATACCTCAAACAAAAAATTTCACTTTTCATTTTTTTTCCGTGCTGTACGCGGCTGTTCTCAGTCAGTCTGAAAATTGTGTGTCCTGTTGACAAAGTCTACAATTGAAAATGCGTTGCAGTCTATTTATATAGATGACCGCTATTGCACGACGGGAAGGATAACTCTTTGATTATCAAGACGAACCATTTTACAATATGGCGGGACGTTCGTAATTTCTTAAGACATGATTTTTCAAACACGGATAATTATGGATACACATGGATTTGAAGGCTCAAATTTCAAAGGTAAGCTCTGTAGACTATTTCTGATTATCTAACCAAAAGATTTCATGTGTTTGAGGCTGTTGGATGATTGTCCGAAACAAATAAAGCCTGGGCCCCTTTAAATATAAAACCAATAGTGTCAATTGTAAATTATTCTCAGGTAAATACAACACTATAACTAGACTTTACTAATGAAACATCAGTCATCAGACAATGTAATAAACTGGGAAAAGAACATAAATACAAAAATTAGTCACTGGACAGTTAGCCATATACTGATTCAGAAAAATGAAATGAAATGAATGGAGTTTTACGTCCTACTCTTCTGCACTTTATGGGCTAATGATGATGGGCAATGCCATGCAGTGTGCTATAAGGTAATTTTGCCATGATAGCGGCATTAGCCTTCTCTTTTTGCGATTTCCAATTTTAACTTGCACAGCCTGTAGCACACAGGGCCTCGGTTTATTGTCCCATTCGAACAACTAGACATGCTCTTTCCATGTTAAGTGTTTCAGACCTGCATCACTGACAAGGGGAAACCAGACAAAAAATCTGAAAGTTCATTTCATAACTAAAGTTTTACTAATTTCTTGTATAATCTGTTATGCCTAAACATGTAGAAAATAGAAATATTAAGTAGCATACCCTACTAACATGATGTGATAATTAATTTATTACAACGCATAAAACATCATTATTCACAATCATTCTTTGAATTTTTAAAATTTTTGTTTATTGCTAATCAGCAAAATATTCAGTATCAGATGTTGAATTAAATTCAAGAAATGATGCGAATAATCATGTTTATTTACAATTCTTTGATAAAAACATTTGAGATAATATCAATTACTGTTTATCTCACATATATACATTTATAAATTTCAAGTGCAACATGACATAGAAATGTCAACATAACTGGCTTTGCTGTTACATTTATATATTCATATAAAACAGACCAAAGCAATAATTCTGTCATTTTTCTCTATGAATAAATGCTGGAAATTCAAATTAAATTGTATTGATGGTCAGACTTACAGAAAGTTTGAATCTATACAAGACATTCAACTCCAGCGAAAATACCTGCTTTAGTCAGTCAGTGTACGAGAAATAAACTGCAATACTACAAAATTAAAATATTCAATGAAATTCAAGTTGTTAGTTTAATGCATAATAACTGACCTCAGCATGTGTTTTTAGAGGTTAAATTCCTAATATCGTATGAAATAATCAAATATGGCTATCTAACCTGTAAGTTAACCACAGCCCACCCTCTCTGTAATATGGATCTAGTATTATCAACATGTAGAAAACCAGGCCAAACCACAAGATCTGTTTTATTAACCTAATTCTATGTTGACCTATACCCTGATAAATCAAACCTAACTCTATACAGTATAGTCTTATTACTATCACATTGTCCAGCCTTTTCACCTTTAGTCCTCTACCATGTATCATACAACTCTGATTTATATTCCACAGGGTTTTTTTTATATTATCATATCCTTAGATTTTTGATACAAAATGGTCTTACATTTAACAAATGTAAGCAACTATGTAAATTGTGTTTTGAAATAAGAACCATCTACATAGCTCAAATAGTTACAGATAGAAACAAAAGTTATTCAGAACAGATATTCACAGACTTTTTCTTCATACCAGTACCACAGCAGTACCGCAGCCTGCTATCTTTCAGGGTATGGATTACTTAATATGCTTTGGGGGAAGAGGTTATTCCAAATAACCAGTGTACAACAATTGTACATTTCATAACAAGCAGAAACAAGAGTCAACTTAGATATGTTTGATTCCTTGAAATGATAACATTTGATTGCCTTGACTGGAGGGCAATATAACCAATATATCACATGTGATACATATAAATACTGACCAATGTAATATACATAGATATATATATATATCATAAACAGACAGATCTGACCAGGTCATATTTCATGCTCTAATTCTAGACTATGATATATTATATATACTGTTTCTATTTATAACTCTTACACCAGTCATGTCAGATCCAACAAACAGACATTTTCTGTTGCCAATTTCTGAATACTTCAAAACTGAGTTAGAAAGCTTGGAAAACAGAGACTAGGGGTCTTTCTTTAATGCATTTAATATTGTTACCAAAGATAATGATGAAGTTGAACCATTGAAAAACTTCTTCTAGATGAGTTTCTTAGTGGATTAGAATCAGAGCTCTATAGATCTATTGATAAAGGTTTGATCACCTAATCATTTTGGGTTGAATACAGTTCCCCGATAATGGAGAAAGATCTTCGGAAATAATATATTAACTAACCAATGCAACTGACATAATCAACTGGATTTATCTCCCTTGAATGATTTAGTAAACAATATAACCCACAAGACAAGTGTTAAGTTTGAAGAGTAAAATGAACTTTGGTTGACCTTCAGCTAAAGTGAGATTATATAATGGCTTTTCCTTCCATAGAAAATGATATAAGAGAGTGGACAATAGACTGGACATTCCCATAGATTAGATTTATATTACAGCTAGCCATCTCAACCTTAACTATTAAAGGCCACTGTAATTTACTGATTGGAAGAAATGTGGTTAATAAATATGGTAATATTCTAGGCTATTGTTATGCGGCTGGTTTCCTTTTATGCCATTATGGAAATATTTTAAACCATTATAAAATATATTTACATTTCTACTATCACTCCATTCAATGAACCAGTTATGCTAACTGGCGTTAATTTTTCGATATACTGTATTAGTTTCATGTGCTGCTATGATGTAGGCAAGGTTCAACAATGACTCTCTAAGATTTGTTTCATATAAAACAGTGAATTTTTATTAACAAAAGTATGAAAAATATCAATATAAGAATTAAACGTCTGTCTCATTAGCATTATTGGTGTGTAAGTGCAATAGATCATGCCACAAATGAACATACTAACATTTAATTCTTATATACAAATTTATACAAAGAGGTCGAACACTTGTTAAAATTATGGTAATTTTTTAGGTCATTGATATTTTCTGATTGGCAAAACTTTGATGGAATTTATAGTAATGTTCAATGCCAAATTGATTAGTTAAATTGGTTAGTTCTCTTGCTTAAATAATTTTAAATGGTTGGTTTTGTTAGGTTGGTGGCCTCATATAATTGCTGCATTTTTTTGTTTTGGACAAAAACAAGACAATCTTAATAAAATATTAAAAATAAAAATGTTTAATATAAGAAAGAAACAAAACACATTCACTAACAAATCACAAGTAATACAAACTCATTTGATACATAAAACTATATTGATAGACATACTATTAAATGTCCTGGTGTTCAATATATTACATAGCACCACCATGTTCAAGTCTAGTCTATAACAATGTGGACTAGCCAGGAGACTAATAGATCAATCCATAATTCATCAGACTGGAAATTAACACTTTATAATCTCTCTTTGACACATTAGAATCTCTAACTCTATTAAATAACCAACTTTGATTGACTGATTTTTAAAGATGCTGATTAAAGAAAAGAACTTGTTATAAATGAAGAATATGTTATACAATTGTCTAAATATTTGTTTCATCAGCTAACAGATATCAATTTCAGCTATGCTTTACTTTTAAGAATAAATATCAGTTATATCTAAATTGAACAAAGATGTTTAAACTGTTCTGACATTGAATATCATTGTATCAGGTCATATGATAAGTGAAATATGAAACATATATCTAGAACTCATTATATTCCTTGTGAGAAACACATAGAAAACTACATGGAAACATTGAAAGTAATAAATATTCTAGAAGTTTCCATCAATTATAATTGTTTTATTTATCTATACTTGTGCTTCTAACCATTCAAGGATTAATATTTATAACAGATTGAAGGGCAAACTCAAGATTCCAGGCAGTACCGGTATATACTTTCCAGGGCCTTATTCGCCAAAGAAATACAGTAATCTATGATTATCATTGATATTTTGATATCAATTTCAGTGATTGACCAACAACCAGATTACAAGAACACTCAAATCATTCTTAGTTAAGTTTTTGAGAATAAGGCCAGGTTAAGAAACTTGTATTAAGTCAACAACTATCATCAGCTATGTTGATTGGTTGTAGATAACAACTTAACATCAAATTTCAGCAGAAAATGGAATCAGGTGTTGGTATTGCAGACTAGAAATCCATAAGTAATTTGGTGTTAATAATCAAGTTATAATAGAAATTGTAAGTAATAAGATTAATAGTTGTATTAATTTTTAATACATACAGCTAAATCAATTCTTCTCAATTTCCTACGACAGCTCGTAGACAATATCATAACTTTACAATCTAATTAGATGATGTCACAATGGTTATTCATACCATCTACACCTTTTGATATTCTTTCATCTATCTGAGAGAATCTAATATGACTTGACTAGACATAAGATCTATTGAATTTGAATTGGGTTTCTCTCTTATTGCCAACATAAATTTCAGATACACAATCTTTGTCAGGATAGCTAGTTTTAGAAACTAACTAAACTTGAGCAATAATGACTGTTCTTTGATGATTTACATTATCAGATATCAAAATTTATGTAATATACATTAATTATAATATAATTGACTTAAAGATGGAATCAGCTGGTAGAGTACATTTAACATTGTTCAACAAACTGTAACCATAAAAAAATTAGTAAAATAGAAATGATGAAAAAATGAAATGAATTGAAAGGAGTCTAATGTCCTATTCTTCTGCACTTCTGGGCTGATTAAGATAGGCAATGCCATGCATCGTTTAATGAGGGTTATTTTGCCAGGACAGTGCCATTAGCCTACTCTTTTTTGCAACTTCCAACTATCGAGTTGTAGCACATGGTCCTTAATTTATTGTCCCATCTGAACCACTAGACGCTTTTTCCATGTCAGTCCCAAAAGTCCATCTTGACATTTGCCGGGATTGAACCCTGGACCCTCAGGTTAGCGAGCAAGCGTCAAATTCACTAGGCCACAATGGCTCCTAGAGAAATATTGTAGAACTAACTTGGTCCCTTTTTTTTAGAGCTAACAGGTTCAACAAAAATGGCACTATATGAATTTAAGCTTTCAGAATGTTTTCAGGACAGTTTTGGCTAGTGCTCAATCAAGGCACTGTATTTTCTGGCAGAGAAACTTAATGTTTATGAAGAAACATTGTTATTCATCAAATAACAAGAAATGAGCATTAACTACTGTATCAAATTAATAGAGTTAAAGACTAAGCTTGACTTTATAGCTTCAAGACTACTGGTAATTATCTTAAGATCAAATTCCAGGAATTTAGTTTTTCTAACGAAACAGGAGATCATAGAATAACAAAATTATAAAATTCAGCCTCTGGCATGTTTAATGGTGGTCAGAGAGATAGTTAGCACTCTCATTGGTATATACAACTGAAGAAGGTTTTATACAATTTCTGAAAAATATGTATCTAAGGAGAATCATTTTGTCATCTAATTACCACAGTACCTAGAAAACTTTTGGTTGAAAGTTAGATGGACTGACAAGAATACTGAAGCATAGCCATGATGTAATAGTACCTTTACACTTAGCAGTTTTTTCATTTGAATTGCCATTGAATAACCTGGACAGTAGTGTCAAAAAGCCTTCAACCATGTTGAAATTAGTTGTGATACCCCAATTGCACCCCTACTTCATTTCCAAAAAATTCTTAAAATATGAAGTGTATACATTCCAAAATACTTTTCCAAATATTATCTTGGGGAAAACTCTCTCAGTGTTTCATGGGAGGCTTGCGCCAATCACTCTTCCCAAAGCTGCTACATTCTGAATTTATTCCACGTTGATATTTTGCCCCATACTTATACTGCCACTGATTGAACAGTATTATAATTTGCACTTACATTTTTACTGAAATGAACTTACAGATTTTTAAGCTCTTAAAGATTTGAAATTTTTTTTCTGTCAATTGTATTTTCCATACCTATAAGTGTTGAGGAGAAATATCCAGCCCTTGATAGCTAGTTAGTATAGAAATTAGAACCATGGTATTAACATATGGAACACTTCAAATAAACACCAGTCAGAGATTCTATTAGCCTATAGAATAACTATATTGTACTGTACATAGTAATGGTGTTCTGATTTATCAATACTCTTATTTCTTAATCCAGACTGTTTTACTCCTCTTAGTAATGATTCTAAACCTGATAAGAAATGATTTAGTTTTACAACCAGAGCTTTGGGTAAGATCATTATGAGAATGGAATTCTTTTGATAATCCTTATTGAGACAGTGGTTCAACCTTTTTTAAACTGATCTAATAAATCGACAACACTATGTACTTTCACATCTTAATGGTAGTAAATGTTATCAAATGGAATACAAAGTTCTACTCTAATATAACCCTTGTTGGCCTTTCTTTAGATGACTATGGTGTTTTCTTGGCAACAATATATTTCTATACAAATTCCAAACATTATCCTGCAGTGTAAGCATATGCTGATTCAAGTTAACATTCACTTTCAGTGGATTTTTTCAAATATGGTAGTTGCTGATAGTTATAGTAGTTGTTTGATGGATTAGATTGAATTGGAAGATTCTGTGTTGTTGGTTTGATAGTTATAGTAGTTGGTAGATGGATTAGATTGAATAGGAAGATTCTGTGTTGTTGGTTTGATAGTTATAGTAGTTGGTAGATGGATTAGATTGAATTGGAAGATTCTGTGTTGTTGGTTTGATAGTTATAGTAGTTGGTAGATGGATTAGATTGAATTGGAAGATTCTGTGTTGTTGGTTTGATAGTTATAGTAGTTGGTAGATGGATTAGATTGAATTGGAAGATTCTGTGTTGTTGGTTTGATAGTTATAGTAGTTGGTAGATGGATTAGATTGAATTGGAAGATTCTGTGTTGTTGGTTTGATAGTTATAGTAGTTGGTAGATGGATTAGATTGAATTGGAAGATTCTGTGTTGTTGTTATGATAGTTATAGTAGTTGGTAGATGGATTAGATTGAATTGGAAGATTCTGTGTTGTTGGTTTGATAGTTATAGTAGTTGGTAGATGGATTAGATTGAATTGGAAGATTCTGTGTTGTTGGTTTGATAGTTATAGTAGTTGGTAGATGGAGTTTGATTGAATTGGAAGATTCTGTGTTGTTGGTTTGATAGTTATAGTAGTTGGTAGATGGATTAGATTGAATTGGAAGATTCTGTGTTGTTGGTTTGATAGTTATAGTAGTTGGTAGATGGATTAGATTGAATTGGAAGATTCTGTGTTGTTGGTTTGATAGTTATAGTAGTTGGTAGATGGATTAGATTGAATTGGAAGATTCTGTGTTGTTGGTTTGATAGTTATGTAGTTGGTAGATGGATTGGATTGAATTGGAAGATTCTGTGTTGTTGGTTTGATAGTTATAGTAGTTGGTAGATGGATTGGATTGAATTGGAAGATTTGTGTTGTTGGTTTGATAGTTATAGTAGTTGGTAGATGGATTAGATTGAATTGGAAGATTCTGTGTTGTTGGTTTGATAGTTATAGTAGTTGGTAGATGGATTAGATTGAATTGGAAGATCTGTGTTGTTGGTTTGATAGTTATAGTAGTTGGTAGATGGATTAGATTGAATTGGAAGATTCTGTGTTGTTGGTTTGATAGTTATAGTAGATGGTAGATGGATTAGATTGAATTGGAAGATTCTGTGTTGTTGGTTTGATAGTTATAGTAGTTGGTAGATGGATTAGATTGAATTGGAAGATTCTGTGTTGTTGGTTTGATAGTTATAGTAGTTGGTAGATGGATTAGATTGAATTGGAAGATTCTGTGTTGTTGGTTTGATAGTTATAGTAGTTGGTAGATGGATTGGATTGAATTGGAAGATTCTGTGTTGTTGGTTTGATAGTTATAGTAGTTGGTAGATGGATTAGATTGAATTGGAAGATTGTGTGTTGTTGGTTTGATAGTTATAGTAGTTGGTAGATGGATTAGATTGAATTGAAAGATTCTGTGTTGTTGGTTTGATAGTTATAGTAGTTGGTAGATGAATTAGATTGAATAGGAAGATTCTGTGTTGTTGGTTTGATAGTTATAGTAGTTGGTAGATGGATTAGATTGAATTGGAAGATTCTGTGTTGTTGGTTTGATAGTTATAGTAGTTGGTAGATGGATTAGATTGAATAAGAAGATTCTGTGTTGTTGGTTTGATAGTTCTTAAAAGTTATAATAGTTGGTAAATAGATAGATTTAATTAATTGGATGGTTTGTCTTTTTATTTAAAAGGTTATTCAGTATATGTCACAATAAATGGAATTTTTAGTTTTATCTGACTATATGATGTTTATTCAGTAATCTGCGTATAATAAACAGATTTCTCACCCCTGATCTGAAAATACTCCTGTATAATATCAATTTCTACCTCCCAGTCATAGAGATACCCTTTATACCTCAAACATTCTTCACATTCTTCTTTTCATAGAATTTGAAAACTTTGATTCCAAATATCTCTGTAAATTTGCTGACCTGAACTTGGTTATATTGACACAGTAAGTATTTCAACGTCAAAACTTTAATACAGGTGGGCCAAAATGTAAAACTAAGCTTGTTAGTGCATGATGGATACCTGAGAAAAAAAGGGTTCACAATTCAATTAACACCAATTAAAACAGAATAGACGAAATGCCAAATGTAAAAAATTCGTATCTTTTATATATTATTTCATGTGAATCACCATCCAAATAAAATCACAAGAAATATTTTGGGCAATTGATTTCTCCCGAAATAAATCCTTTAACATTCTTTGACTCTAAGAAGCACCCTGTTACATTTGTCCTACATAAAACTGAAATAGGCCGAAAAATATGCACCAGTCTAGTACAGGTATGATCTGTCATTGAAACATGATTAACATCAATAAAACCATTTACACAATCAAAACAAATTTAGTTTAGTATATTTATATTGAAAATCATCATTATTTTTACAGTCACTTTTAAATCTGAACCCAAAAACACAAACCATTGAAAATTAAAACATTCCTTTTAATAAAAAATTAAATATTTGCTTTCTGAAAAGTTTTCAAATAAAACAGAAAATTTTTGTTTAAATGTAAATAGGTAAGCAATTTAATCTTGGCCACCAAGTAAGTGATGTCTGAATGGTACCACAGAATGGTGTATAGTAAAGGGCTTATAATCAGAACAGTTTACAATCAGTACATATAATCAGAACAGTTTACAATCAGTACAGTTAACAATCAGAACAGTTTACATTAGTTGTAGTGCTGTAATAGTTTACATTATGCTGCCTTTTTTAGGACAAAGTTATTATAAAATAGGCCTATACACTATCAGTTCGCTGCAGTTAAAAAAATAAGGCAAGTTTCCCCATAACAAAACAAAGCGCTTTATCAAGCCTTGTATTTAAGCGGCGTATGACAATGTGTTTATTTGCGGTATGTTGATTTTAAAACTGTTTTAAAAAGTCTTATCTTCATTCTGGAATATTTTCAAGCTCAAATTATATCTATTTCATATAATTATTATCTTATTATATGAAAAAGTCAAACATTGCAGTGACAAAAGTCAAAAGTTCACCAAAATTGTGATCTAAACCAAGTTGTACTGAAATTGACCTTAATTTGTCCTCTATGTCTAAACTACTTCCTGTTTTAAACTCACGTCTGCCCAAAAAATATTTCCTAAAACTACATTCCAAATAAATATCTAATACAGAAAATTATTTAAATATATTATATTATAAATTCAACACCACAGCAGAAACCAAACCAGTATTTCTTTACAAGAAAATATTGTTTTGATAAAGATAGCAAATACAGAGTCATCTAAATGTGGATCAGAATTTAAGCTTTAACAAGCTAGCTTTAAAGCCATCTTTTTAAACACAGTGGAAACGCAAAAAGGCAGCCTTTTCTCTTTCGCAATAGAGGGGGTACTAGTTTTATTGTCACATGCGCAACATTGCTACTCTTGTACATTTCCAATTGTCAATAATGTACCACTTTTTTATCAAGACTAAAGTGGTTCGGGAACCAGATAAACTCAGTCGAAACACAGTATGTCCAGGCAATAAAGCTTGAATTAAAGCAAGCTTTACTTCACAATTCTAGGTGGAAAAGTGGTAATTGATTCACCAGTAACAAGCTGGTAACTTACAATATGGATGAGTCTTTCTTTCTAATTCATTGAGACAGATACACTGAAACAAAGTTTTAACTTACCATCAATAAACCTTATTTCTTTTAAATTTTCATACAAAAAGATTCATACACCGCCTATTTGCTACAAAAATCCATATCAAAATTATTCACTTCATAAAAGAAAACTGCATAAATTTTAGTCTTATTAATTATCCATAAAGTTTTCTTGTTACAAAGTAATTCAATTCTTATATTTGGTCACTTCAAAACATTTTGTCCTCCTTAAAAACACACAAATACCACATTTTTTAAAGCTACACAAAACTGCATGTTATTTCAACACCAAAATACCATGAAGTACTGTGTAACTGATTGACAGAGGAACAGTCAACTATTGTGGTCACTGACCTTCCCTGAACAAAGTTAGGTAATGGATTAGAGTGACGTCATGTTATGTCATGTTATATGATGAGGTATACACTATGACATTGAGAATTAACTGACTATAAAGTATAAAAATCTAATGGATAATAAAACCAATTAAACTTAGTCAACAAGAAACTGTCTCTTATCTTGCACCAACTTTCTGGTAATAAATGCTTAACTTTTTAAGAAAGTCCAAGAAAATGCATTAACTTGTATGATTATTAATTCTTATATTGTGTCAGAGACATAAAAAATGGAAAATAAAACTAATGTAGAGTTTCACTTTGTCATGCAAAAAGGTGCAGTTCATCTGGTATTTCAGATTGCGAAAAATTCCACAAATTATAAGGACTGAATATCATTTGAAAATACCAAACTTTCAGCCAGCTATCTCATTCATATTTTGTTTTATGAATTATGAATTGTTTAAGAATGAGTTTCTTATTATAACTTTCTAAGATTTAAGTTGTTTCTGTAGTTCTCCTTTGCTCCAAACTGTGTAAATGCTTAAGTTATTATGGTCATGAACGCTAAATGTATAAGCTTACGAATTGTGAGCATGGATTAAGGGTTTGATGTAGAAGACTTTCAGAGATAATAAAGTAATAACAATAAATTTGATGAATGCTGAACTTAACACTTTCAATTGTCTGAAACTAGATAAGAAGTACTAATGTCCACAACTGAATTCAACAGAAACTCTTATAGAATATATTATTATTTATCCTCTCAATGATCTCATATCTATTAGCCAGATTTCCTGAAGAAATAAACTGACCACTGACCACTATAGATATGAACTTTGATCAGTTTTCCACTTAACTATAGGTCAATATTAGATAAATAAATAAATGACCACCATTGAATTCGGCTTATTGAAACCTGTAATAACATGCTCCTATAGAACATCAGATATTTTTCCTCTGGTTTCAATAGTAAGTAATAGCAATGCAGAACAACCCTCTTAATGTTGGAAGAAGTCAACACATTTAAAGAACATTATAAGGTTAATGCTACCCAATTTTTAACATATTGATATAGGTATCTACAAGTAGACTTAAATACTACTTAAATTCCAAACTGTACATTTCTCAGATAACATTTTTTTTAAAAACTAACCTTAAAAACTCTTTCCTTCTGATCTTCTGTAATCTATAAAAAAAAAAAGAATTTTATTTAATATAACCAACTATTCAGATCAGTTAGTCACATCTGATTTGCTTGAAATTCTGGATAATTTGACCCATAGTATACCATTTTGTTTTCACAAATTCAACTAATGATTGCCCAAAACTAACACAAAAATGGGTTTTATGTCTGTTTTGTAAATAGAGATTCTTGGCTTTGAAAAAGGTCAATTTGGATTATTGATGTGTACTTTACTCTGGTTATAGGGAATAATCTGAGAGCCATAACTCATAACAGTGGATCACAGTTCACGAAACATTCACAATATGATACTGTACGGTATGTAATGTGTTTCAATTTTATCAATAATTATATTATATCTATCACAATCACTAAATGAAAGAGGATGGTGTCAATACATAGTGAGTAAATCATTTCCAATGAAAAGAACGAGCAAGAGGTGAATGAATACACTTGAGTTAATGTCAATATTGACCTAGTGGATTGAAATCTTCCCTGGTCATTGTTAGCCAGCGGTCACCACATGTTTCACTCACTTGGCATGACAACAGTGTGGACGGCCAGTTGACACATTCTCATGTATTTCTACAAGCTACATGCTCAACATTATAAACCGCTACACCAAATGAGACTAGATTGTTTATATATATATTATAATCAATTTCTCGGGGCACCATGAATTGTGCACTATCGTGCTGCATTAAGTCAGTTGTTATAAATTGTACTACTATCCTGCATCATTGTTATAAGAGAAGATAGATTTACTCCCTTGCTGAAATGGCATAAATTCGTCCTGAATATCTATATTAAACTGAGGAATCAAACAGGCATATTTCTAAAATATGTTCTTTTGATAGATCAGTTAACATCAATTTAGATTCGGTTCCAGTATTCCTCAACTTCGCAAAAGTGCATTAACAAATAATAATAAAAGCAAATAAACATATGATAATATAATTCAAAGCTGAAATGGAATTTTCTAATCTCTTTATATTAATGTCTAATATATTTGATATCAAATATAAAATATTGCTTTTAAATAATCAATGAAATTCAATTAACAGCTACTGTAGCTAATAAGTTTCATATATGCTTTTTTCTGTTGTCTGAAATGTAGATAATTTTATCTCCAGGTCATATCACCAAAGATCTCAAATTGCCACTCAAAGATACAGAGTTTCAACTATTCACAATAAACAAATATATCTGGTTCTAAATAACAGACTGAAAAACCAAAACCTGATATCTAAAATAACAGTTCTAAAATAGAACTAAAAATTACCCTTATGGGCTAATGAAGACTGGCAATGCCATATGAAGGTAATTTTGCAAGGAAAGCAGAATAACATACTGTTTTTGAGATTTCCAACTGTTAAGGGATCTTTTATACAGTAGCAGACAGAGCCTAGGTTTATTGTCCCATCCATACAACTAGATAACTCTTTCCATGTCAGTCCCTCAGACCTATATCACTGACAAGGGGAATCCAGCTGAAAAAATCTGAAAGTTCATCTTGAACCACGGAACTTGAAGTGAACGATGCAAGAGTCTCACTAACTGAGCCACCGCGGCTCCCCACAATAGAACCAGAACTTGATGTTCCTTGTTATTATAGTTGGAAAATCATTAAAAGATCAAGTTCTTCATCAATGCTTTCCTTGAACAGTCGATAGAAACATGAATCGTAATTTTTAAATATTGTATGTTCTCTAAACCAAACAGTTTCTATACGGTACTAAGAAGATTAATATGCTCAATCGCAGAGATTCAGTAGGTTGAGGTGTAATAAAAACCGTGTCAAGATTCAGCGAAATAATCATATTACTCCTTCCTTCCTCCTAGAAATTAAATAAACAAGACATTTCATTACCGTTTCTCTATTGATTCTAGCCTGATGATAAACTGGACATGGCGGTGTTGTGTAGTGGTCAGACTGGCTGAAATCATACAGTTATTATTCTAACGACTGTCTGTCTAGAGACTGTTGGAATGGTCAAGTTCTCGCTGACCGCATCGATAACTCAGTATTATTCAGGTCATGCTTTCCCCTGACAATTCTATCTTATTATAGATATTATTAGAATCAATGTTGAAGTCTTTGAATTCCGTCCAAATAATATTAATATAATAATTACCAGATGAAACTAAATATTCATCAAATATTACCAAATATATTTACTGGTACTTAATGTTTCAACCTGCTGAACATTATACCGTTCCCCAGTTTCCAACCTCAAACTATTGATATCATAGTATTTACTGTATCTGCTCTATTATTGTATCTTTCTCCCTCAAAATGCAGTGAAGCAATATGGTGGCCTTCAAAATAACTTTCATTTGTAACTGTGGATAGGTCATATTCTAAACCTAAACCAAAAACGCTAAATTTATGTAGTCAGGAAAAAATACAACTATGATATTTCCTAAGCTCTGACAAGAAGGACAACTAATCAAATGAGGCAACCTAGAAAGCATTGAATGTTAAGTCTTATATCAAGAGAATCCGTTCCAATACTGTGCTTGTGTCCTTATACGGGAGAATAGTAGTTCATAATTGGTGAATTTTAAGATTAAATCTGGATATATGAATAGAATCAGCAAATAATGAAAATTAAAATATTTGAGAAGGTAGGCCTATACAATGCAAATGCAATCTCACTGTACAATCAGCTTCTTCATCGAGAACCTTCTTAACCTTGTTGTTTCCTTTATATCCTATTCCTTTATATACTTGATTCTTGGCTCCAAAAACCTTACATCTAAAATAAACTGTCAAGTGGAACGTTCAGTCGCCATTGGAAACTGTCATGTGGATCCTAGTACATCTGCTAGAAATATTGGAGTTATCTTTGATTCTGTGATGGAGTTAGAGAAACAGGTTAACAAAGTGTGTCAATCCTGTCATTATCATCTACGGAATATTAGATTAATCACCAAATATCTTGATATTGATGCTGTAAAGTCACTAGTAAATGCCCTTGTTACTTCTCGACTAGATACCACTAACTCTCTACTGATTGGATTACCTGCTCGACTTCTCAACAAACTTCAACAGGTTCAAAACTCAGCTGCTCGCCTTATCTCAAACTCGGATCGCCGAGAACACATCACCCCCATATTATTTCATCTTCACTGGTTGCCTGTAAACTTCCGGATTAAATATAAAGTGTTGGTGATAACATTTAAATGTCTACATGAGATGGCTCCTCCTTACTTGACTGAACTTATATCTAAATACCATCCAACAAGAACTCTCAGATCATCTAACTCTAACAATTTAGTTCAAAAATCTGCAAATCCGTGTTCATACGGAATGAGAAGTTTTTCCTACCAAGCCCCAATATTATGGAATTCTCTGCCGTCAAACCTCAGAAACTGTACCAACCTTCACTCGTTTAAAAAACAGCTTAAAACACATATGTTTAAACAAGCATTTTATTGAATTTTTTTTAATTGTAAAGCACAGAAGAGCACTTTTAGTGGTTCAGCGCTATAGAAGAAAATGGCGTTACATTACATTACATCCTCAAATTATGATGCTTGTTTAGTTACTGGTATTTTAAGATATACACTTGTTGAATATTTAAGCTCTGATGTTACAACCATGAACAAATCAATATTGAAACGTCACCAATATGATGTAAACATTATTGCTTTGGGGAGTCAATGTCTATAGGGTTTAAAATATCTTAGATTACTTTAATGAGAAGATAAATCTGCTCTATCAATCTATTCATAGACACATGTCTCATGCAAAAAGTCTTCAACTTGACCGTTTAACACCTAATTTGGTAGAAAAAGAGGAAGAAATATTATCAGCTACATTATTCATAGATCTTGATATTTTTTTTATTGTAAACAAAAAGTTTGATGTGAAATGATAAATGGTTAGATATGATAATTACAATGAACAGGGTCAACAACAATTCATCAACAATCTTTTAAAGATGCTCTGCCTTATTGTTAGTTATTTAATAATGGGACCGCTAATAATTATATCAATTGAAAGAAGTGGTTCTTATGATGAAAAAATACCGATTTACTGTAATTAGCATAAGTAATTAAGAGAATTTCCTTGGACGGCCTGATCAGGAAACATCATTAAGTCTCTTTTTTTTGATTACCTTACCTACAGCGTTCCCTTCTGGGTCATTTTGGTTTTCTATATTTATTATCTCTAAAACAGGAAATAAATCATTTAAATATCATTTTGCAAAAACATATTCATAATAAACCAATTCAGATCAGTTTCAAAGCGGATAAGATTAAATCCTGGTCCACATACGGTTTAATAACTGAGAAATACATGGATTATATTCATAAGAAACACAATTAATCAATTAGTGAGCTTAATATGACTCTACACAGTAAGAGAACCCAACTTTAACAAAAATGATCATTTATTTAGTTGAGAAGACAAAAGGTCACATTTTTATTGAAGCAGACATCAAATCATGTCTTTTTCTATGTTAATATACTAAATTTAATAATGCCTGTAAAAAACAATGTATTTCAATGACCACCTGTTAAAAATACTAGTATTATTATGAAAATCCATTTAAAAGTAATTTTCTTGAACAAAATTTCAAGAAGAGCACCAACTGATAATATATAACAGACTAATTTTACAGTCCTAGAGTCTCAAAATTTGTTAGTCATAAGTTTCATTGATTTTAAGGCATGTGGATTTTGATGTCATAAGCTGTTCCACAGTATTTATAATGTTTTGTTCATACTGTTGTGCAGCCTTCACATGAACTTAACACCTATATATTATAAGATTCTCAATTTGATTTATGTCCCTCCGTAGCCTACTTGTTATTTTCATGCATTGCCAGACTAGGACTACAGTGACAGATTATTACAGGTAACCTGCTGCAAATATATTACAATAAGCTTTATCAGCATTATTATGGGATACACAAACTGAAGGTGTCCAGTGCTTAGAAAATCATATCCATATATAGAAAGAAATGTGGCCATAGAGAAACAGTGTAACATGTTATATTAGGATATTGACAGTATGTCACAATGACATGTAATTGTTGGACATCAGCCATAAACCATGTCAAATTATTACCACATTATTAATTTATCTGGCCAGAATTAATTAATCCTAGTACATTTGTTAAAATAAACTGGAAATAGCATAGAAGATCTCTTTTGTATTAATTCATAATTCGGTTGATAAAGAGCAGATTTTTCAATATATACTGAGCCTACCAGTACTCTATCAACATATTGTATCATGGGCTTGTTCAAAACTGAGTTCTTTTATGAAGATCCAAGCTTGACTGACAAATAGGACAAGATATATTGTGGTGCATTTTATCATATATCAGTAACACTTACATATTTATAAATGGACTTTGACAGATTGACGAGCCAGTTTCTTGTAAAATGTTTTTTTGTTTCTATATTTCAGCAAATTCTGGCATTCATAGACATTTTCAAGACAATAATTATAGGTATTAATATCAGGAAGTTAAATAAGTTTCCCTTTTCCTCTCTAATAACATTTAATAAGTTCCATCAATAGGTTAATTAAATGAGACTTGATTCCATTCTTCCTGTTAACTGACAAATCAAACTAATCTTTCCTTTTATCTTCTTACCATCTTATAACAGATCCATGCTAGCATTCCTATACTTGGTTGAAGTCACTCTCTGTGTTTGTAATGCCTCTGAATATTATAATAAATAATTATGTTCAATGCCAATAAGCTTCCAAAATGTCTCAGATGAAAATTACTGCTAATTTTAGCCTGTCTACTTTTCCAGTCTTCATCAACTAACAGAATGCAAAATAACAAACTTTATTATACAAAGCAATGTTACTGTCTTCTTTTCCAGTCTTTCATCAACTAACAGAATACAAAATTACAAACTTTGTTATACAAAGAGATGTTACTGTCTTTTTTTCCAGTCTCTGATCAACTAACAGTATGCAAATAACAAAGTTTGTTGTAAAAAATGATGTTACAATATTTTTCCTGTTAAAGCTGACAAAAGAAAAGAAACTCAATGAAAACATCTAAGTTGGACCTTATCTTGAAAAACTAATGTCAAAGTCATATTTAAACACATAAGCTTGACAAATAACAAAATCAACTTGGATAACAGAATTCAATCTTATCAAGTCTTCTTCCTTACCCAATCATTAGAACTATAGTTTGAATTCAAACATTAATCAGATTAAGGAAACCATTGGCATGACGCCAGTAAACAACTTCTACTTCATGACATAGGACTTATAGTAGGAATCAAAACTGATTTAAATTAACTTATTCTATAAGAACTTCAAAACAAGATGAATATTTACAAGAATAAACTTATAAATATATTTATTAGCTTATAAAAATTAAATGGAGCCAGGCCTGTACGGTACGTACAAACAAGCCATGCTTCTTCTTCTAAAAAAAAAAAGGCTTTGATTTTATCTTCAATGCAAAAAGCAATTATTAATTCCATGTATAAGGTAGTGTTTTGGCAAACCTAAACGTTAACACTTTTAACAGAATAGAGTCAAATTTTACTTTGGTAGTCTACATTGCAACAAACTAGGTGGCACAGTGACAAAGTCCCTGTATTCAAAAACTTCATCAAATGGTTGACTAAAAATACCAGTGATTCAATTTGTTTCCCAATAATGTGGAAATACTGGGAGAGAAAAATGTTGTATTTAGCTGGTAAGAGAATAAAATTGTATGGTTTTATATGACAGTCTCACATGCCCACTACAGTGATCAATTGGTCATTTAATACCTGGACGTCATAGTTGTCAAGCCTCAGGGCATGGTCAGTGATTAAATACAGGTATTAACCACTCTAACTCACATTTACCTCCAATACTTTCACAAGGTCACTGTGACCTTCAAAATGGTGCATCAACTACTAGATGCAGCTTTAGTTTATTTTGAATTTTACAATATGACCTTCCTTCACATTTTTTTAAACCAAATTTATCTACAGGTGCAAACTTCTCAAAAATTAGATCCAAAAGCTCAAGTTCATATGCATCTTCATTAGAATGTATATTTTTTAACATTTAAATTACTGTGTGCACATCAAAGTTCTCAGTGAGATTTTGTAAAGATAAGAAAAATGTTATGAATTACAAAATGGACTTTGATAAGTTTGGGGCCTAGATTAAATATAAGCTTCAAACTTTTAGATGGACATTAAAGATTTGGTTTCCCACTGTTAAGTTTTCTTTGACAATAATGTCCCTACCCATCAAGGGTAAACTGTAATAAAGTGATGAAATATGGCTGTTTCAAAGTTGCCTTTTTCACACAGCTCTTAAACCAAATGACTACTAGATCTATTAAAATTTGCCTTATTTTTAAATTGAATTTTAGTATTTGAACAATTTGCACCATACTGGACACTGTAGTACTTTTCCTCATAGCTCAAATTTTTTTCCTAAAGAAGACAAGAATTTCTTCATAATGGAGGTGTACCTGTATATAAAGTTGCAAATATTTGAATATCTGCATAATATTATATCTTATATTTCACACAATTTTGGATAGGTGGAAATTTTTCAATAACCAAAGTAACATCAACTTTTTACTTAAATGTCATCATTCGTGGATTCTTGCTGAAAACTAGCTTTACTCAGTGCACAGAATTATATAAGCTTAAACAGACTTTGTTTCTGATTTTAGAGCAAAACCAAAGACAAATCTAGAGTCAATAAATCAAACCCCATATTGACCAAACACTTAATTATTATAAAATAAATTGGACAGCTGTTAAAGCACTTTCTCTACAGTAATTGGTAAATGACTCATCAGATTACTTTGGTCATGTTCTCCTTGTTGAAGAAATTGAAAGTCCATTTGACGATTTGCAAATATCAGACAGTACCGTATATAATTGGTTGGTGAGCCTGTTTGCAAGGGAAATTTACTGATATTTTCTGCTTGGCTAAATATTATCATGAATTTGTTAGATGTGTAATGAATATTTCATGGTATGGACTATTAATATAATAAATGAATAAATATTCTGAGAATGGATCACTCAAAATGCAATGCCAGTAATTATGTATTGGCATTTATTAGTACGAGAATGCATTAAGTAAGTTCTCAAAAGGAAGGACGGGCAATATGTGCAGGTCTAACTTAACAATCCATTGAAATTAGGCCAGTGACGGTCAGCCAGTGGTCACTCAATACAGACCAAGGCCTTGGTTAATCAGACCAAAAATAAATGGGGCATCGCATGGCTGGATCCCAACTGGACTTCACGGACATTTTTCTACAATCTGAAACCATATTTAACAATAGATGTTATAAAACCTAAATTAACTTACCTTAAACACTACTTTCTGTTAAAATTCACTCCAATATCAAATTTAAATTTGGCTGAAATTTGTAAATTTTGTAAAATTTTGTTGGAGTATTGTTGTTGACGTGAAAACTACACACTGTTTATCACTCACTGTTATTCTTCCGCAATTCACAGTACACATAAAATAGTTCCACTTTCGGACCAAATTGTACAACTTTCTCGAAATATGATGAACTCAATCCAAAACAAATGTCCAGGACTTTCTATTGCAAGAGTCAGCCGAAGAGACTGACCGTTTAATCAGACGGCGCGTTAGATTAAATTTGTTATGTAATTAATTTGACCTAACAGTTCTATGTCAGTTTGACCTATATTATTCTTCGTAGTCTTTGTCACCAAGACGTTATTTTTGCTTTCACCTCATTGACATGACTGGACAATCGTGAGAAATGAGGCGTGGTAAATAAAGTAGGTCACTAGATCAATAATAATGGTTGAAGGGAAATAACTCCAGTTAAACAGGAAACTAAGACTACAATTAATTATTTATGTTAAACATCTTTAGTCATTCAACAAGGTTAAAATACAGATGTGACGTCACCCTATGATCTTTGCGGACCATTATCCAACATATTGGTACCAGCATTGGGCCAAGAGTACATTATTTTTTCAAAATGGCGGCATATTTTGGACTGATGTGACGTCATATTAAGGCGAGAAAAAAATATCACTTTTGTTTAAACTCTTTAATCTGTGATATAATTCCGATATCGCTCCTTCAAAATACATGCTATCAAAAACAACGAATGAAAAACCCCGATTAATTCATTACTTTAACTTTACGCATTTTAATGATTGTTAAATTTTATATTGATTTTTACATTATTTCCTTCAAATTTAAACTCTTTCATACTAGTATTGTGTCCACTATGTTGTCCTTCAATCTGTTCATTGGCATTGCAACTTTTGTTTTCTGTTCTCTCTGTCACAGTATTATTTTATTCTGGATGACACTGCTTACATTAGCTAGATGATCAGACGAGGTGTGTTTGTAAAGTTGGACAGCTTGAGTAGTTGTTATCTGTATTTTAAGTAGGTTAATAGCCTCAAACAGTCCAATGCGTTTAATAATGACGTAACATGCGGACCTAACGGTCCTTGTTGTTACGATTATTTTTGAACTTATTGGACTGTTTTCGGCAATTAACCTATACATAATTACTAAATCTTTTCTTGATTTTTCCATTTTTTGCATTATATTTGAATGATTAGAGGTCTCGCATTGACAGTTTTTGAAAGCATTACTCATCTAAGGGGTTAGTTATCAGATTAAAATGTAAAGGAAATACAATAGTTAAAAATTAAGAGACACCATAAGAAACATATATCTTTTATTTTCAAGGTCAGATTTATTCATTGGAATAATAAACCTCATAACTCATTAGTACTTCTCAATTAATTATCTCATGTCAACAAGTATACTATTACATTTTCACTTCAACTCTCAAGTAGGATTTTTCTTAACATCTGAAAATCAATTCATCTATCTTGTAGTTTAACTGAACTTATCAGAGGCATTATCACTGATCAAATATAGAGCTTTTGCAAAGAGATTTGCTTAACTTCTTTACAGTATGATTTGAATATCATGTTTGCCTACATAGAATTGTTTCGTATACTATCAAGTCAAACATTTACCATAAGCATTCATAGCTTTAATAGTCACACCATGATGGCTTTAACCACAACATGGCTGTACCTGAAGCACCATTCAACTAGGACAATCCTTTCATTCACAGGAAATGTCTACATTTGTACATTTTTAAAGATCTTTGAAATGTCACCAACAAAACATATCAGCCCCACAATTTATATGACTACATGTTTTTCTGTTTGTCAGATAATTCTCTTAAAAATGATTTTAATTGATTATTGTCATCATCATCATCATCTTCATCATCTTCCTGCTCCTCTTCTTCTTCCTCTTCTTCTTCTAAAAACTAAAAATTATAAACAATTAAACTTGTATCTAACAATTCCATAATATAAAGTCAAAGGCTATTTATTGAAAATATGAAATATATTATTTACATCCAGGAATTTACTTAATAAAACTGAATTTGTTTCAAAAAGATAAATTAAAAAAGAAGTATAATGCTACATGTAAATTAGGCAGTTTTACCTAGTTTTGGTAATTGGATTCACAAACTTTTTGAATCTGATATATAAAGTAACCATTGGAGATCCTTAGTAATTTGTTTTTAAATATTATATCTTTAGATATACTGACCTTGACTAAAAGGATCCTGAATGGATAAATCTATTTCTTCCTGTTTTTCTGATTTCTATAAATGAAAATATTATATAACAATGTTTAACAATTGAAACCAAAATTCAATTTGCCAAATTTCAAAGAACAAAGGGCTAGGTTTATTGGAACAACTAGAATCTTTCTTCCTGCTTGATATTGACAAGAGAACACTTATTGAAACATCGTAGAATAAACAAACTCAGTAATTGTTATTCTATAAAGTTTAGTTATTATTATTACATGACCAATTACTAAATGCCATATAAAGAATAAATCTAGAAGCTTTTTTCATGCCTCTGACATATACTCTGATAAGCTTAAACTCGATAATATAAATGTGCAATGTCTAATTTAAATTCACCATTCAGTATATTATACAGAGCTCTTACCATCTCATCATCCATATTAATAGAGCTTGATTCTATACTTGCTACTGATTCTTCAAAATCATCTTCTTGTTTACCTAACATACTCACTAGAGCTAACTCTTCTACCTGTTAACACAAAAAAACAAACACATAAAATAAACTTGAGATAAATATGTGTTAATGGCCTTAATCATATAGACCCTAATCTAATGAAACTACCAAAGCCAAGTAGCATAGTCATGTTGAGGATTTAGTAGGCCTATACAAAATTTAAGACAAGACTTAAAACTATCTAGCCAAGATATCTTAGGAATGGTCATGGTCAAGATATGATATTGATGTGCAATTACATCTTTTAGAATTTACAAAATTTTCCATGGCACACCCACTGCCAGGATATCAATTCAGAACCACCTAACCACCATCCATACATACACTACAGCCAAAGCGAATTGAATTTGTCTACCTTTAATCGTGTCAGCTGATCACTGAGTTTCGATGTGAGAGCTATTAGAACTTTCTCTTCTTCTTGCAATTTCTTCATTTCAGAAAAACTAAACATTGTGACAGCATTAAATCTGCATTCAGCAGACAGATGCGTTCAATTTTCGTTACACTACTTTCAGTTTATAACTTCATGACACATTTTCGACCTCCTATGTTGAAGAGTGTAATTATCTGCCCCTGAATTATTCCAGAACATATTTAATTCATCATGTTAATTTTTTTCCCTGTAGGTTAATTTTCATCATTGTCTTAACAATTGAAAAATCCCCCCACCCAAAACTCCCCCCCCCCGAATTCGAAAGGTAGATTTTTGCTTCATATTATATTTGAGATGGAGAATGGGACAAGGTATGACGAACTTTGCAATATTTCACATTGACTGGTATAATAGTTTAAGTCTAATTAAAGCCGTCGGTCTGTTTATGTACTCATGTAACCAACCATAATTATAATATATATACAAATTGATGTATCGTGTAAAAGTAATAAACAGAATGTCACGTAGACCGAGAAATTTCGCCTGTGGGACAGTCTGTTCGGGTTTATAAGCCGGCCACTTTGATAATCAATGTAAAAAATATACTGTTGTAAAATCTCTTACAACACCATAACAACCAGTTTTCTGTAGTAAACTCTGTAACAACACTTAAACAACCAGTTTTCTGTAGCAAACTCTGTAACAACACTTAAACAACTAGTTTTCTGTAGCAAACTCTGTAACAACACCAAAACAACCAGTTTTCTCTGACAAACTCTGTAACAACATCAAAACAACCAGTTTTCTCTGGCAAACTCTGTAACAACATCAAAACAACCAGTTCGCGCACTTGATTTCTCTGGCAAACTATTTTGTTTGAACATGAACAAACATACCATGCCGTTTTAAGTTTTTCCTATCGTATTTTTAATGATCTAACGAACGTAATATGAATTTTTTTTAACTACATCCTGAATTAGTTCAATATTCACAAAGTTAGAGATTCCTTTTTGAATCAATAAAACACGTTACTACCGTTTCAATTCATATAAATGAATGTAGTTAGCTTTTCAAAACAAAATCATATCTAATTATTGGTAGATTGGATGAAAAGGGGACGACAGCCACCAAAGCCTTGTATATAAGATAAAAAAAAATTTAATACCAAGCTCAAAAATACAAACCTACAAAAAAACAAAATCTGAAATAAAAAAAAAACAGTAAGAGTTTTTCGGATTAAAAGTAACTTAGTATAAAATACGAAAACTGTATAATATATAAAGTATATTCAATGTTTATAATCGCCACTGAAAGTAAAATACAAGAGACTTTAAGGTATCTATTAACATTATGTTATGGTAAATATCTTAGATATTTGGGATAGTTACCTGTCAGATAGCATCAATATCATAATTGTAAGTAATATTTTATCGTTCAAGCATATGTGTAACAATGTTTTAGTGACGTTTCCTCATTGTTCAGCTAGTCTTCAAAGCAGAATATTTTGAAATGGTGTGTTAGTTTTTGAAAATTGTCCAGATCTCTCCTAAATAGTAAAAGAATATGTCAACGCTATAGGCTACTTGTTGATACAGAAAGGGTCTGAATTATAATCTGAAAACACAGGATTATTTTATATTCATCTGCTTCTGGAACAGGAAAAACAAATAGCCACTGTCACTCCCTTTGCAAAATCTTACCAATCGCACAATGGACTAGCACTTTATTTGATTTTCATGATTAATTGTTAATCTAATTTGAGTTCGTACTTTTTGTAAAATAAGATAAAGAAACTAGTATTAAGTATATACGAATGTTATAATTATATATTATCATAATTTTTCTGATATTTAGGTATATGTTAGAAGTACTATATGTTTTCTCATTTTTACAATAGTGAACTTCACTTTTATCCTGTGCCAGTGCCTTCTGTTGAATAGTAACTTGTTACCTTCAAGCATTCTAATCTCTAAAAAATGCAGAAAGGCATGTGCTAATTTTATCTCAAAGATGTTATAATATAATGACCAGAATATAATTTTTTTTAGAAAAATATCAACTTTGGCTTTATGCCATCATCTTTGTAATCGTATATTTTTCGTAGTTTAGATTACACATATTTTAACAGCAAACTTGACTATCTGCCGTTTAATTTAAAGCTGTATAAAAGTTTTTCCAAGCCACGGTAAGAGATACTATTCTTAAATTATGTAGGCTACATAATTGATAAATCATATTTTTAATTTGAATAATAATTGTTATAAGTAAAATAACCAATAATGATGCTTGCAAATCATTTACATTTCATGTAATATCTTTATATATCACATTAGTAGAACATTGAAATATCTAGTATCCATTATCTTTGTTTATTTTGTACTAGAAATATTAGTATTCAGACAAATGCTCTCAATAAACAGCCTAAATATTATATATCCTACTTTAAATGTAAATTGAGTTGAAATTTAAGTTTAAATTACAATAATTACACGTTTAAATTGGAGGATAATATTGTCTTTGTGACGACGATAAATTTTAAACGGCTTTAATTAGATTAATTTGTTTATCAAATAACATAACCTATCATCGCATATTATATGGTAGTTTAAATATTTCTTGCTTGAGGTGAAATTCATAGTTAAGGTTGTGTATAAAAAGAAATTCTCGTAAACTCATATTTTATATTGGTGAGAGATGATTTATAACAAACCATAAGGTTCCACTATATTTCAAGAGAATGTAAGAGCCAATTTCGTGTTATTAACGAGTTGCCTTTCAATTCATCTTTTAGATATATATAACGATGTTTCAGAATAGAACTTATATGTTTATGTTTAATTGGTAGAACTAATTTGATTAGTTGGTTTAAACTAATTATAATACAGCTATTATAAACAGTGTTATATACTGGTGATATACATGACTGTAATTTCACAAGTATATTGGAACTGGGTATTATGCTAATTGCGTTTTCTTCAATCGTCAATCATTAACGATTCCTCGTTCAAAATGACTTCCCGAATGACCTAAGTAGGGCTTGGGACATTTGTTTTTCAGTCATTCACATGTCAAATACCAATAGACCATTGTTAGTGAGCACCTGTATCCTTCTAATTATATAGCATCTATAATTATTGTTTATAATGATTTGGAAATGGGCATAGATAAGGAAACACACGATTTATTTCTATTTTTGACATTTATTAAGTTAACATTTCACATGCTCATGGTTGTTATCATGCTGTAATTAACACATAACGCATTATGCTAATGGCACAAATTACATAAATATATGTACACGCCTACGTAGATCTTTTTTTTTTCATTTGTATTAAGCTTCCAAAGTGTCATTTTAATGGAATAATAGTTGGAGTACGAAGGTAAAATGTTACTCTTAAAGGAATACTGCGTCTTAGCATAAACCTAAAATTTTAGTTCTCAAGAATGGTCAAAAAGAGTATATATTCATCAGTGAAGTTACCTAGTGTCATAAAGTTACAAAATCCCTTAAAATCTGGAAAACTCACAGAACTAAGTCATTTTATTAAGCGTTTTTCAATAATCAAATGCATCTTTGTGGATAATTACTTAGCTTAATTGATATTATGATATTTATGGCAGTAGGTATATTAACTGATAAATAGAACTCTTATTGCATGGCCAAGTTTAAAATTTTCAAATTTTATGTTCATTCTAAGACCTATTTTCCTTTTGCTTAAGTCCTCTGCGACACATATCAACGCTGATATTGAGATTTTAAGTTCAATTTTAAAATTCTTATATTTATCAAGTGATGTTTGTTTTCTTTTCAAATGTGATAATGATAAAGCAATTTTATTTATGTTTGTTTTCCAGCCTCTTGGGTAAATATGAATAACCATCAATAAAATAAACTGGAGCTTTGTGAATGATATAGGAAGCATTGGAAATTTTAAACATAGCTGTACTCGTTTAGAACTTGTATAGTTTAATTTTACTTCACAGATAACATATTTACTTTACGTTACTGTTGGTGAAGCAAATATAGAGACAAATCGTCTTATCTGACTAGATATAACTAAATATATTGAACCGAATTATTTCGTAAACAGTCGTATACGGATGTCTATATTGAAAGGTGTAGCCGAAAATTGAGCAATACTACGTCCAACCTATCTATTGATTCGGAAATAAAGTTATAATTTCTATGTCAAGTACTGAGACAGTATAATTATACAACATTCGTTAGTATTGTTGATAGAGATAAAGAGAAGTCGAGGAACATTCAATGTTTCGGTAAGAGTTTTCTTTTTCTTTCATCCGATCAGGGAATATTCCAGGTATGAAGAACAGTAGTGATTATTTCAATATTACCTTTCAAAAAGGATACATGGGCTGAATGTGAGACAGGACCATGTCCTTGTGTATTGGACCCAATTCTGAGCGATGTAAAATAAAGAGTTTATTACTATTATTAACAAAATAGTTTTCCAAATTGGTTAAAAGTTAGGTTTCGATAATGATTTCACATATTTTTGAACGACGGTAATGTTTTGTGAAGAGAACTATTTTATTTCCAAACGTATTAAAAATCTGGAATAAAAAAAAATATCTATATCTCGTCTACATATTCATAGGACCAGAAATCAGATACTAGTAGATGAAAATGGAATCTTGCCAGCAGGGTTAGGGTTAATTACCAGTTAATTCCCCTCTGTTAATCGGTGAAATATTCATGTAATTACCCACACGGCCGAAGGTTATTTCATGAAGCAGTACAGCATATTTATATAGTTTATTTTTTGCTTTGACATGGTTTGACCATGTGGTTCTTCACCTTTACATCTATCTTTGATTTGCATGTATTAATCAGATGTCGGGTACTCGACAATATTGGTTCCCATACCGTCTTTAGGAATGTAATAAATGAATCTTTAGTTTCAGCGTGATTCCTTTTCTCATTATATTCCTAAAAGTAAGGGATATTTGATCATTGTATTAACGATAAGGTTGTGAGAAACATGTTGAAATGTTGAAAGTAAGAAATATTCATTCATTATATTCCCGATAACGGTTTTGAAACCAACATCCTATATATAATACATATTTCATTTATTTAAACAACATTTACGTTTATAAGAAAGTAACATATCTACTTGAGCGTTGATAATACGATCTCAGTACAGGTGGCACTATAATTATATCTTTTTGACTGAGAGTGCTGGATAATTCATTATCTTCCGTATAACTTATATTTGGTTTTTTGGATGGAACATAATAACTTTTTACTGACTATCTCAAGTTATTTATTAGAGAACCATGCTGATATACTTTATAAATTCAAACCTTCTTTATACATTTCTTGTGTAAGAAGGTCGTCATTTTCTGATTATTTGACATTTATAATTATATATTAGATGTATGATGTTGGCTATGTCATATTATATTATATTTGAAAAGGATGTGGTCAAGGTTTTCAAGAATCTATAATTGTGTAAAATAAATGATACATTTATTGTTTTATAATTTAATATTATTTACTGCATTCTGTCCTTCCAGATTGTTCGACTAGTAGCAATTAAGCCAGAATTGAAGATGAACTCTACCGGTAACATTAGTCATGATCAACTTAGTGATATGGATATTATACATTGGCTAAATGGAAAGAAAGCCGCCTTGTTAACACCGGCTATAGCGTACACTATAATCTTGATGGTTATTGGTTTACTGGGAAATCCAGTAGCTATCTATATCTATGGTTGGCGCTGGCAGAAAACAACAACAAGAAATTTCCTTTTATGCATAGCTGTTGTTGATTTAGTAAATTGTTTGATAACTATGCCCACAGAGATCGCTATTATGTGTAATTTTTATTTCTTCGACAATGCGCATGTGTGCCGGATGTCGAGGTTTGTAACGTATGTCATGAACAACACGACATCTTTCATTCTGGTAGTCGTAGCCGTAGATCGGTACATCCGTATTTGTCTACCTCACAAACAACCCATGTCTCCATTCGGTGCTTTGAAAAGTTGCGGTATAGCTGTGTTAATCGGTGTGGGTGTGTCGTGGCCAGGATTGGTTCTGTACGGTAAAGAGGAAGTTCCTATACCTTGGCATGATGGGAGGATCGTCCATAGTGTGATGTGTCTTGTGGAAAATGAATATATTCATACGCCTTACCCCTTTATCTTTTTCATATATTTATGGGTTGGAGTTACCGTGACCTCGACTATCATTATAACAATGTATATTTTGATAGGAAAAGTAATATTAAAACGAAACCGGCTGAGACGAGAGAGAAATCAATCCACAGAGGCCATCATGAAAAAATACAGAAATGCTTCCGCTAGTACAGAGCACGAGGTCTTTCTTCCTCAAACGCCGGATCTTCAGAAACGAGCCCAGGCCATGTTAAACAGAGAGTGTGTGGAAAATGTGGATGCATCTCCAACTGGTGCTGCTACTTCGCCAATTTCACCAAACCCAACTTCTTCGCCCTCACCACGTTCAACAACACCATCCGTAAGCAATAAACGCTTTACCTTTCCTAGGAGTAAATCCATCGCCAGCGCTGTAATCAGCAAGTCTAAGATTCGAGGTGGGAGATCTACAGCTATGTTATTTGCCATCACTGTTATGTATGTTTTGAGTTTTCTACCCTTTTTGATAGTCGTGACTATACGAACGGCCATCGGGGAAGATTTTTATAAGCAACTTTCACCACATCGAGAGATTCTAGTAAATATATTCATCCGGTCGTACCTAATTAACAATTGTGCCAATCCTTTAGTGTATGGTTTGTGTAATTCTCAATTTCGAAAGGAGGTAAAGAATGTATTCGCGTGTTGCTTTAAAAAGAAAGACAAAACAGTTGATAAAGTTGGTGGTAGCAGTTTACATGACAAGAGTGAACACTGAACCAAAGTAATACAATACGGACAAAATAGTTCTATAAAACAATTCGTAACAATAAAACCAACTTGAATTTTAGTTCATTAAAGCATTGTAGGAATGGAGATTTAAGTTGTAGATTTTGATTGTTGCAACGAATTGAAGAGGTTTCTAAGGAGAATTTCAATATAATCAAGATTAAATCTAGATTTCTATTAAAACATTTAGTGATACCATCTAATTTTTGGTGTAATTGTAAACGAATTTGAAAACAGTTATTTCAAAGAAATAGAAGACACTTTGGTAAAAATTGTGTTCTGTTGTTTTGAAGTATCTAAATTTGAGTATACCACTTGCGACACACTTTGTGATGTTTCATAACTCATTAGAGACGTTTATTCCTCGAATATATCGGCAACTATATCGTTCGAACATGAAATGTTCATTATATGTTTACATCTTGATTGATCTCAAACATCATTTAGTTTCTTTAAGAAGTTCATCTCTTTGATTCGTTTCATGTGGTATTATAACCATTTCCATACGCATATTATATATTCTCAAGGGTATCAATGGCTTGTAAATAAGATGTATGTTGTCAAAGGTACTGATAGAACAATGTAATGTTAATAGGAATTGTTAATTAAATAGCTCTCTGCGAAGCCTTCAAACATGGAGGTGTATTTACATGTCATCCTTTCCGAACTGCAGTCACTAACATTTTATCTACCTTCGTCCGTAATAGACCCTAACCCTTAACGTTATTGAGCAAGTATCTCTTTAAGTGAAGGCCTAAGCATGCCATACATTCAACAGTCATACTTTAGTTACAAATGTAAAGTTACATGAATTGCTGTTATAACATGAATATTCATCACACTGTTCCGAAGTGCCGGCATATAGCCTATATTATGATAGTGTAGCATAAGTTTTTTTTATTATTCTGTAGAGAATGGATAATTGATTCATATTTATATTTGAAGGGAGATAATAAACAGTGAATCCAATAACATTTTACAAATATTCCCATCGCTTCGACTGGCTAATATCAAATATTTCTAAATGCGGTGTGGGACGTTGTGAAAGAAATGATCGAATATATTCATTATTCATAACAATGCAGCCGATAACCAATAACAGAGTCTTCCATCGTACTAACCTTCTAGACAATTGAATATAGATTCTTCTTATTCTGGTAGCGCTTCCAATTTGAAATCCTAGTGCCAGACCGAACTGATTTCTATATTGATACACGTTATGATATTTTCATACTCACGATAATTTGAATTTCGAAATTTTAAACTTTTAAGAATGCATATTTGATGTATGTTATCTGATCACAAGTTTTGTGTGTCTGTATTTTAGTATCTAGAATGTTAATAATGTGTAGGAATTAAGAGAAGAAATTATTCTTTTAATTCTAGAGTCCAGAATATAAACTTCAGACAAATATCTATTAGAGGTTTTTATTATTTTGAAGACATTCAATGAGCGTCAACACATTTCAATTACAAAGCCGAAAATATTCCAATTTATCCAGCAATTTTAATCGAGTGTCTGTGATTCCCGCAATTCTACTAAAACTAAGTGTTGCTATCAATGTCGCCGATACACATAGGAATTTTTAAGAAAATCTCTATACAATCCCTTAAAGATCGTCTTTAAGTGGATATAACACTGCCATTGAGATAAGGCGTTATATTGTACACATCATAGACATTGAGTATATCACTATAGTGCAATCTTCCGTTTATAATGAACCTATTTCCGGCAAGAGAGCAGAATGAATATTGCCTATTTCCGTTTTAATTACTTGCGATATCGTAAATGGATATTAGTTGTTATATACCATATTTTGCATTATACAAGATCATCATTGAAACCGTTCATATTTTATTCAGAATATATTGCCGCAGGGTATCAATGTCAAAAGCACTTGATGGAATCTTATTGTAGCGACTTGTTGCACTGTATGGCTTGACAATGGAGATGAAAAACTTTAAGAACTACGAAATGTCATAAGATTGATTTGATGTCGGTTTTGTAAATTCTTTCTCATAGAAAAATGATATTAAACAGTATAGAGTTTTTCTTATAATATTGATCGATTTTAAATATTTCTCTTCACTTTTCAAATGATTTCAGAGTAAATTATAGATATTTATTTCTCAAATTATACACAATTCATACGTCTTGTTAACGCATGTTTGAATAGCGACTAATTTTATCTTGACGGAATTGAAGAATTCTGAAAAGATACTCCGTTGAAGATATTGAAAAGACATGTTGAAAATCCGATTTGATAAAAAAGAAATTTCCTAGATACTATCTTATCTGATAACATTTTGTTATTGTTATTTTGTTATGTTTGTATGTCGTGAGTTTTACTGGATAATCATAGAAATAAATCAATAATGTTTTTTGAAAATCAGTCTGGAATTTTGGAAAGATGGGGTAATATATTTTTCTATCACAAATTCAGTTCCTTAATTCTTATTAAGACATTCCGCCTCGGTTCCAATTATAGGTCACAGCTGCAGCATATAAGCAACGATTGCAATAAAGTTTTCGGGTGCTCAGGTGCTAGTTTAGCTAATCTTAGATTGATAAAGACAACACTAAGATATTTCCTTGTATGACAACAGATGTTACATAATATTTTAATATACAAATTGTACATTTCAAGGGAGGTAACTGTCTAGAAAATGTATGAAGAAACACTTATACATAAAGTTTATATGAAGATCATGTATCCTTTTTTTAACAATGTGTATTAACATCTGTTAATGAAAATTTGAAAGTTAGCGCCCTGGCAAACTGATACAATTCTTTAGTTTCCAATCGCTTTCACACGACTTGACTGACATGAAGGTAGTCCAATATGACTTAACACACAAGGTCCAGTGAGAAAGATTTCATCAACCACAAGGTGTATTAAGAAGTGTTCAACAAATCTATATGAATAATACAATACATCATTTAGGATGGATACTAACACTGGTTGTTCGCGGAACGGCCACATCTTCCGATCTCTTTGTCAATCTATAATATATAAATCGAACTTCACGTCTAAACTGTATGTTACACATCCCATAAACAACCGGATTAAAACAGTTGTTAAATAAATAGGAACGGATAAAAATATTAACTATCACTTCTTCTGTCTTGGTAAGATTTTTATAGAAATTTTCACCACATATAGTTCGCACTGTGATGACTATTAGAAATGGTAAAAAACTCAATAAATATACTACAGCTATAGCAAATAGCATCAAAGTCGATCGACCCGGCTTTAATTTAGGTGCACACTTGATGGCAACAGGGCACAATTCTTCACCTGGTCTATCAGTACCACTTGTTAATGCCGATGTATTGCTCATACTCCTACGTTTGGCTTGTAAGCGTTTTAAAGTCTCTTCTACAAGTTTCAATTTTGCCTTTTTCAGACGTTTTCTACGATAAACCTCTTTGCCTATAAATGTATACATTACGACTATTATACAACCTATGACTGTTACGCCAACCCACAAATATACAAAGAAAATAAACGGATACACCGTCCCTTTAAACCGACTCTCAACAAGGCACATAACTCCTGTGACATTTCTTCCCGGAAGTGGAATCATTATTTCCCGTCGACCATATAATATCAATGATGGCCACGAAACTGAAATACCCATAACAACGGCCATACCACAGGCGTAAAACGCAGTTTGTGGTTCGATTCTCTTCGCCCGTTTACGACAGATTCTTATATATCTGTCCACGGCGATAAAGACTAGAATTATCGGAGTTGTATTGTTCATAACATAGGTTGTGAAACGACTCATTTTACAAAGATGGCCGCTGTCGAAAAAATAAGATTTTAAAATTATCACTATTTCAATTGGTATCGTTGTTAGACAGTTGATAAAATCGATTATCGATAAGCATAACAGAAAATTTCGTGTCGTTGTAAGCTCCCATCTCCATCCATAAATGTAAATAGCTAAAGGATTGCCTATCACCCCGATCACAAGCAAAATAATAGTATACAGCAGGACTGGAATGAATAGTTTTGCCTTATCATTATTCATTTTGTCTAAAATCTCCATATCACTTGAAAATAGTGAATTCGACAGATTCATTGTTTCAAATATCAATTTACACTCCTGTTCAAGTAAAGTTGCTTTCAAGATATTGTGTTAGTCATTCCATTGTTTTATCACCAGAACCATCTACTAACAGAGGAACTACTAATTGATGTGACATTAATTGCTTGGTGTATACTCGTTGCCGTCACTTTACCAGTATCGCATCATTGATCCTCACTTCCTAGTTGGTTTTAATAAACCCACAACACATCCTGTCACATTTTGTCCAATTTACTTTTTTTTCACGTTTGTGTGCCATATCAGTTCCAAATGTCACTTGTTTTTGACTCATCCTTGCTTCAAGTTGTTTCACATCAAATGTGCTTTTTCATATCAATGCTTTGTAGCACGTACGTGTTATGCTGTTTTACGTCATAATTTATGTTTTCTATATATCTTTGCTTCATTTGATTAGCTTTCTTTCACATTGTTTGTTAGACGCATAGTTCATACTCGTCACATGTGTTTGAGCAATCACTTCCTTGCGTTACAAGCGTTTAACAAATCACTACCTTGCGTCACATGCGTTTAACAAATCACTGTCTCGCGTTACAAGCGTTTAACAAATCTCTGCCTCGCGTCACATATATTGAACAAATCACTACCTTGCGTTTAACAAATCACTGCGTCGCGTCACATTTGTTTAACAAATCAATGCCTCGCGTCACATGTGTTTCACAAATTATAACCTCGTGCCACATGTGTTTGATAAATCACTGCCTTGTGTCATATATTTTCACTAACAAATAAAAGTTTATCTCAGAAATTCTATTGATGTCTCTTTGTTACACCACATTGCAAGTAAACACTTTTGGTAATAAGTCAAGTTGAAACCAAACATTAATGACTATCTATATTCCGTCACAATTCTATAAAAGATTGAACTCGAGAGAAGAAATGGTACTTTTGAAGCTTTGCAACACGTTTCACCAATTTGTACGCTAGTTAATTTTGAAACGTTACTATAAGTTCAGTGTTCTATTATACTTGTTGACTTACAATTCCTTGACGATCGATACTCAGTAAAACTAAAGACTTTACTCCACTCTGTCACTGTATGTGGTGATGATCAGCTGGAAAACAAATAATGGTTACATAAGATACGCAAGATCAGTGTGGGTGGGGAGTATGCAAATCTATTGGAAAGATTATTGCATATTGGAATAACTATCGAGTTGTACATTGGGAACATAAATATCATAATTTCATTAAAAATCGTCAGTTGATATCACCTTCCAGAATGAAAATTAAACGACTGATCTAGAAGATCAGTGTACCGGAAGTGACTGTGGTTAAAAGATTTAAGCCATCATCACTCATGTGGCATGCCAATATGGTCTTAATAATAACATCCTGGGTACGAAATGCATGTATTACATGATGAGTGTACCAGGGTTAAACAGGGTTGCAATTGATTATTGTCTGGAATAACCCTATTTATATACTTCAACTGTCATAACTGTTGCTAGAAGCCTTTTCTAAATCCATATAAGATTTCGTTTTAGATTTTTCTGAAATGAACCCATCTAACTCCGTTTATTATTAAGATTCCTGTGTTAAACCTATTATTATTGTGACAAGACAAAAGAATCCAATAACATTTTTTGTTTTATGGCTTGATAATCTTGAACAGATTTAAGTCATCTTTAAAGAGATTTTTTTAAAAATGTCTGAAAAAAATAAGAACCAGTAGGATAAATATAGGTTTATTTTACATTGATATAAAGCAGGAAGTCAAGCAAAAAATAATAAAATAGAGTCATTTAATATGAATCATTTAAAGCCGATAAAACTGCAATAAAGACGGATGTCATTTACGTATTTTCAAGACAATGGTTATTATTAAAGATACGGTATTAAAATATCACCTTCGTGACGACTTATTGATTAAAAAATTCAATATCTGGAGAAAAACAAAACCGAGTTAATTGAAAAATTTCTTTGATTAGTATAGTAAAAATAAAACATCGTCTACGTATTTAAAATTGTCCTTATTGGAGAAAGATTATTTGGTAACAACTAGACACTTTCTTTACATCAAGATGTAGGTCGTACTCGCAAAAGAAATTGAAAAAACTAATAAAATTTGTTCGATTTTCATATTTGAAGTATTCAGACACCTCTCTCTGACGAGAGTGTCATTATTAAATTATACATGATATGACTGGTCTAGTCGAGATCCAAAACGGGAACCATATCAACCCCAAGTCTTGTTTTATCCAGAGCTGATACACTAGGCTGATACAACTATAAAGTTGTTTCAATTTACTTGATAGGTCTATCTTGGAATATAAACGAGATATAAACACAATCTCCAAACATGAATTTCCTTTCTATACTCTAAGTGGCTTTAAATTTACAGCTCTAATGGATTCTTACATACGTATTAGATTCCAGAGATTACCTAGTCTCAAAGTGTTAATGGTTGTTTGCAAATTTGCAGTATTTATTTTGAAATATTCGGGTTCAAGGAAAATTTCGGGGAACTGCGTCTTATAGCATGAACATAAAATTTTAGCTTTCAAGAATGGTCAATATGAGAATATATTCATCAGTGAACCTGGTGTCATAAAATAACAGAATTCCTTTTTTATATTTACTAATGAATAGATCTTATTGGTCATGTTTCAATTTTTCAAATTTTATGATCCATTCTAAGACCTATTATCTCTTTAAACAACTAAAAAATATCTAAGTGCAATGCAGTAATCTTCCCGTTCGATCAAATGAAACAACTATTATAGTGAACGGTTTCCTTGTAGGCTGAACATCAATTCGTTTCCTATTCTTTTTTTATCACGATAGAAAATGATCAATTGATGGCTCAGTATGAATATTGTTTCAACATCTAATGATGTGAAGCGAAATCTAACAATGGAAAAAGAAATAAAGAAGTTTTATGTAAAATTATTCTATGAACATCATAGTGCATTGTTTTGTATCAGGAAAGGAGACAAAGCTGACATGAAGGTTATTAATGATCTCATTGGTATATCAGGAATATTGGGAAGCTATAATAATAAATATCATGATACATGGTTATAGAACAGGTGGCTGTATAAAACATTTTACTGGCATCTGTTACTATAATATACAGAATGTTTGATTTCTAAAGAAAATAAATACAATACAAGACGAATATAACAGATAAATGATCGATATTTTATTCAAATTACTTAAATCCTTTCAATTGTCTTTATATGAAATGATAAATATGTTAACTATTCTGATTTCTGATAAAAATTTTCGTTTTACTATTTTGTTAGACAGAACATGGTGTTACGGCTTCTTTGGCAGCTTTTGCTTGTGCTAGTTGATCAGTATCACGTTCCAACTATCTCGACCTTACCTTTCATCAGCCTAAAATAAGCAACAATTCTCCATTAAAAACTAAAGGTCAGACAATATTTTATTTCAAAACTATGGGCTATGCTAACCTTCGTAAGGAACAGAACATTGGGTGTAAAACTTGAAAAAACGGGACACTGTTGAGGTCTAAAATGAATTTGTTGTGTTTGTTAAAGCAATGTTAACAATAACACCGGGTTGAGGTTACATATACGACAAGTAGCCACAATCAAACTCTATCAACCCAGCATAATTGACTTGTCTTCTAATAAAAGAATAATTGCAACTTCAAACAGTAATCTAATTGTAGCAACTTGGTTTGATCACAAATACACAGAGAACTTGTTAATATAATTATAGAACAAATTGAAATACATATCTACATAAATTAATACCATTCTTGTTACAATTATCTTAAAGAGTCAGCCTACAGTTCAAATAGACGTTATTGCTTTTGTATGTGGATATAATCGAAAAGTACGATTAAAGACAGAAACAGATTCTCACTGGCTGGTTTTGAACTACGATCGCATGATCCAAATTCTGGCCCAAATTCTTAACAATTCAATTATAGAAAACTATGTACAGACATCTTTATATGACATATAGAAATAGGAATAACATAAAACATACAAACTATATAGATATTCTATTTCTTGGATTTATTACACTCAACGTTTCACATACACTTACAGGTAGCGTTTTCAAGAGAAATAACTAACAATTAACAAAATTATAACAAACTCAAGTATAAATACTAACTCGCAGTGAAACCATACCTTATATTAAAATGAAAGAAGCCATACAAGATGAGAGATCACTATAAAGGATTAAAGGATAGATAAGGTTCAAAGATAACGGATTAAGATTCAAAGCTAACGGATTAAGGTTCAAAGATAACGGATAAAGATTCAAAGCTAACGGATTAAGGTTCACATGTGAACCTTAATCCGTTAGCTTTGAATGCAGATGACGGATTAAGGAGGAATAATTACAAAATTTTTTCCCATAATTTTGGTATGAAATAGCCTGAGTCCCTATTTAATTGCAGTGCGTTCTCTCGAACGCACTGCTTTGTTTTCGAAATGTTTTTTTTTTTTTTTTTTTTTTTTTTTTTTTTTTTTTTTTTTTTTTTTCGAATTCTGCTCAGAGTGCCCAGCCAAAACTACATGTGCCACGTACAAACTGTTAACATTTCTTCCGCAAATGTCGCGAAACTAAATCATATGAATATATTTTCACGTCATTTTGTCCAACCGGAAATGACGTACGACGCTATGTCAAACTTTAGGTTTTTTCTCATTAGCGAAGCTAGTTTTTAATCAATTTGGATTGTGTTTTTTTTGTTTATTACTTTTATTCTTTGTTAAAAAGATAGCACTTTCAAACTTTCAAATTTTTGAACTTTGTCGCTGACTTTTTTAATTTTAATTTTTGCGTTTTTTCAACTTCTACATTTTTATTTCGATCGATCTGAAAGTTTTCAGATATATATACATTTTGATTGCGAACTATAATACATTTTCAAAATTTTGATACAACTTCCGGTTTTAATGTTATTTGCTCTTAAAGTTGAAATTTGCACTTCCGGAATATTGAAAATATTTGAAAAATTTCTTTTGCAATAAGCTAGAATTGTTCATTTAATGATGTTAAATTTGAAAAATCCGAACCGGAAGTAACGGATCAGCCGCCATTTTGATATGTCTAACTTTTGTAAAACTAAAAATTCAGGCTCAGGTTTAAATTAAATTTGCATAATTTTTGGGTTTCTGCAAACGACAATCGATTGCGCAAAAAAGTATGGGAAGAGATTTTTGAATTTCGATTTTGCTTTTCCTTTATTTCCGGTTGAAATTTTTCAGTAATAGTCAAAACTTTTAAAGGTCATATTTTGCCATATTCACCTTTGGTGACCTTGTGACCTGAACAAAAGTTATTGCCCTTGATTATATCTACCCAAAGGTATCTTCACTTTTGTTGTCCGGTGTTCACTTCCGGTTTTGCAGCCAATTGAAAATCACGAATTTTAACTTTAAAGAGCTCTATCACGTGACCTAATTTACATAGGACAGAATTTCTTACATATTCCTTTTACGCTTAATGTCATCTTCCCATTAATATATCAAACTTGGTATTTTAGTCAAAATTGTGCGTTTAAAAATTTCAAAATTTTGTAATTTCTTCTATACTAACTGTGCGTGTTTTTCTTTAAATCGAAATAGGGTCTCGGTGGATAATTCGATTTGTGTTATTTTGATGTATATATAAATTTTAAAATGTTAGGCCGCGCTATTTATGTGGTGTCTCAATGTTATACCCTGGCGACTTAAGACAACTTGAACTATTAGTGACCTTTCGATTTGTATATAGCTTCGACATTGTCTATCCAATGCTATATATATTTTTATTGTACGATATCTACTTTTGGTTTCATCGCCATCTGAAAATTGCGAACTTAATATATAAAACAATCTACTTTGTATTGGGTATTATTCTTACGTTTGGGCGATTTACAAATATGAGTTTCGGCGATCCGGATATCTTTAGATTAAACGACCCTCTATCCATTTTTTATTATGATTTTAACTTATTATCTATCTTAATTGATGATGAGGGCTAAGGATGGGGAGGGGCAAAGAGGGGAAAGGGGGGTATGGGAGCGTTTGTTATGAAATCAAAATCCATTTCTGATGCACATTTTTTTTTTTCATATACCCTTTTTGTCTTTTGCTTAACGAACGAACGTACGAATCCCTGGATGGAACGCACTGCTTCAGTGCCGTTAGGCGTACGGCTCTAGTTCTGGTTTATTTTTCATAATTTCAATGGCTTCCCTGAGTTTCCTATGTTTCCAATTGTTGTGGTTGGTCGCCAATACTGTAATATTGTCCCATCTAATTCTGTGTCTTTTGTCTTGAAGATAATGCTCCGCTACTGCTGATTCTTCGGATCTGTGTTTATCGCAGGCAGTTCTGTGCTCCTTGATTCTTTTCGAGAGGGGCCTTGACGTTTCACCAATATAAGATTTTTGACAACTGCATTTGATTTGGTAGATGGCACCTCTGGGGTCTACAGGGGGTTTTTCCAGTCTTCCGTCCGCTTGAAGCAAATTTTTGAGGGATTTTGATGCTGAGAAGCTGACACGGGCATTTAGCTGTTCGGAGAGAATCCTCTTTATTTGGTTGCTTGTTCTTCCTGCAAATGGTATGGTTATCTGGATGGGAGGGTTGGGTGGTTTGAGAGTGGCGCAGGTTGGGGTTAGGGTTTTTAGGGTAATTATTCCTCCTTAATCCGTCAACTGTGAACCTTAATCCGTTAGCTTTGAATCTTTATCCGTTATCTTTGAACCTTATCTATCCTTTAATCCTTTATAGTGATCTCTCATCTTTTATGGCTTCTTTCATTTTAATATAAGGTATGGTTTCACTGCGAGTTAGTATTTATACTTGAGTTTGTTATAATTTTGTTAATTGTTAGTTATTTCTCTTGAAAATGCTACCTGTAAGTGTATGTGAAACGTTGAGTGTAATAAATCCAAGAAATAGTATATCCATATAGTTTGTATGTTTTATGTACAGACAATATAACTTTAAATCCGATCATAAAAATTGAATATATACTCAACAACTTAAATCAAGAAATATCTTTTTCTTTCCATCCAATAAAACTTGATATCATGAAATCGTATATTCTATTATCCCTTTCAACAGCTAAAAAATATCTAAGTGCAATGCAGTAATCTTCCCGTTCGATCAAATGAAACAACTATTATAGTAAACGGTTTCCTTGTAGGCTGAACATCAATTCGTTTCCTATTCTTTTTTATCACGATAGAAAATGATCAATTGATGCCTCAGTATGAATATTGTTTCAACATCTAATGATGTGAAGCGAAATCTAACAATGAAAAAAGAAATAAAGAAGTTTTATGTAAAATTATTCTATGAACATCATAGTACATTGATTGTTTTGTATCAGAAAAGGAGACAAAGCTGACATGAAGGTTATTAATGATCTCATTGGTGTATCAGGAATATTGGGAAGCTATAATAATAAATATCATGATACATGGTTATAGAACAGGTGGCTGTATAAAACATTTTACTGGCATCTGTTACTATAATATACAGAATGTTTGATTTCTAAAGAAAATAAATACAATACAAGACGAATATAACAGATAAATGATCGATATTTTATTCAAATAACTTAAACCCTTTCAATTGTCTTTATATGAAATGATAAATATGTGAACTATTCTGATTTCTGATAACAATTTTCGGTTTACTATTTTGTTAGACAGAACATGATGTTACGGCTTCTTTGGAAGCCTTTGCTTGTGCTAGTTGATCAGTATCACATTCCAACAACCTCGACCTTACCTTTCATCAGCCTAAAATTAGCCATAATTCTCCATTAAAAACTAAAGGTCAGACAATATTTTATTTCGAAACTATGGGCTATGGAATGCCCACCTTCGTAAAGAACAGAACATTAGGTGTAAAAATTGCAATAACGGGACACTGTTGAGATCTAAAATGAATTTGCTGTGTTTGTTAAAGCCATGTTAACAATAACATCGTGTTGCTTATATCCATACGACAAGTAGCCACAATCAAACTCTATCAACCCAGCATAATTGACTTGTCTTCTAATAAAAGAATAATTGCAACTTCAAACAGTAATCTAATTGTAGCAACTTGGTTTGATCACAAATACACTTAGAACTTGTTAATATAATTATAGAACAAATTGAAATACATATCTACATAAATTAATACCATTCTTGTTACAATTATCTTAAAGAGTCAGCCTACAGTTCAAATAGACGTTATTGCTTTTGTATGTGGATATAATCGAAAAGTACGATTAAAGACAGAAACAGATTCTCACTGGCTGGTTTTGAACTACGATCTCATGATCCAAATTCTGGCCCACATTCTTAACTGTTCAATTATAGAAAACTATGTACAGACAATATAACTTTAAATCCGATCATAAAAAATTGAATATATACTCAACAACTTAAATCAAGAAATATCTTTTCTTCCAATAAAATGTAAATAAGTGACCTTTCCATCCAATAATACTTGATATCATGAAATCGTATATTCTATTAGTGAAGATAATAGGGGAATACGTTGACAAGGTTTCGTGACTGTCCAGGCAATGTCCGATTTATTACTTATAGAAATGAGAGTGACTGATATTATATAACTTATAACTTATCTCTCTACCGAACTACTTAGACCACCTGTCTACTTAATACTCCATTATTCACAGCGGCGTTAGACTGAGGTCTAATAAGCTGTATATTTTCACAATAACATTGAAGAAAATTCAGACGGTCATTTTACAAGGCAACTCAAACCCCGTTTACACCAAAAAAAATTCTTGCCCAAGATCACAAAGGCAGAAATTTGACGTACAATAAACTAACAGCATTGCAACGAGTTCCTTCAACTGTCAATAATACGTCAACAGAAACCATTGAAGGTTTCTTCAACGGAAGGCCACAATCTGAATTTTACCAACAAATATAAAATTTGTTTTCTATTATCTGTTCAAATTCTAATCAAGAAGTGTAACGGGATACAATAGGAAATGCAAATTAGTCTTACCATTTATGATTTTGGTGCACAACAGATGTTGGACAGACAACGCAATCCTGGTTATTAAAGAAGTGTTACGTCCAGCAATGTGCAATTGGTTATTAAGTACAACAAATGGAGAGGGGGGGGGGGCTATGTTTATATTCAATCCACGTTAATACACTATATATCATTTCAACCTAAACTGATTCTCTACAAACTCCCTGTATCACACCACAATAGTAATGTAGGTGACAAAGAATCACACAATGTTAAGTGATCTTCGACACTTTAACATTATCCATATAATTATTATTCTTTTATTTTGCCTGTGGGTAAAAGTTCAGACAAATGATAATTGGGACTTTATAGAAGAGTTACAAACTATTATAGTCATTTTAACCATTGACCTAAAATAACTTGAATTGATTGAGACTAGAATTGTTCTCTCGTACAAAACAGAGCGGAGTTAAGGAACCACCGATTTGTTTGGATTAACATATTCCTGGCTAAATGTACTGTTTCTCTTAAATGAGGAGATGGTAATCCTCAAGAACTTAAAAGCTTGATTGATACGTTTTCTAGGTGTTTGTTATATTGTAGCGTCCAGTTAGTGTCTATTTTGACCTTTTTTCAAGTGAAAGCAGAAATTGAAAGCACGATTTCCAAACTAGTTGCCGTGGTGATGGGTTGTTGATTTAAACTTACTTTTTCATGCTGATTAGCTAATTTTTAATGCACTATCTGACATTCAGAGTGAATACTCTATTAAATGAAAGCGTGAAAGGAATCCATAAATCTTTTTTAAAATATTCCATTTGGAAATGAGAATAAAATCAAATGAATTCTCCTATTATTCCTTCTAAAATATTTGAAATAATATTTCCATTATTGAATTTGTTAGTTCCGTGTTAGTTATTCTATATATGATATTGTTAGTTATTCTATATATTATATTATACAATTTGTTATTACACAATTTATATTTTATCATGTCGCTGTATTGGAATAAAAAAAAATACATTGGTAAAAGACTACACTAATTTAATAAAGAAACAAGCTTACCAGGCAAAGTAACATAAGCCTACTGCTAGCTGGAATACATATTAATTATGACTAAAATGCAAACCTCATTTTAAATATCTTCACCGTGCAATTGTAGTTTAAATTGATTTTTATATTTACTGTCAATTATTTATTCTAAATAGTTTTTCCACTATTTTTTTTAAATCAATAGCAATAACACAAATAAATCAAATTATAAAACCACGCTGCTCTCGTGTCTTATACATTAAGAGTCCCGGGCATTAACTAAAAAACCTTTAAATAATTGAGAAATCGTTAAAATCTAAACATGACTAAAATCTTATACAATTAAAATCAGATGGAAATTGTAGTGTCTATTTTGCTCATAAACAACTTTTCCTGCATTTCTCACAAGGCATATTGGCTGGCCGACGGACAGGGGCAAAACCAATGAAAATAAAACTTTTCACATGCTTGATCGAGAAGAGGGGTACCACTGACCAAAATGAATAAACAATACAATTATTTTTATTTATCTATTTACATAAATACTCTGGGGATAGACATCACTGTTCACTGAGAACATGCATTCATTGTAAAACATTTCTTACCGGCTGATAAAGCTTTATTTCATATCTGATGTCAAGTTGACTGCTATTCAAAGGATTTTTTTTATTGTAGATATACTTAGTTTTTACTCTTGCAATCTTTTTCCAGTCTGAAATTATAGGAACTAATCAAATACAAATTTAAACAGTCACCATATTACGTCGTTGATTTTGAAGTTTTCCTCCAATTCAGATAGTTTCATGTCTACCTACTAGTCCTAGAATGAGGGGAGGGTCTAGGCTTAGATTACCACTATTTCAGTAGGGTTTAATACCAATTAAAACGTGAAAACAATGTCGATCCCTGTTATCAGTTTTGAAATAATTCGTAATCTGATATGAAGATTTTTATTGCAAAATTTCATTTTGTTTTCTCAAAAGATTCGGACAATAGACATAGACATTTTATCTCTAAAGTGAATGGGCGATAGATAATTAATAAAAAATCTCTTGTGGATTACCACATACATTCTTCATTAAATTAATCTCGTCTTCATACAGGGGATTCATTCAATCGCAAGGTTTGTATTTCTGGTCTAGAGTTTTTGGAATAAAAAATACAACTTGTAGGGAATCTTTTAGAAATTATCAGAAGCTAGTCGGAGAAGCTGGTATGATCAACACGATGATTAACTTACTGGGTTTAGTTTAAGAAACAGCCCCGTCGTCGGGACAGAATTTAGCGCCCTTATTTTTTGTCGAAAATTTCGAAAACTTGAAGCCCAGAGAACGCATTTCCTATTATTCCGTGGTGGCAAAATCCCGATCAAAATGTTCATCTTTTTGGATTTTTGTAACTGAAGAAGGTTTGAAGAGAGGAAAATTAGGGCTAAATTGTCACTAGCCCCTAGAATCCCCACCCTGACGAACCAAAAATCGCTCTTCTTGCCTTAAAACGACCCGGAAAGTACATGTATAATGACGTAAAACTCATTCGGTATAAACACTATCAAATAATTAACGAAGTAAACTAAACAGAAGCTATGGCGAGATTTTTTAGAATAACATCTAAAGACATTACTAACGTAATAAACGACAAAATGAGGCATATGTTTCAACTTGAAAAAAACAGATTCCAGATAAAACACGATTGAAATCTCTTAAAAATTTACACCAAGAGAATTTTAATAACGGTATCAACATATCAACAAACTCGTAAAACGGAGAACAGAACAGAAAGTTAATAGGGCAAAAATAAATCAGGGCATCAACTAAGTGTGGTAAGTAGTACAGGTCATCGTTGGTCAGATCACAAAACGTATGTGTTAATGACGTCACTTCCCTTAACCAAAATATGATATTCGAGAAAGTTCTCGTTTATTTCGAATTTGAATTCAATCAATATGTTTAATTAACAATGTTACCTTTCGCATTGATTAGCATCTTGAAAAGATGAAAGGGTAATTTCAAGCGATAATGATCTTGGGCAGATCACGGATGACATCACTTCCGAACCAAAGAGCTATCTTTCTTTCTGGCAAAGTGCTTCTTTAAATTGGGTTTGAATTCAGTCATTAAATCTTATGGTTACAATTAACAACGTAATATTTCGGAGTTGCTATCACCAACTTAAAAGCCGTATGAAAATACCACAGAAGACTGCCTTCTTGATTCTTGCTGGTATGGCACAGCAATTATTATGTAATCGTATTTTCATGTGTACATTCTGCAGTGTAGATCAACCTGAATTATAAAGTTGTTTTTGTTGAACATACTTTATTACTCTCAACACGAAGGCGGATCAATAACACAGATAATCATAAAGACAGATCTAATATAAAATTCTGTCACTAAATTTAAAAGATAATGATTTATCATGTTGTTTGAAAACAAACATCAGAATGAAAAAAGAATACAAAGGAATCAGAACTTGTATAGTACAAATTAATAGAAAAAAGATCATACATCTAACACCATATAACATGTCGAAAAATAGATCATCCCATGAAAGCACACCATTCCTGTTGGAATTTGAACTGAGACAATATTCTATTCTTTATCAAATACATATTAGAAAGATAATGAACAGTATGAAATATTCAAGAAATACTGCTTGAATGAAAGGTACTAACATTAAACAGTTTACAACTTCACGTGGTTCGTATCCTCTGTTATGTTAAAGAATTGGTTTATATTGTAACAGACATGTATATCGTATGAATTGAAAGTTGTTATATTAAAGAATATACATGAAAAGCACCTGCACAATTACAAGGATCTCTATTATTTAGTCTAAGTGAAATATAAGTTTGTTGTTGGTTGCCAGCAATCATCTGGCCCAATTTTAAGCCTATGTTATTCAGTACATAAGAACCTGACTATAAAAGTGAACGAACCTAAATTGACCAAATTCGTGCATTTCTTCATACATTCATTTTCAGCATAATAGAGGAATATTGTCAAAAAGCCAACTAAAATACACACCCCCGAGGTTGTTCAGCGAACACTTTATGGTTGCACCTCAAAAGGTGTTAAACCATCACTTTCATTTTCATAATTTTCATACAATATATTCGACGTATTAGGCATAATGAAAATATAGGGAAATAAAGAACAGCTGTTCGTAACTCATCTATTTTGACGTTAATTAAATAAACCAAACCTGCCTCTTCCTTTACACGAAATTCTTGACACGAAAAGTGATTAGTGAGGGGGTTTCATGAGTGGTTAAAGAGTAAGCTACTAAGTCATTAAAAAATAATATTCAGGAAATGTGTGATCTGTTTAAAAACTAAACCATTTAAACTCGAGACTTAAAAATCATTTTACTTCATCATCAGCGACATTGCTTATCATTATTGCAATTATTCTCCAAGGCCTATATTCGGCATCTCTTTTGGATGATTCACAGAAACTTCACAGTTAATAATAATAATGATGATGATAATCCAATAATCAGTTAAATATGACATATTTCAGTTGGAGGGTTAGGGCACCTCCTTAGAAACTATTTTCGACCTTGATATTGTATTGAAATATATAACAAAGTATTGTAAACAGTTCATAATCTAGCTCTACCCCAGAGCTTCAACGTTTCCGAGGTTTGACATGCTATGATACATTTCCTACTAAATCTTTAGTAGCTTCAGACACATATTCCTCAATTTAATAACTTAAAGATTACCAGTTCGGAACTTTAAAAGCCTTACCGTTCTGAAACTGTGAATATCCCTGATATAAATATAGTGGTGTAATATAATTCTGGCCGATAGATTCTAGCCTACACTACTATATCATTAGAACAGCACGAACTACTGTCAGTGTTATCTCGAGTCAGGAATTATAAAATATTTTCAGATCGAATCATTTTTCGGAGGATTAACTCGTCTAAGAATATTGAAGCGCCAATTGAAATTAGATAATTTTAGATGATCTATTCATCAAATTCCCTATGTACCCTTCACCTACCCACATAGTAGAAAAATTGAAGAAATACAGAAAAGGTGATAAAATCTGACCATAACTACCGAATATAATTATAATTTGCCACGAAATAAAGAAACTAATAAGTGTAACATTAATATTGTAGAATTATATAGACCCAAGAGTAATATTGCTAATGTTGGTATATAGTGTATCTTATTAAGTTACGTGCAATATTTGTTAGAACAACTACGGTATTTTTTGAGATAATGATGAATGATTTGAGATATAAACTGTTGCATGATTGAAAACAGACGCCTTCGGGCACCTTTCAACCAAATATTGAACTATAATTAGGTTTATAATTAGACGTTTTCGGTGAATATTTAAAAAAAAAAACAACAGTTAGATAAATTGCTGCTAGTTCTTTACCTGCTGACTGTTAAAGGGGTGGTGCTTTCGCTCCATACTGATAGAAACCCACCCTTATCACATTCGTTGAAAATATTGTCCCCAATGACGGAGATGACATTGTCTGAATTTCCGAATAAACCCATATTAGATTTATGTAAAGACACTTACGACCTTTGTCAAGGTTCCCATTTTGTAAAGGACGTGCTCGGTTTTCCCGACGGTGGGGATTCGAAAAATATGTTAATGGCAAAATTAAATCACTAGAAGCGGCATTGACATTTAGAACTGTATTACAATTTATTTCATAATGTTAAATGTTACATCATTTCGTTTAGTGTACTTATAGTATTTATTGGCAATCTGTGATAGTTTTATGAACAGCATAACTAATAATTTTTATTATCGATAAATAAGCTAATAATCTAAATGTAATGTAAGGTTGAACTGCCCTTCTGCATTCATTCCATTTATATAATAATATAAGGTAAAGTCTATTAGAGAATTTGAATATAACTACAGATTCTTGTTAAAGCGGTACTTATAAAGGAACGAAATATTATAATAAATATGTGTGAATGTAGATCAATACTTACATTTATTTGAAAAGTATGCTTTGTTATATCTTCAAAATGATTATATCAGACAGTTCCCTTTTAAGATATGAATAAAACTCACACATTTTATACAAGGATAACGACGTGTTTAAGATGGTCCTTGACCAATTTATATGTTATGTATACACAAGGCAAAAAAGGTATTGTATATGGAGTCGCCCCTCTGTTAATACATCAGAACATAACTCATTTAATCCACAAGAATATAAGGAGTAACACTCTTCCATTAATTTATAGAATGGTATTGTCTGAGTAAACTATATAGTTTCCAATTTAGCCATTCGATATTGCCCTCTTAATCCATCAACACAACACTATAGTTATTGATGTTACACTTATTAAAACCGTCGACGGTAAAATGTTTTAATACTATTTGGCGGATGATAATTCTTACGAGCTTGTTTTTACCAACAAAATTAAATTAAAAACGTGGGTACCTTCCTGACTCATAGATTTATATCTAACTTAATTGTCATACCAACGCCAACTTGACAAACCCAGTCGCAGAATTACTTCGGTATTTCAAGTTAGTTTAGGAATGGTGTTATAATTTGTTTTGTTCGTGATCTAGATTAACTTCCGTGCAGATAAAACGCATATATGATAGACATAGAAATATACATGGTTATATGTGTCCAGTGTTATTGTATCCTGCAGCAATTACATTAGACCAAAATAAAAACATTAGACAAAGTGGTGCTGGTTAAATTAGATGCATTTCACATTCCCTCAATAATAGTCTGAAAGGGGTTGACATGGAAAAAGCTTCTATTCGTTGGGATGAGACAATCAACCGAGGCCCTGTGTGCTACAGGCTGTGCACGTTAACGATCCTTCGATAGTTGGAAATCGCGAGAGAGAAGGCTAATGCCGCCTTCTGGCAAAACTTCCCTCAATGCACACTGTATGGCGATATCAATTTTTCTTTAGCCCATAATATGCAGGGTAGTAGGAGGTTAAACTACATTCATTTCATTTTTTATTTTGATAGTCTGAAAACACTGAACAATATAACTGAAATAAACTAAAGGTAGCTGTGATGAAGAAGATACCACGATCAGTTGGTCATCCATTATATCCACCAGCTTTACATCAGAATTTCTCACTTTCTCTGAAGAGGAATTTTGTCTGGATCTCTTTGGTCATACTATTAAGAATATTCACCATCCTTATAACCTTCCAACTATAAAGTAACCTCACCTTCACGATATTGTTAATGGCCAAGAAGAAATTGATCTATTATAACAGAATCTAGCTACTAAAAATACATCTGGCCTCTTTTAATTGGTCTTGATATCATCCTTATCACTTTGCCAAAGTTATATACACCAACCACCTGCATTATACTATGGTAAGACCGCAAACAATGGTCTTGAAGACAATCGTGGTCAATGGAAACAAGGGGATCATTAATTTGTTTTGTCATTTTGAATTAAGATCGTGTATATATAGTAAGTAAGTAAATTCACAATAAAAGAAGGTATAATCGCAATTGTTACGACTGGCATGGAATAAGCACCAAGAAAATCTAAGGATATCAGGATGATATCGCTGTCAAGACTAGATACTAGTTTTCTACAACCTGTTCTGTCTTCACTAGACAAATTGTAACCTTAGATGAAATAAGCGATTTGGTTGGTATTCAATTGTCGTGTTTAAATTTTTGTAATTTTGGACATCTGTTCAATAGCCAAACAACTATTCCAAATCGTCCAGTTTCAACTGTTGGTTCATCAATCATTTATCATTTTATATTACAAAAAAAAACACATGAGGTTTCTATGTGTTTATTTACAGAAGGTGAAAAGTTCCTGGTGTTATGTTTAGATGATTTATTTGTTAAAACAATTTATAATTTTCATGGCGTGAATTTGCTGATTTGGCAATCATGTAGTAATTTATTGAATAATAGAATCGGCGGGATATGTTTGGAAAATATTTAAGAATGTAATTGGTTTCTGATTTCAATAAACAGAATTATTAAATCATGTTCTTAAATTGTACTTGTGTTGTTTTCAACATTGTAAAGATATTAATCGATCTTTTGGCAGACTATTGGAGCCCGCGATCTCCATCATAAAATTCAAGTTGGCTCTAGACAGTTTAGTATCAGTGGAGGTTACTCAATCCGATCGCGTCCATTCAAAATAATGGGAAAGGGCCAGTTTGGTTTACTTAAGGACCAAATCCCTTTAGTTGTATTTTGACTTCAATTGAGTGAACAGTTGAAAGATAACAACGACTTGTGTCCCGGGTATGTAAAGATAGCTTGCCAGGCAAGGTAATATACGCCAACTCTCAGCATTGATTTTAAATCATAAAAAAATGACAGTACAGTAAAAAGCTAAAATCCAAACGAGTTTTAAAGAACAAAGGCAATAATTCATAATAAATATATTTCGATAATTTTGATTTAATAGGCTTCATCTTTTGGTGATATTAAACATTTTCGGCAATTTTCATCAAAATCTGTAAAGAATTGTGCCTTGTAGAACCCCCCTAAAGAACAAGAGCAATAATTCATATTAAATATTTTTCGATAATTTTTTATTTTCAATAGGGTTCATCAAAATCTGTACTGTATAGTGTTTACGAGCATATCAAGAACAAGGACAATAACTCATACAAAATATTTTACGATTTCGCTGATTTTCACTATAAGGGTTCATCATTGGGTTCTTACGGACACTCACACGAAGTACATCAAATCCGTCAAGAATTGTGCCTTGTAGAGTGTTACGAGCAATTGCAGACTGACGGCAATATACCCTTCACATTTCATATGGGTGTATAAAAACGCTCGCAAGCCTCTTTATATAAAATGCTTTAAAGCACATCAGATCTGTTCTGAAGAAGACCTTGGACGTCTACAGTTACATAGATACGATAATTAATGATTTGCAGCCCACGATTTTCTCTTGTTATCAGACGTTATTATTATTTCTTTCCTTTCCCTATAATATAATAACCAGTTGAGTTTCAGCTTCTAACTTGTTTTATAATAAAGAAGGCTGACTATTATCTTGGAATTTTAATGAAACAAATACATAAATAATCATTTTCAAATACATTGTTTTTAGCAAAATTGACGCCGAATTTGCTAACCTATAAAACTGGACTGATTTAATTTGATCCCTATTTTCCCTCATTTGACAAAGTCTTTTGCATTTACAACAGATGCCAAATTGACAACTGTAGCCAATTTATGACCAAACTTTATTGAATGAAGTTAGCCCTCCTTGTGAATCGAGAACTATTTTTCGGGTTCACATAATCATAGTGGAAATAAATCTTGTAATGTATGAGTACACTAAGAAAGGGTATCATCAACTAACATTGCAAAACGAATTGAAGTCATAATATGATTGAAAACAGTTCTTTTTTCACCTTTTCATAAAATTCTCGTATTAAAGTGTTACTGCGTCTTAGAATGAACATAAAATTTACAATTTTAAATTTGGCCAATAAAGAGCATTATATAAATAAGTAAATATACCTACTACCATAAATAACTTAAAGAAAGAAATAAATTTACAAAAATCTAAGTAATTATCCATAAGATCCAAATGACTATTGTAAAACTCTAAATAAATTGATAAAGCGTTTTTCAATAATGACTTAGTTTTGTGAGTTTTCCAGATTTTGAGGGATTATGTTACTTTATGACACCAGGTAAGTTCACTGATACTCATATTGACCATTCTTGAGAACGAAAATTTTATGCGTATGCTAAGAGAGGTAATTCAATGGAGGCTTCAAATCATAGCGTTAACCATTGCAAGCGACATTATAAAAATATTGTACCTCGATGTTAATCGATCTGCACTATGTTTGTCATAAATCAAGGTAGATAATTGATAAGTGTTATTCATCAAATAGACTACTATTAATTCCTTAATATTTTCCATTATTGAACAGAATGAAGAAAGAATGTTGATAAAGGTTTTGTGATCATAGTTACGAGATCTATTAGTTACTAAAGAATTTTATAATTGGTTGTCAATCACAGTCGTGCGGAACGAAAACCGTATCGGGTTAACGCGTAATTTGAAATAATAAATATGCGGATATCTGAGTTGTTGATTATCACTTACACCCAAAAAGCATCATTGAAAAACTCATTTGATGTCGTTTATCCCCAATTAAGCCTGTGGCCTCTATCACAAATCTATTTTGAATAATACATACTCACAAACCTTTTACAAAAAAAAAAAAAATTTAAAACTCGAAAATCAAACTCGGCCGTAGTAGTAAACAAACACATAAACACAATTATACAAAGTTTTCTCAAAGCTTGATATCCATCATCGAAGTAATTGTGGATTGCGAGCAGGGATGATCATGTGGACGTATAAAATTTATCATAGGCTACAATCCTCGGCTGTTAAAAGCTTACATGAAAACAAAGGCTAAAAATATAACCCTATTTACTAAATTTTACCAAGAACAATGCCAGGAATACAATAAACATACATAGAATAAAAGCCATCAGAATTCAGAACAAACAAAATCTGAAGTAAATATTCCCAAGAGACATTCTTGTGATACATTAAAAATTGGTTTAAACCTAAATACTTCAGGCTATAAATCCCAGCTCTACTGTTGCTATTTTCGGTAAACCATGCTAGCTGTTTTTGCCTTTTATTAGAATGAAGGTAAAATTTAACCTATAAGATGGACGGTATAATATCGTAAATGTTAAACAGGTGAAAATAAGAGAAAAAAACAAACAAAAGAAAATAGCGGAAGTGAATACGGACATGATGCGGACACAATTATAATTTATCGATAATCCCGGACCGGACATCGTACCTCGTTTATACGAAATTATCAAGTTATATCAGGGACACTAATTGTTTCCTCCCCCTCCCCCACCCTTGATTGGCCGTCCGACGTCCTCGCAGTCTACCAGACCCATTTGTTGATATTATGTTGGTCAATATGATTTAAGACAAAAATTGTTTGTGATGTTGACTATTATTATCTGATCAAGATTTTCTGGAAAAAACAGGAATCACAGAGGTGTTGATGCTGTATGATACAAATGCAACCTACACAATCTATGCTTAAAAGAACCAACAGTATCTTAAGAAATTTGATTTGAAATGTTGAAAATTATTTGATTTTACTGTGTACCGCTTATCACTTAGAAAATATAATATGTCGTTATTGTGTTTTCATTGTCCATGAGAAACTTGAAATAACAGTCACAATGGATCATTAATAATAATTGAAATAGAAGGTCTTTATTATAAAAAAGTATTAGTGTTTGAACGCAGTGATAATATTCTACTAATGGGAATATAAGTATTGATTGAACATCATTTGGTTCAGGATTAAAACGATGATTAAGGGTTGAATTAGTGTGCCATCTAATGCTAATTAAACTGCTAATGAACCTTGATAAACAATTACATGAAATGTCCAAGAAAGACGTCAACAGTAATCATAAACCCAACTCAAATGTCAAGAAGTGAAATTATCACCAAAGCTACCATAGATTACATGGCATGTTTATTGAATTACTGACTCATACAGAATAATCACATTTCAGTTAAAAATGTGATACTAATGCTTATTTCTGGATAACAGAGCAGCCTTTGCAGTTTCGGGTAAATATATTTTTAATAAAAGTATGTGCTGAGAGTAAGATTTGGACGAATGCTTTGCCACAAATATTGTTTCGACATTCTGGTAGCTATATAACAGCTTATTGTTTCTATCTTTGCTTCGTGAAAATTATGATTTCCATTTTATGAAATGTTGATAGTAAAATCACAAAACATTTTGATAGCAACGTAGCGTCGAATTACATCGATTATTTTTTTTAAAACCAAACCATTTCAAATTCGATGCCACAAAGCATGTGATGAAAACCAGATCGTGGCATGACGTGGACGGAAAAGAGCAGCGGTTAGCAGTCATCTAACGGCTATTGATCAACTGAAAATTATTTGTTTTTTAGTGCAGTTTTCAAGGTGAAATGAGTGAAGAAGATCTGCTTTAAGAAAAGATCAGTAAAGTGTAACGATTACAGAGTCAATAATACATTAATAACTTTTGTTTCACGTAGATTTAACGAGGTTCCTTGCGAAGAACTGAATATAATGTCGACAAAGACCACCTACCATTACTTTCGTATTACAATGATGATGTGAAAATCAATTCCAAACTGTTATAATGATGCTTTCATCATGTTTCTTGTTTGTTTCGTGCTGAAGAAATCATTGAAAATGAACTACCTTATTATATAATATCTGTTCATAATAAGGATAGAAGATACGTAAATATATGGTTCTTGAAAAACTAACGAAGAGACTGTTACTACTGAAACAAGATGAAATCACCAGCTAAGAAATGTGTTGTGAAAGACTTGTCAAAAGATATTAATTTGATCGAAATGAACATAGGTAGTGCTTCAAATGTAGCCAGTCCGCAAGTGAAACCCCCGTGGAAAAAAAGCTTGAGTGAAATTGAAATAGAAGATGTCCAATTGATTACAAAATGTGGACGTTTTAATGCACATTTTTCAAATTCAAAAGACGAAAAACTCTATAGGAATTATCTTCGACGACAAAAGACAACATTTACATTCGAGATGGCGTTGATATTGGTCGTGACATCATTGATGTTAGTGATTGCCGATATTTTGGAATTGTTTGTTTATACTCAATCGTTTGTCATAGATTCTTACAGTCAATGTGGAATACACGCTATTTTATTCATTTCATCTTTATTCTACACATCTTATGGCTACATTGGCAATGTGACCAATGCTAAGTTTTCCTTGGTATTTTGGTGTTTCTACATATTATCAACTTTTGTGTCTGTCGGCTTCCAGATTGTACATACACCTTCTGATGGTATTCCTCAAGTGCTCGTACTGATATATCTAACATTTATCTGCCTGCCCACTAACTCTGCTTTAATTTGCTGCATTGCTGCATCTGTGATATGTATTGGACATTGTTCTCTAGTCGTTTGGTTCTGGACACGAGAAACTAATAATATTTTTCTTCTCGGCTATCAGGTAGGGTAATACCATTGTGTTTTTGTAATTGAATTTCAAATACATGTACAAAATAATACATCTATTATTTTTATACTTTTGTTTACTCAAAGTTTGAAATGAGTTTACATCTGACCTAGTCCACTCCGAACAGATGGCATTTTGCTTGCAACTTACAGCAAATGAATAGAATGGCAATATAAAGTAGGGTCAATGTAAATTAGGGTCAAATGATTGATGAAACTGTTTTAAAGGGAATCTAAGAGGTACTTGGGGATATATTTTACAGTTATGGTTAAATGAAGTGAAGATAAAACAGTCAGTATAAAATTATAATCTTTTCATCTCACCTATGCCTTTCTCATTTTAGATTGGAGCAAATATTCTACTGTGTATAGGATCATATATACTAGGATGTATCAGTAATTTCTATTATGATCACAAACACCGTGTGGCTTTTCTAGAGACCAAATCATCTTTAATAATCAAGGTCAACATTGAACAGGGTCAACTAGAACAGGTAACATGGACATTGTAAATTTACATCGATTTCCATAGGATAGGTTGCATATTCAGGATACGATTCTTTAGCATATTATGATAACTTCATATCTGCTCGTTATATGTACTATGAAACTAATATGTACTTACAAAGCTGGCCAAAAAACTAGTAAAAGCAAGTATTTATCTATCTTCTTTTTGTTATTTCTTATTTAATAATCTTGTTTTTATATTTTCCCCATATGATAGGAACGCTTGCTCCTGTCTATACTCCCCAAGCATGTTGCTGATGAAATGATACGTCATTGGGGATTATTGGAAGCAGGCCAGTTCCGAAAGATTTACATGTCAAGACATGAAGATGTGAGGTTAGTGTTATCAAAGTGCTGCTAAGACCCAGAACGAAACCGTTCCATTTATCCAGGAAAATAGCCTTTAAAAATTTCTCTCATCCAAATAGGTTCAAAAGCAGCTTGTGATACAATACAATTATGTTCACAATAAGAACACTCTTCTTTTTTTATAACTTTTTTATTATTTGTGTTATACCGAGAAAATGTGGTTTGTTTTGATCCATCTATTTTTGATGTAAGGTTCTATTGAATGAATTGATTTTTCTTCATTCAATTTCACAGTATATTGTTTGCTGATATAGTTGGGTTTACTGCTATCTCGTCATCCTGCACAGCCCCAGAATTGGTGAAGATATTAAACGAGTTGTTTGCTAACTTTGATAGATTATCTAATGTAGGTATTATTAATGTAATATGTGCCTTCTTGACTTTTTTTTCTCAATGCATTGTTATATATTGCTATACATTCTAGTGGACTAGTTAAAATATCCTATTTTGTTTTGGTTAATGATTTAAACCCCTTGAAGATAATGAAGATGATCCTCAAATTTTACAAATTAATTGAAACAGGAGTATATTTATTAGTGCTAAACACTCGATAATTCATCCATTTGATTTGCAGACATTCCGTCAAGCAAGAATCAAAATATTGGGAGATTGTTACTACTGTGTATGTGGAGCGTCAGAACCACGAAAAGACCATGCAGTACTAGCAGTACACATGGGGCTAGCTATGGTCGACATCATCAAGTAAGACTTTCTGCAATATTTCATTATTTAAAAGCAGTTGAAGCCGATCTATATCTAGAGATATAAGAGCCGATCTATATCTAGAGATGTAAGAGCCGATTTTTATCTAGAGATATAAGAGCCGATCTATATCTAAAGATGTAAGAGATATAAAATCGAAAACAACTAAAAGCAGTGGAAAACTGAGTATAAATATTTTTTTTCAGAGATGTGGCTGAGAATAAGCAAAAAGATGTCAACATGAGAGTTGGAATACATACGGGTGCTGTGCTGGCTGGGGTTCTGGGGCAGAAACAATGGCAGTTTGATGTACTGGGAAAAGAAGTTACAATAGCTAATAGAATGGAAAGCTCGGGAATTCCTGGGTATGACGGTTTCTTCTAATTTTGTTTATTTTATGTCGCTAAAACGACGACTTAAATTTACCACGTTATTTTTTGTCTGTGTTCCCAGTCATACATACATTTATATGTATATTCGTAAATTATTTCTATTTTCGTTGTCGTGTTTCTAATGGAAAGTATCTTTTTTCAGACGGGTCCATATTTCTCATAAGACTAAGAATTTCTTAACAGACGAGTTTGAATTAGAGCCGGGCAATGGGCAAGATCGAGATGATGTGTTAAGAATTAACCATATAGTCACTTATTTAGTGAAAGGTGTCTTAAAGCCGGTTTGTAATAAATATATCTAACTAAAATGAAATAAAGAGATATTCTTGTACCATCTTAACTCAAACTTAGATTTTATATCAAATAATGTCATATTGGTGGAAAATGGTGGATAGGGGAAGGGGAAAGTGAATGTTTTTGTTGGCAATGTCCACCAGAAAAACATTGGAACACCATACTCCGTTGCCTCTCTGGATAAATTACTCCGTAGAGATTTCATATAAATCTAATTCTCCGAAACCTTATGAATTTTTTGCTTATAACTATCCAACACCATTTATTCACTAAGGCATTAACTGCTCTTCATTTCAAAAATATGATAGCATTGAAAATAATGGATAAAACAAAATAAATATGTTAAAGTCAAAAAGTTGAACGACACATTTTATCTAATGCATTATAGATAAAAGAAGATAACACTGTTAGAAGTGGTGTTACAGCTGAAAGAAAGGTAATTTATTTCAATATCAGCTCATCTCTTAGAGATCCCTGTAATTATGTTATTTGAATATCAGTTCAGGCCCGTAGCTACAAGTGGAAAATGGTGGATAGGGGAAGGGGGAAGTGAATGTTTTTGTTGGCAATGTCCACCAGAAAAACATTGGAACACCATACTCCGTTGCCTCTCTGGATAAATTACACCGTAGAGAGCTGCGTATATTCAATTTGTGCTGGGTGGTGAAATTTTGTTCCAATTTCCCGAAATCCTTCTTTCGAAATACCATTGTTTCTGCTAAGGTCCTTGTTAACACCAGGAAGTACTGCATACAATTATTAAAAATATAATGATTTTCGTTCCAGACTTCCAGTGGTTCCATTGATGAAGTGGAATTTTATAAGCGGCTGGAGGATACATTAACAAGTCTCTGTAATGAAAAGTAATTTGTTTTCATGAATTACAGTATTTATTATTTGGCTTTAATTTTAATACAATTTTAACAACGAACAATTCAGCAACCTCCTATAAGTTGTACAATTTGGACTGTAGCAGGGCCGTATTTCCTAAACTTTTAATTGACATTAATTCTAGATTTTACCAAATACAGTAATCTGGTTGATCAATCAGATAACCTCTCCATTACAAATGTTGTTCAACAGGCTCAATGACCGTTATTTCCCTTTTATTGACAACATTTGTGTAACTGTCTTTTTACCTTCGTAGTTTTTTTTTTAAGGAAGAACTTGAGTCAAAGACAAAGTGTATATATGTCAATCTGGAGTCTGTGGTTCAAGGAACCGGGTGTAGAAGAACTGTATCGTAAGAGCCAAGAACCATTATGCGGTTGTAGAATGGTTGGAAATTTTGTTGTACACTCACATCAACGTTTCTAGCCAAGATTTGTATTCTTCCAAGGTGAATATACATTTAAAATTTTACAGTCCAGTGATGCCAATACTAAAAACTAATGAGTTAGTTTGATATGAATTAATGTTTTATGTACATCTCTCATCGGCCCAAAATTTCTAAAGAGTGTTGAATTTTATATTGAGACATACTATCTTTAGCCATTGTTGAATGGAATTCTTCCCTGGCTTGTGGGGCATATTTTGTCAATCCACTGACCTTGAATGTGCACATCCAGGAGAACAGAGGTCCTTGCATCACAAACAGATGGAAAGAACAGTTATAGATAGTTCCACATGAACGAGGACCTAACCCGCTGAACCCATGTGTGATTGGTGCTTTTAGTGAGAGTGAATATATATTACACCTTGAGGCACATTTTTAATAAGATGATTTATTGTCATATTTATAATAAATTATATGTTACAATTTGGAATGAAATCATTTACGAAATTTTACTACATTAATTTATTGTACTGATATTTAGATCTCTACTAGTTATACTGGTATATATTGTTGGTGTGACGTTACTTACAGTTATGACAGTTTTTACCTGGCCACAAACCAATAAGGTTAGTAATTATAGTTCGTCCACGTTGATTGGATTCATGTCATAGAAGGTTCATGAGAGTGGAGAAACCTATTTCCAATCACTTGCTTTTTCGGGTCGAGGATACCATGCCATAATCATAACCTAAAGAGGTTTATTATGATAAACCTATTTAGGTTATGATTATGGCATGGAATGTTTTAGTAGAAAGACAACCCTCGCCCCGAAAAAGCAAGTGATTGGAAATAAGAGTTCGAAAATGGAAAAAACGTTAAGGAACTCAATAAAGTATAAAAAAAAATATTCCTATAAATACCCTATTTTATTGATTAGGGTTTATCACTGGCTGTCGTGTTTCAGGTAGAAAATCATCTGGAAATAAGAATCAACTTTCGTGGATTTTCTAATAAAAGCTAATAGAACTGAATAGAGAGGAACAAAAAGTTGGCATCGAAAGTTCTCTAATGATATATAACTGACTAGAGCTCATTTTATACTGACAAAATGTGTTTCAGGACTAGCTTTATAAAGAAACATTTGAATTATATGGTATATTGTAAATTCTTGAGATCTTCACTTTTAAAAGTCTAAAATTTTTCCATGTATCTTCAAGTAGTAAGTTAATCAATAATCTTGACTTTTTTTTAACTTTAAGAGTGTGTCAGGAATAAGAAAATTCGGGTCGTGGTTAAATGGTTCCAGAATAACACGCATATCATCGTCTTTGTTATGTGTATTGATTCTATTCGCTGCCGATACCACAGGAATTGTAAGTTTCTCTCAGATAGATGACTCCAATGTCAGCGTTATTGAAATTATTACTTTCTTGATTCAATTTCAGTGTGAACATAATTAGATAGAGTGAAATGATAGGAAGTGAATTGAGTGTAACGTCCTACTCTTCTGCACCTTATGAGCTCATGAAGACGAGCAAGGCCATGCAGTGTGCAATGAGGGAGATTTTACCATGACAACGGCATTGGTCTAATCTTTTGCCTTCTCTAACTGTCGAGGGATCTTTATGGTGGCCTGAGTTCAAGATTCAGGAGGCCTCTCATGCAGCGACTTGCCTCGTTTGACCAACACTAGAATTCAATATTGGGCCTACTACACTAAAATATTCAGAATCCTTTAACCCCAAAAATCGCTTAAAAATATTACGTGGTTAATTTCTTGGCATTTCTTTTCAGTTACAGTGTGAGTTGAATCAAGCCTACAACGTTTCTGGTAAATATCTGGACCCAGAAGGCCCCCATTGCCAGTATCCACCATATTTTGTATGTTCAACCGTCTTAGTGTTACTAGCTGTAGCGTGTATTGTGGAATTTGGATATTTGATTGTCTTTCTCTTGTCGATGTGTATCAGTATCTTTATCTGTATCACCTCCAATACTGTACTACATGACTTGTTTGACAACTATGATAGAAATGTATCACCAAGGTATGTCACCAATGTTCTGGATCCATAAGGGATCTATCTTTAGCTTTATGATTATTCTCTGAACTATCTGTAGTCATAAACTTGCTCACACTTTCCAGTTATCGTCGAATACTAAAACCATCTGATACCATTTTAGCAAGAATTATTATGCAGGGAATACATGAAATTATAAAGTTGATTAAAAATTGGCTTTAATGTTGATGTCAATTCTCTTTTTATTTATTGACAGAAATATCCCTTCCAAGTATTATTTATGTGGCGTATTATTTACAGTTTCTCTTACCATATTACTGATTTCCAGATACGTGAGTTGATTTTCCTTTTATTTTTACCCACATTCATGTCGTCTGTTATTGTCTTAAAATCTCGAGGAAACTACAATGTAACTAGCAATCAATAATCCGAGTTAAAAATTTCACCTTGCGCTAACGGAAACCGGGTAGTTTGCACTTCACCTCACTTAAATTCCACGGCCCTCACGTTTCTCAACTTCAATATATCTAGCGCAGAAACCTATACTTTTGTGACGATTTTCGTTTGTCAAAATGTCTTCAAGTTTTATTATAATGATAAAAAATCAAAATCCACTAATAGTAAAGTGTGCAAGTAAAGTGAAATAAATGGGCCATGGAATGATGGCAAACGATTTAACTTTGTTGACATGGCAAAAAATTCCAGAACACCTGATAAAGAAGCAATTTTGACATGTTTTGTAAACCACTTACAAATGATTTTAGCAATGCCAGTAAGACATTTGAAAAGAAATAAGAATGGTGCACAAAGAATTCTCTCCAAGATAAACATATATTTGCCCTTAAAGTAAAAATAAAATCTTCTGCGTAGCTTATTTTGTAGCTTAGTATTGGTCGTCAGAAATGGAAGAAGCATATATTTAGAAGTAGATTACTAGTATGTGACTTCATAAATCCCAAAATGTGTAGTTTGTAACACAACACAATTATAAATTTTCAAATTTCATCATTGGCATAAGGGAACTACCTGAAATATACAACATAGAAATGAAAAAAGGAGGATGATTCTGTCTTGAAAATGTAGTGAAAAAATCTGCAGAACTGGCATAAATGGCGTCTGATCAACTATGAAAGATTACGTCATACTCATAAGGTCAATCACCGTATATCATGATATAAAATGCGCCTATATACATAACCAATAGAAAGTAAATGACGACCAGATTAATACAAGATACAGATTGTATATGATCTGTTTAGCTTCCATATATTACATCTCATAAACAATGTGTTATACCCGATTACAATTAGTGTTAATATATATTATTATGTTATAATCTCATGCTATTTGTTATACTCGGTGTGTATTCGCATTAATTAGGGTCAAGCAGTAGACAAATTCCAATTAGGTTTCTTAAATGATGTTTGTGACGTTTGATTATGTGATGAATTGAACTGATAATTCGCCTGATAAATTTATATACTATCCAATTGAAAACGTAGCTGTTGATGTCCATATAATATAATATTGTCCTCATTTAAAGATAATGAAAGGCCATTTCTAACAATCCTAATTGCCCTTGAATCAGTATGCCAGTTATTCGTTAATAGTGATAACGGCTTTTAAAGTGTTATTCGCATATGTGGTGGTCCAAAGTTGAGTTCCGGTAATAATAGTCCGATTCGTCATATTAACTCAAATTGCAAACAATTTTGTATTATTTCAGTTGGAAAGAACATATCGAAGATTATTTTTCTGGAAATACGAAACCATGAAACAGAAGAAACAAGTATATGAGCTGAGAAGAAAAAACGAGGCATTGATTTATAATATATTACCTGCTCATGTTGCTCGAGATTTTATAGGAAGATATAGGCGAGATGATGTAAGTATACAACAATCTTGAAATATAACCCAATGCTTGCTTTTGGTCTTCGGATCAAAAAGTCGTACACTATGATTCAGAAGGAATTATACTGACAAAAATACACTAGATCTAAACCACGAGTAGGCCATAAGTTGTAAGAAGAGTAGTAATGCATCACCTTTGATAATTGACCATTTTTGAACGATCCATATACAACTATTAAGAAGGTTAAATCATTGTTATTTATAACCTTTTCATTTGTCTCACCAATTCAGTGATTCTCCAATCTCATTTGATTTTTTTTTTTTTTTTGCAGGAATTATATAGTCATTCATACAACCATATTGGTGTGATGTTTGCAGCTTGTCCTAATTTTCATGATTTTTACAACGAAAGTTCTGTTAATAATAATGGTTTGGAGTGTTTGAGATTTTTAAATGAAATAATTTCTGATTATGACGAGGTATTGTATTTAGCATGGTTTCTTGTTACATTTTCAACTTTTGTCTTGAATTGTTGTTTAAAAAACGTTCATTTTGATCAAAGAAAAACAATGGAATCGCCTTATTCTTTCAACCGAGGTCTGTCTTGTAGCATGTCTCATTTAATTGACTTATCCTATTCATCTACAATCACCAACAAGCGTTTAATTCACTTCCTCCTTGTCAACTTCACCCATTGATGTAAACTCGTTATTCATTGTTGCATCGTATAGGGCAGTGGCCTGGATATTTCATTGGTGGCATATGAAATGCATTATGTTTAAAACAGCCCGACAATCTCCTTTAAATTCCAGACTATTTTCATTTCAAATGTAGCGATATTTATCATCTTAAATATTAATTCACCCTTTTCAGCTGTTAGAACAACCCATGTTCTCTTCTGTTTGTAAGATAAAAACAGTCGGTCCAACTTATATGGCAGCTAGTGGAATGACTGTTAACCTGCATGACGAGGTAGGTTGTTACAAAAATAATTAAAAGCAAATCAATGCCGTAAATAAATATCACATAGTTGCGAACTCCTCCAAAGAAAAGTACCCCTAGGTTGTTCAAAAGAGTAAGCTTGATCTTCTTCACGCGCGACCCTGCTTCTACAATAGTAGTCTAGATAATGAGATACAACCAGATGAATTCATGCATCATCCAAAATACAAGAAGCAGATTTATTGTTACATTATCGTGACTGGTTAGTATTATATTAGCTCTCAATACTACATTTGTAGTTCAGTTCAACAACAGCGCAAATTGGAAATTGCTTTCTTCCCTTAGACATTAAAGGGGAAAAGTACTTTTTATCTCATAATATTTCAGAATATCAATGTCAAGAAGAAGTGGGACCATTTAGACAAACTGGTAAAGTTTGCCTTTCTTATGATCGACACATTAAAGAAAATAAATGAACAGTCTTTCAATAACTTTATCTTGCGTATAGGTAAGTAATACGGTTATTTTGGGTCGTTATAATAAAAAAGGTAAAAAATACCTCAAAAAGAAAAAAAAAGAAGAATTGAAGCGAGAATTGAACTGAGTTATTGAGACGCCAGGAAATGTATAAAATGAAATTTGTTTTGATGGTGGTAGAAATGACCCTCTGTCTTTTTTGGAAAAACTTGTCCTTTAAGAAGTACTAGTTTACACATTTCAAAGTTTTTTCGTACCCTATTCTTACAGGAATAAATCACGGCCCTATTGTAGCGGGTGTTATTGGAGCTAGAAAGCCTCATTATGATATCTGGGGTAACACTGTTAATGTTGCAAGTCGTATGGAATCCACCGGACATATCTCCAAAATACAGGTATTTATTAAATTTAAAATAGTTCTAATTTACCTGATGTTGGTGTTTTTCTTTGGTTCCACTGGCAAGTTCTTAAAATTTTCAACAATGAAACAAAAACCATGTTACCATTTGTGGTCGGAGGTAAGCAGAATAATTTTTTCCTTTTTAGGTTGTTGAGGAGACGAAAAATATATTGGAAATGTTTGGTTATACTTTTGAGAAGAGGGGTTATGTGTTTGTGAAAGGCAAAGGAGATCTAGTAACGTATTTCATTAAAGAACCTTCTCCAACAACGACCATGCCTCATCAGGTTATCTGAACCAACATTTTGCGGATACATGTTTTTCTTTGTATGAGGGTTGTAATCATTCACAATTAATTTATTAATACGTCATCGGTACTAATATTAATAGATTGACTATTGATATGCATTAGTATTCAATCAGTGTGTTATTGTTACTTATAATTTATATCATTGATTATTATAATGTTGTTTATTATAAATTGTTATTTTTCATATTTATTATCAATAGTGTTAATCATTATTTGTACTTTTGACTAATATCAGTGTTTATTTTTGTTAACATAATGGTAAAAATATCAAAGATTAACAATGCTTCGTGCTTTGATATTATACTTCTCATCCATAATCGGATAAAATTGATTTGTTACATGTTCTTTGTTTAAAAAATCATTTAACCTTTCGCTGCTCTTTATTTTGTTTAATGTTGATTGAACACTGCCCTTCCTAGTTGACTTTTTCTTATATATTATATAAAAAGTATTTGAAGTCAACTTTGATTCAAATTAACCTTTTTCTGAATTTCAACTTATTATCGGTTCTTATAATTCATATCCTAAATCCTTTCAAACTACAAAGGAAGCGAACATGTTGATAGTTGGATATAAATTTACGATACATGCATTTCGACGCGGGATCGAGGCTTAGACGTACATGATTCCATTCCGGCAAATTTCCATCATACATTTAGACTGCTGAGCGTCTAGTGATGCAAACAGGGGCTTATAGAACGTTGACTGTTCGAATGAAACAATGAGATATGCAGAATTGGAGAAGAGAACTGTTATAGTCCTTAACAGCAGGTTAAACATATTTCATTTCATTTACTGGAAAATAAATTAGGTAAAGTAGGGAAACGAAAATACACATTCGGTAACGGTTCAAATCGTAGCCACTTTATCCGTTCATTTATTTTGTAGACAGGAAAACTTACGATAGTAAATAAAACAATATAAGCCCATTACTAGCTGAATTGAATAATGGACAGTCTTTCTTAGCTTATATCGACATTCAAGGTATGTTATAGGAAAGGATGCCATTTTGTATTATACAATCATTGAAGGTATATCTTGATAAGGTAGGTTTTATATGATAAAGAAGATACAATGTAAAATATCAGTTTTATGTAATATCTGTTTTTTCTAAACAGTTTTATCTATAGTCAGTAGATCATAATAGAACTGCAATGCGTCCGTGTATCCTTTGTCTTTTAAATCTCCCGCATTAGGAATTCTACAGATTTCCTTAAAACCCAATTTTCTGTAGATTTTAATGGAAAATTCATTTGAGACAAAGACCAGATTAAATATTACTGCGCGATATCCCAGATCTCGAGCAACCTGTAAGAATGTTTCTGTCATTTTTGTTGCCAAACCATTTCCTCGGACTGATTTTTTCACTGCAAATCCACTATTACATATATGGGAACATCGCCCCGGAAAATTCGGCTTGACGTAGAATGACCCTAAGATTTCCCCAGTAGATTCATTCTTACACACGAAAACATCATGGGAGAGATAATAGGCCCTGAAGTCATCGACTGAAGTGATATCTTGTTGGGGATAACTGTCACCTTCTTCGTTGATGATGTATTTCAAAATTTCATGTAATTCTCCTTCGTCAGATTCCTGGTATCTATCAATTTGAACATTTTCTCCATTCTTCAATGTAAACTTTTTAGGGAGATACTTCAGGTTGATACTGCTTTGCTTGCTCTTAATGACATAAGCCATTCTTGAACTGAAAAATGTATAAAAAGTATGTTGTGAAACAATTTTCTCCGGTTAAGCTGTAGCAAACTTTGCTTGCATAGTTTTCCCTCGCATTATGAAAATGCTTTCCATGAAGTGAGCTGATTTTGAACGTTATCAACTGTTGGTTCACGATCACATTACTGAAATGCTTCCCGTGTACGACTTTCAAATCTAGATATTAGTACATTCAAGCACATTTGTACATATCAAGGACCGTTTTCAAATACAGAGCTCTTTGACTAGTAATGTTTGAGATATAATATATTCATAGGGAGGCAACGGAGCAGGGAAATTTGTGAAAGACAAGGGTATTTTTTATACACCCAAATGAATATGTAGGCGTATATCGTCGTCGCTTTGTCCGTCCGTCAACATTTGTTGAAGACTCAATAGAAGCTACAACGAAACTTGGTTTGAGCATTGGAATTGATAAGACATCAGACGAAGTTCGAAATTGACAATTTTTCGATGAACTATTTTTGAGTTATTGCCCTTGACTTTGTCAAATCACGTCAAATTTTACTGTAGGAGCAATAAAAGCTGCAATTTTCGATGGATTTTGATAAACAATTTTAAAATAAGTTATTGCCCCATATATTTTTCAAATTCAAGCTGCCAGTGGGTGTATATTACTTTGCCTGGCAAGCTATTTCTAGTTTATGAACTCTAAAACTTGTATGACGTATTTTAACAGAATGTGTCGTCCAGATAAGAAACATAAAGGATTTGTTGTTGCTTGCATTATCAATGCCATAATGCACATACATTATACATACACACAGATTTCATTAAGAGTCTACATGTATATTTACACGATGTGTTTGGTGACAGAACTGCATAAATTTTAACTTGTGCGAATTTGATCATAAAGAGCACTAGACCACGATATTGTCAGCATCGCAATTTTTGTGGCCAAAGAGCAGATACTTTTGATAACAGTATATTATGCTAAAGCTATTTGTTTTTAATAACAAAATGTTTCACCTACCTGATGATAGAGATCTTTCCAGATGTAAAGTTCACCTACAATGATCAGTTATCACTTAGAATTGCCTTCCGTGTGAGTATAGGTAAACATAAGGGTACAAGATGTGGGTTAGAGTATACGAGATATACCTACGAATATACATTATTGTACATGTATAATCTTTCATCGGTAGGTTATGATATAACTGTTACGTTTTATCTATAGTCAATTTCCCTTCATTAACCCTTGATTGGAATTTCTATAGAAAAGTATTTGACTTACGGTCATGGATCGGGTTAAACGATAAGGAATGATAATAGCATATGAAGTATTCAACATGTATGTTCATGTTGACGTAAAGTATGTATTCTCTTAAGAATATATTATCGTGTCTTATCAACTATGCTTAAATCAAATGAAGATCAGGTATTATGGTAAAATATATGTTTTAGGAATTGAAACACCTACTCATAATTAAATGTATTTGACAGTTTTGATAATTTCATATTTAAGATTGAGTAAATATGAAAGGGTCTGTATAATTGTACAAACAGCAAATTATTCGGTTGCTGTGTGTTCATATGTATTGGTAGGGTAGATGGAGGAATTCGACCCAGAGTGCATATATTCAAGACAACCCTAATTTAATAACCAAAGTTTCATATCTTAACCCACAAGGAATTCATAATACCATGGTATGGAACATTGTGGTCAGATGATATTAACCAAGAGTTCTTTCCAGGAATTACTGTACAACATTACGATCACATTTATTACTATTGAATAAAAAATACATTTCATTAGATATCAAAATACAAACATACGAAACAACAATACAATAAAATCCAAATAATGTTAGATCTAGCAAAACTCCATGGACAATAATTCTCTACAATCACATTTGTAAACGTTAAATTTAATTTCCACAACAACTGTATTTCAGATACATCGTGCACACCTTCAAAGGAATAAGTTATGGCTAAGTAGCATATACATTGTAATAAAAAGTGTAATAGTCTATATCTCGCAATATTCAGATGCAAACACAGTAAAAAACGTAACGTTACGTACACCGAACAAATCAGAAATTTTATCGATAAATGTAACATATAAATAAACTTCATTTAAGGACTGTTATTATGTTATGTTCACTCAGCATTTAATAGTAGAAAAGCTAAAATCTTTTATAATAGCTTAGTATCGGGAATATTATAATCGACATTAACAGAATCATAAGAAGGTGGGTAAATGTCCGCAAAGCTATGGTTACGTATTCCATCAGATGCTCCTGTTCCCCCAATTGGTCGTGTAAAAGACGTTGTGTTTGACACTGGCTGCACAAGGTGAATTGGGTGAGAATGTTCACCTTGTATTGATGGGTACAGCATTTCTATCGGATGAAACAGTGGTTGAGCATGCGATGGAAGAGTGTTCGGTGGAAAGTGTTGAGAAATTGAATGTATCGATTCGTTTATCGGTGGTAAGGGCTGAGTTCTTGGCTGTGCTGGTGGACTAATAGGTATTAGAGGATGGGTCATACCGAAAGCCGATTGGTTGAAGGTATTTACCGGTAGTATCAATGTTTGTGTCGATTGGTGGTTTACTTCCGGGTAAACCTTGTTAGCATTTTCAGCATTCGGTTTCTCTTTACATTTTGGTGCCTGGTTGTCTATTGTAGTTTCCTCTTTTTTCTCGGCCTCTACTTTATTTTTTGCTTCCGTTTCTGCTTTCTTTTTTGCTTCTGTTTCTGCTTTCTTTTTTGCGTCTGTTTCTGCTTTCTTTTGTGCTACACCTCTTTTCTTTTCGGCCTCTTTCCTCTTGTAACACACGACTAATATAAAAAGAACTGTACACAATGCGAAGCCTGCCGCAAATCCTGGAATTGTTATAGGATCACCATCATTTGATTGGGATTTTTGAAAAGGATTTGTGCGTGTTGCTGAAAATGAAATAATTTCCATATTGCAATATGAATAAAATATACTGAAATTATTGTTAAACGAATAGATAGGTGGCAATAAACATTGATTTGCAATCCTGTTTAAAGGGATAATAAACATAAATTTGAAATTTTTTAAACACAACCAATAGGAGCTCTAATCACAAGTAAATATACCTGCTGCCATAAATAACGTAAAAAATATATAAAAAAACAGGTAATTATCTATATATATAAATTTGATTATTGAAATTTGCTTAATAAATTGATACATCTGTTACTTTATAACACCAGGTAAGTTCACTGATGAATATATACATATATTAACCATTCTTGAGAACTAAAATGTAATGTTCACGCTAAGATGCAGTATTCCCTTAATAAATATTTATGCTTAAAGTTCATTATAACAAGGACAGTAAAGAAAAACCAGAAAGTTGACTAACCAAAACCCAATATTGGTTTAAAAGTGACACATCCTGATTGTTTTTCTATTACTTGGCTATAAGACTGACTTACCATAATACTTCAGTCTAAATCCACGTTTTTCTTGGTGTCCATTTGTTGTGAAAACTAAAGTTACCTTATTTTCCGGTATAAAAATATCGTTTGGCTTTTTGTGACCACAGTAATGTTTAACAAGGAATTTGTATGCGTAATTAGCTGCAAAAGAAATCATAGGAATATAGTCCATTTTATACGCCCAAGTGAATATTTGGACGTACAAGAAACTTGTTGTGAGTCTTTGAATTGATAAGACGGCGGTCAAGTTTAAATTTGACCATTTTTTGACGAACGGTTTGCGAGTTATTGCCCTTGAATGAGTAAAATCGCGTCAAACTTTTATTGTGGATGCAATAGGAGCTACAATTTCCAATGGATTTTGCTGAAACTTAGTGTGAGGATTTGAACTGATAAGACAGCAGTCAATTTCAAATGTGACAAATTTTCGATGAACAATACCTGAGTTTTTGCCCTTGATTTAATAAGATCACGTCCGAATTTTATTGTGGGTGCATAGAAGCTGCAATTTTCAATGGATTTTGATGAAAGATGAGCATTTGGATTTATACCACGCCTGTCAAGTTCGAATATTGCGATATTTCGATGAACGGTTAACATGTTATTGCCCTTGATTTAGTATAATCACTTCAAAATTTTTTGTGGGAGCAGATGCTACCATTTTAAATGGATTTTGATGAAACTTGTTGTGAGCTTTGGATTGACAGCATTCAAGTTCACATTTGATAATAATAAGAATGGTTAGTTTGAATACATAGATGCTATCAATCAAAGGAAAAAATGATTTAACATTGCTGATGTGTGGGCGTATTTTACCTTGCCTGGCAAACTATCTTAAATATAATGCAACACATATCTATTTGCACGCTCAAGCGTTTTGCACAATACATTATTCTGTTTCATCGAAACAATCTCCAACCAATCGTAAGAACAGGAAATAAATATTTTTACAGTACAGATTGTGTAAAGCATACGTAAGTAATATTTAGATTACAACATTTGATGGAAAAGATGGAAAAGATAGAGCGTGTATAGATAGAACTTCCTTAAAGGGAGAGTTTGTCATTAATTTGGTCAATCGTACCTTTGTTTCAAAAGTGAGAAATCATAAGCCTCGTTAAACAGTTATATTGTATTTATATTATTATATTATATTTTTGCGAGTACAGGTTTACCACCTTGTATAAGTATAATAATTTTCAAAATTGGAGGAAAAATCCACGTTAATGCTATAAATTAAATATATATTACCTTTATACAGCTTCAGACTATCTGCCTCACAGTTTGGACTTGATTCCATCAGGAAGTGTGAAAATTTTATAACTATTCCATCGTGGGAGTCATTCGCAGTCAAGATATACATGATCTTTTCATAGCTATAACATAACAAAATTAGATTGAAGTACATCACAAACGGCTAATGATTTGATTATGTATGTACTAGTAATCGTCCACTCAAATTGTTGGTTTGTATTAATTCTCATAAAATCAACGAGACCTATAGTTGACAGCCACGCTAGTAAAATCCAAGCCTATAAAAATTATATACTTTAATAAAAAAAACTGTACACAATATATTGGGCAGACGTAGGTACAAATAATGGGGCGCTACTTCGGGAGGTTGGAGAGAAACCTTTTCTCTTCGGAGGGGGAAACTTTGTCTCAAATTCTGGGTGGTAGCTTCAGTATTTGTCCGACAGCTATCCAATATATTCCAGCATTATTCACTAGTGTCGAAAATAACAAGAAGAACCAGGGTATTTCTTATGGGCAAGAGGTCATTGATCTTTTGAGGGAGCACCAACTCAATCAAGTTACGATCCTTTAACGGCGCCTATCGGCTACACCGTTTTGGAAGGTTACCAACCCGACAGTAAATACCCAGCTGATACACAGTACCAACAAGCACGAAAACCCAGTAACACTTTTAACTACATCCATTCAACAATTTTAAGTTTTATTACAGAAACATTCGAGAACATCCTTCCCCGTCATTGATGCCCCCTTCTTCCAACTACTACGAATACCAACAACTACCAAGCTTGTGATATCAGTATCCACTGGAAGCGAACGTTAATATGTCATCCACCAACCAATCAAAATATATTCTGATAATAAAGATAAGTACTTACATAGGATAATTTGAAGGAAAATTGGGAGAAATCAACTCTTTTAATGCACCTGTAGCCTGTAAACGTACGATGGTGTAGTTATCTGCAGCACTCAATTCTATAAGCGAAAATATAAAAAGGAACAATTTACATACTTAGTATGCTAATATTCTTCTCAGTTGAAAACGATGTAAAAAATCATTATGAAAGCCAAGTTGTAGAATAATCGCCAAAGCCCATAATGTCCATACATAACACAGTTATGTCCTATGTATTAAAACGGAACGGGGATACATGTGTACTTTGAGGATTTTGATGTAAATAAATAGAAACGAAAGGTGTGATATATAACAGCTGTTGTGATATTAACTTTCCTGATCGCATACACAAACCTGTATAGGATAACCCCTGACTATTGACAATGGCCAAAACCCATGTACAGTAAGCCAGACATAGCTATATACAAATATAAGATCCGGTGTTCTTACCTGTAACCAAGAATCCAAGTAATAAAAATCCTAGCACTTTTACGCAATTTATTTTCTCCATTGTTTGTTTATTGTTTATTCTGAAAAAAAAAGAAAAGTATTCAGTTAGAAACCGTTTTGGTTGAACGACTGTTCTGATTACTTATGTATAAAGCGACAGAAATACCTCCAGGCATATGGATCTTACTGCAAAATAAATGCAACGTGAAGAATGATATGTCTAATAGTAAATCTAGTCTTGTAAACTCAGCGAGACTCGCTCCTTTTTACCTCGAACCGGCTGTTTATGTAAAAAATCATTCCGTGGTTCGTAAAAGATTGGAGATAACAACAACTCGTCAACTGTTTAAAGTACAAATATGATCAGATTTAGGGAATAAAGCTTAATTTAACCCCAATGCTAATCTCAGATTATGTATAATAGATCAAACTGAACATTAATATTGAATGAATCGAATAATTAATAACCTGTATATTATGAAGATCACTAACGGCATACACTATGGACACAAAACATGTTTTCATTATCTCTCAAGGTCCATCGATTTCACAATAATGGTCAAGGATAACATGTTTACCTGTTTACTATTGATTAAAAGGAATACATTCACAGAAATTGTTTCATACCCGTGTCACTTTATAATATCGACATTATTTTTAATCAATGTTTAAATAACTTGGTCGGTAAAGAATGGTACAGAATACAAAAAGGTTGACATTTCACGGCGATAAATGTAAGAAAATTATATTGCTGTATTTATTACCGCTTGGATTTATGGTGTTTCCCAACAGGAAATGGTAAACACGATGCGATCAACTGGCAAATTCAACATGGCTACCATTATTTTTAAATAATAATATTTGTTTTGAGTTATGATGATGGTTTTTACCGTATTACATTTCTGTATGAATATAAAGTTTTCGAATTCGGTTAACGTCATAAGAGTCCCATGTCGAGAACTCGAAAGAATTTAGCTACCCGAGTTCACCACTAGAAAACACGACTTCCGGGCAAAATATTTAAGTTACGAATGATAATTACCACACCGGGGACGAATTTTCATTATTTCCTCGGGGAAACGAATACAGCATTAGTCTTTCTGTATAGTTACTGTAGTCACACCCTTCAATTACCCTTTGGTCATCAGAATAGTTTTATATGGGAAAGGGGGAACGCTTTTAAGTGCCACGCACATTTGTTTGTATATAATGTTTTATAGATTTTGTAATATTGTCATACTTCAGGGTAAAATTTTATTAAAACTTATTGAAGAAATGTGTTAATATAATATCTGACACTGATTCTAATAATTAGAGTTTATTAAAGAAGTATTATACAATATATTATTATTGCTAATATGAGATTGATTTATAAAGAAATGAAAAGAGACAGAATTAGGTCGACCGGGGCGCACCGAGGTCTGATAATTCCTACGACTCTTTCTGAATGCTTAAAATGACTGAATCGAATGTAATGCTTTATATCGTCCGTCGATTTGAATCTACCCTTGTAGATCAAAACCCAAGAGCAATAACACTACCAATTGTTCTACATTTAAATTTCGATAAGATTCGTCATTTTGTAAACAGTTTCAACTTCATTTAAATTCTTCCTGAGAAGGAGTGAATTTACAGACTACACAGTTTTGATTGATTCATATTGTTCAATGTTCAATATTTAAAGAGGCTATGCTAAACAAAATATAAATATTCTTTATCATTTTTATAATCCCTATAATATGATTTAATTGTATTTTACATTTGGCCTCGATACGATATGTAGAAAGACAATGGTTCGAATTAACATGACAGTGTAGTAGTGTCGTGTCATGCAAAGCTTCAAAATCAAAACATTTATTCATTTGATAACAATTGGAACTTTGAGTTTGAAAAAAGTGAACAAGAATAAAACATTTAAGTGTCATTATGGTTTGCCAATATAAAGGTATTATTTAAATACTTTGAAAACACAGAAAAACAATAAGGAATGCCTACCTGAGTGCGATGTTTATGTATAAGATTGTTATTAACCTGTCCCTCACCTGCCTTTTAACAACACAATAACTTTATTTACTATAGTAACAATATAAATAGTCGTGATTAACAGGTCGCAATAATATATATTAATTAATCAATTAAATCAATACATGCTGCTTAACAGATCGATATACTGAATCTTTATCTCGTTAACAATAATTGTCTATAGACGCATACTATATTCACTATAAGTAGGGGAATTGGTAAAAATCTGTATTTACAAGCTAAGCTAAGCTCACCAATTATGAATGATATCGTTGCATATTTTTTAGAGTTCTGATTGACTGATGCTGATAGCGTTTTACAGATATGTTGATGGCTCTCTTCTTATCCCCAGTTATTGTGTTGCTTATCAGACGTATCTCTTATCGTATCCAGGTACCTAACGCCCCCCCCCCTTTACAAACTACGACAATTCCTCATTGCCACTCCATACAATCAAGCTGACTATACGGGCTTTTAAGAATCTTCCACGAATAACATATTAAATAAATTATATGTCTATGTCTGTTTAGATCACGTGCTTTGAAAGTACTTATATAAACATGTCATTCTCTCCTATTGTTCAAAACAAAACTCACCATAGTTACAAAACACAGTAGTCTTGAAAAACAAAACCTTAACGCGATCTATTACTTATAATTATCATTTATTTAAGTTAATAACACCTGAAATCTTATCAAGACTCATTTTTCTTATTCTCATGAACTGATACATTATAACCGTATAGTCATTAGAACCACCTATTTTTTTAAATTCTAGGAATACGCAAATCATATCTTATATTTCTTTAATTTGTATAATGGAACACGATAAGACAATGAAGAACAAGGAATGATAAAAATGACAACGTAATTTGATAAAATCATACGAATTTTTCACATTTAGTCTTTATAGTTCCCAAAGTTCGCCCATTTCAAACGCAGGTTCAAACCCGTTATTGAACCTGCCACTAAATCCGTTATTAAATCGATTATTAAAACCATTGTCAAAACCATTACTAGCTCTATTGCGTAAACCGAGAGTACCCCGTGATCTTCTATTCCATAAATTATTGGACACCCATGGATTAAAATCGAATGCTTCCCTGAAGAGAAGCGACACAATCCATGGATTGAATGGTAGTAACTGACTTGTGGTGACGCCAATCATAATAAAGAAAGTGAATCTAAGAAGAGTAAATTCCATTTTATTCCGATTTAGTCTGAAATATACAATAAACAATGTCATTACATCAAAATAGAACTGAAATTGAAGATAAATCACTGTTAAATTAACTTCAAATTATTTTTTTAATATAAAATGCGGCAATGTTCACAAATTTACAGTGAATGTGAAATATAATACAATAACAAAAACTGCTTAAACAGTGCTCAATACATCAGTTATTATTGTAAAGCTAAATACGAATACCACTATTTAAACAGTGCTCAATACATCAATTGTAAAGCTATATAGGAAAGCTATATAGGAATACCACTATTAAAATAGTGCTCAATACATCAATTGTAAAGCTATATAGGAATACCACTATTAAAACAGTGCTCAATACATCAATTGTAAAGATATATAGGAAAGTAGATACCAATTTACAGTGTAATAATATAAACTAACAGAATGCTTAAACAGTGCTCAATACATCAATTGTAAAGCTATATAGGAATACCACTATTAAAACAGTGCTCAATACATCAATTGTAAAGATATATAGGAAAGCTATATAGGAATACCACTATTAAAATAGTGCTCAATACATCAATTGTAAAGCTATATAGGAATACCACTATTAAATAGTGCTCAATACATCAAATAGCTATATAGGAATACCACTATTAAAATAGTGCTCAATAAATCAATTGTAAAGCTAGATAGGAATACCACTATCAAAATAGTGCTAAATACATCAATTGTAAAGCTACATAGCAATACCACTATTAAAATAGTGCTCAATACATCAATTGTCAAGCTATATAGGAATACCACTATTAAAATAGTGCTCAATACATCAATTGTAAAGCTATATAGGAATACCATGTTGAGTCAAACAAACAAAAATTAATTGGCAGGACCACAAGCCTTAAACGTTGAAATGATTTTGTCTTTTTATTTTACTGTTAATTTTACCGTGCCAGTTACATCCGCTTTTGATATTTGAGGACTCATCCATAAAAACAACATATTTTTGTCCAATGGAAAAAGGATTTTAAGGAGCCAGCAATCAGTTCCATTTTAAGGTGATGCTATTGTCAAGACATTTGGCTTATCAGAAAGCATATGATTTAATGAGATCATCGCTGATCCTATACCAAAACCAAAACGAAGTAAATAAATAAAAATTTCATTGATTTCCTTACCTATAAAAGTACCAAATAAAAAAAGAAATTAACTGTGATGTTCTTAGAGAAAAGTAATGTCTTATATAGGCTAGTAAACAATAAAAAAAAAGTCACTTTGGGTGAAACACCGAACGCAGGGGTTACATATTAACATATTACATCAGTTTTTAATTAGTTCTAATTTAAATGACACTAAACCTATTGGTGAAGATGGTGTATTTTAGGTTATAAGGTTAGGTTTTAATTAGGACATTATGATATGATACGATATTTATGTTTTCGGGGGTACTATTGCTGTCCATTTTCCAGTCTGTTTCTTATTTGTGGATATCCATTTTTTTTACTTTCCTTGTGAAGAGTAAGCGGGCTTATTCTTAGTTTTTGCGTACAAAGATGCATCTCTACTAGACCCTGTTTTAAAATATGCAAATACCTAGTTGTACACGATACAGACGACAAATGCTCTATTATTTATAATGAAAGTCACGGACAGATCCCTTTTCAGTTCACCTCAATGGCTATGCGCCGTGGCTTTTATTTATAAACTTTAGTCTAAGGCTATATGACCCTTGTATAATTATGCAAAATGCTTGTTTAAGAAAAGAAAAATACAATAATAATTTCCAAACTTAAGAAAATTCGTCTGCATGATTCTAAAAAAGGTCAGAAAGGCCCAACCTACTACAAAATATAGTTAAGAAGCCTTGAGAATCGAAATACTTCGGAATACATATATGTATAATTTATGTGTGGATTCATTACCCAAATTTTAAGGACCAGTAATCCGAGTGTCATTGCACCTATAGGCGGTTGTTTTTGCTCTTAATCTATTTGTGCGAGGACAACAAACTTCAGAACAGAATTAGGTACTTCATGCCGTTCTTTCACTGGATGGTACTAAATAACATTTATCAATATTGAATTAATCCAATGTACCTATTCTCAAAACCAGGCATAATAAAGTTCCGTAATATGGTAATTCAACTACCAAAACCCTGAATAGTAAAGTCGTTACCTTGTAATCACTTGTAAAATAATTTTACTATACATGAGCGAAGATGGGCGGAGTTACAGTTGACAGGTGCCAAACAACCCTGTTGTGAAACTGGAAGTCGACCTTCATTCAAGGTCAAACCATTTTTTTTACTGCGTTTTATCTTTATGACAGAATAACGGATTAGTGAGTGAAACGAAAACTTTCAGAACAATATCGACATCTTGGTGACGTGAGTATATCACTCCCATCACTCACTATACCATGTATCATATTCCCTGTTCTGTGCATAAAATCGTAAAATGAATTTCTTGTTGAGTGGATCGTCGTAGCAATTGTCCTAAAAGGCAATGGCCGTCACAGCCTGGCTGACAGATCCACGGACTTGGGAATGCTAAAACGTATATTTGTATCACCACAATTCATATTTGGTTTATCCTTGGTAAGCCCATGTCATTGCAAATGTGGTTTGTAAACTGATATCGACCTGACTTCAATGTATATTATAAGATATGTCATATTTCTAACCACAGGTGCAAGTATGGTCCGGTTGTATGCTGAATTGGTTAAGTTTTCCAGAAATCATAGACGTCTGACTGGAAACTGAAATGCATGTAATGCCAACGGAAGCATACAAAGGCTGCAAAGGTATATTGGTTGTTAAGATCTTTTTGCAAAGAAGTACAAGTCTATGCTTCTTTGTGTTTATAAACAGGCCTATCGGTATTATATGTATACCATGGTCGAATGAATGATAAGATGACTACCTGTTGAATGAATGAAATGAATCTTGCAACAAAAGAGGTTATGATGACTTTTTTCTGTAGTGTGTTTAAGAATTATTTTAGTGTTCTAAGGGGAACAATTCAAGTTAATTGTAGTCTGTAGAACTAATTATTAAGATTCTATGAATTTTCGTTGAGGTGATGGGGATGGTAGAGATAATGATTATAAGTTTGAAAGACATGATTTTTGGCCCATAGAAAAATTAAAAATAGCTATAAGTATGTAAATAATTTTAAAAAATGAAAACAACAATAATCAAATTTCTTTATGGAAAGCCTATGATTGTAATAGAAGTTTTGAATGGTATGGCAGGCTCTTGTTAAATGTGTTAGAGACAGTGGTGACAAAAGCTAGTGTGGTATGGTACAGAAAGTGTCTCAGCTAAAATTGTGAAGAGCAAATATTTTAGAGATGAATAAACATGAAAAACTGCAATAACTGATAACTGTAAATACTGACCACAATTGAATCAAATTACCTCCCTTTGACCATTTTGGGTGGACATTTGTGATACAAGCCATTGAAAAAAAATTTGTGTATCGGTATATGATAACTTAATTTTCCAATATTCATTCATCACTGTCACGCAACGTATAATAATGCAGAAGGGGGCTGTCATAGGGAACAGGTTAGGGTATGAAAAGAAAAAAAAAATGGTCTGAAAACAACTGGTATTCATTCTTTGAGTGTTTTACTATGTACATGTACTTGGGGTTAAGGTGGCAATTCCATCCTCACTTAGTCTTCTCAAAACTTATAGAAGCAGATATTACACAAAACCTGTCGATTTTATATTATCTTGTTCTGAAAAATGATATCTTATTTTTTCTAAACCGTTTTATTAATATTTTCCAAACTTTTTTTTATAATATTTTTCTTGTAAAATGGCAAATTTATAATATAGAACACGATAATAATTTAATAATAGTTTATTTGATTTGAAGAATATTGTAGAAAATTGATAATAAAAGAAATGGACAGAAATGGATGATTTCAATGTCTGAATACTACAAATAGAAATAATTGGTTTAGACCACAATTGAATGAAATTGTCTCCCTTCCACTACATTTAACTATAGACTGTGTTGGATAAAGTAGATAAAGCTAAGAAATGATTTTTGTTCTTTATTTAGCATAATATCATTTGTTCAGAGAATTATTGAATAGTCTTAATTACTTTATGTTTTGCACTTTATGAGATTGGGTGACTTAGGTGATGTGATGTGAAGTGTTGTGGTGAATGAGGTGAGATTGTATGAAATAATGTTATGTACTTTCTTGTGAAGTAGGGTGAATTGATTTGATGAATGAGGTGAGGTAAAGAGTTGAGGTGATATGATTCTGTGAGAGGTTAGGTGCTGTGATGTGATATGATGTGATGATGTGAATATGATTTTTTGAGCGAGGTGTTTTGATTAGTGATGTAATTTAATGAGTAATGTTGGGAGATGTGATATGGATTAGATGTGTTTAGATTATTAGTTAAATGTTGTAGTTGAGGTGATGTGATGTCGCTGATGAGTAAGGTAAGGCGATGTGAATTTATGGCTAAGTTTAGTGAGGTGATTTGATTAGTGATGATATTGAATGCGTAATTTTAATGTGATTTGAATTGACGAGTGGGTTAGTGGGGTGAAGTAGAGACTGGTTAGGTGATTTGTGATTAGATTATTAGTAAAGTATTGTAGGTAATGTGATGTTGCTTGATGAGGTGCGGTAATGTGATGTATTGTCAATTAGCTTATTAGTATTGTAGGAAATGTGATGTTGCCTGATGAGGCAAGTCAAGGTGATGTGATTTTATGAGTGAGGTTAGGTAATGAATGTGATAGGTTGAGTGAGGTAAGGTGATGTTATGTGATTTGATGGGTTAAGTAAGGTGATTCTCAAAGTGCTGTGATATTGGAGGGAGTGGTGATATGGTCTTATGAGAGAAATATGGTGATGTGATTTGATTTGATATGATTAGTGAGGTGAGGTGAGGTGAGGTGATATCAAGTTATGCCTTGTGACGAGAAAGATCCAGTGATGTGGTTTTATGAGTAAAGTAAGGAAAGATGAATTGATTGGATGAGTATGGTCGGGTGGCGTGAGTGAGTTAATGTTATGTTATTGATGAGTAGGGTAATGTGGTGTGGTGTGAGCTGAGCTGAGGTCAAATGATTTGATGAGAGGTGTGGTAATGTTAGTTGATGATTGGTTTAAGGTTGTGTGGTGTGATTTGATTAATAGGGTAATGTGATGCTGTTTGATAAATGAGGTAATGTGATGATATTTGATACCTGAGTTAAGGTAAGGTTATGTGATATGATGGTTAGTGTGAGGTCTAGTGATTTGAAGAGAGTTGTGAGGTGAGGTAACGTTATGTGATTTGATGGTTGGTATGAGGTCTAGTGATTTGATGAGGTGAGGTAATCTTGTTATGTAATTGATGAATGGGGTAAAATGGTGTAATTTGATTAATTAAAGTAAAGTGATGCTATTTGATAAATGAGTCAGGGTAAGGTTATGTGAGTTAATGGTTGATGTGAGGACTAGTGATTTGATGAAAGTGGTGAGGTTGGGCGATTTTATGTTATGCAATTGATGAGTGGGGTAATGTGGTTTGATTTGATTATTGAGGTAATGTGATGCTATTTGATAAATGAGTTAAGGTAACGTTATGTGATTTGATGGTTGATATGAGGTCTAGTGATTTGATGAGAGTGGTGAGGTGAAGTAACGTTATTTTATTTGATGAGTGGGGTAATGTGGTGTAATTTGATAAATGAAGTAGAGTGATGCTATTTGATAAATGAGTCAGGGGTAAGTTTATGTGAGTTGATGGTTGATGTGAGGTCTAGTGATTTGATGAGATTGGTGAGGCGGGGCAATGTTATGTTATGCAATTGATGATTGGGGTAATGTAGTGTGATTTGATTATTGAGGTAATGTGATGCTATTTGATGAATGAGTTAAGGTAACGTTATGTGATTAGATGATTGATATGAGGTCTAGTGATTTGATGAGAGTGGTGAGGTGAAGTAACGTTATGTTATGTAATTGATGAGTGGGGTAATTTGATAAATGAAGTAGAATGATGCTGTTTGATAAATGAGTCAGGGTAAGGTTATGTGAGTTGATGGTTGATGTGAGGTCTAGTGATTTGATGAAATGGTGTGGTGGGGCAATGATATGTTATGCAATTAATAAGTGGGGTAACGTGGTTTGATTTGATTATTGAGGTAATGTGATGCTATTTAATACATGAGTTAAGGTAATACCCTAGTTTTGTTTGACTCAAATTCTACTTTCGGTTTAATCTCTCCTGATTTCGTTTGTCGAAGTTTTAGTTTTGATAAGGTTAGCCTTGGGCCAATTCCAAGATGGCATTATCTCGAGTCTAGAGTGTAGCCCAATCTACAACCTGTCTAATCCATTTGTCTTAAAATCGTCGGCAAACGTGGAAACAAAGTAGACAGAATGGTTCATTCGACTCGAGATAACTCACCTTCAATTCATTCCTTAGTGGAATGATTGTCCGATTTAATGACAAAACTTCTGGTGTATGTGTGAATTAGTTACTTCTGATTTATTAGAAATAAGATGTAGGTAATTATTTAAGGAATTATAATTAGGCACTCAATATTTCATGACCTATAAAGCGTAATGGCAAACAATACGTCATTATGTACAGTCCACTTTGTAAAAAGGGGTAAACCTGAAACTTTTTACGAGACTACTTGATTTTCAACGGACATTTCCAAACAAAAACGACTGGATCGACCTATACTTCGAACTTAAAAAAAAAAAAAAAAAAAAAAAAAAAAAAGAATTCTTTAACATCATAATTTTATGTTATATTTGGAAGGCTTATCAATCGACCAATACATAGATTTATCAATTGATGGACTAGTGATTGGAATTTTGTTTTAATATAGTTAATTGTGTATGGATCAGTCCATTACCGTACAGATAAATAGGTGAATACGTACGGTTGTTAGAAAGAAAAATCGTCTGCTAGAAGGACACTCCTTGTCAGTAGGAACCAGCCAAAGTGAAAACGTGTGCTTTTATATTGTTATTTCAAGAGAACCCATTCCAAGTACTAACAGTCGAAAATCGATCGGACGAATTTGATTGTTAATTGGTTATCCATCTACATATTAAAACAACAAGTAGTTTTGAATTGAATGCGATTCGAGAGGTTATAAGTGCAATTAGCGATATTGTGGAAGCGTATTTTATTCAAATGTGTTACTATTATGTCGTAGCCTAATTGAGGTGTTTGGCAATTCATTTGATTCGGAAACCTCCTCCAAATTTCACCAATACCTGTATTTCTCAGCGAGGAAATGCATTACAAAAAAAAAAAAAAAAAAAAAAAAAAAAATCAGGTGGCGAGTAATATGACTATGTGTGATTGTTTTCCTAAACTAGGACTACCGTGGAGTTATTTAGGGAAATTATTACAAAAGCCACATCCACAGAAGCATTCATATTTAAAGATACAGCATAGATACCAGGCGTTAGGACAGGGGTTTGAAGGGATGGCGTATTAGGTATCGAAAAATATGGAAC
>CM060203.1:13821773-14010639 GCA_030562195.1 Nipponacmea schrenckii
GAAACTCTGCTCCCAAACTCCAGAAGCAGATTCACGAGCTGCATACAGAGAAGCATCTCCAACGTGCGCTTCACTACCTCCAAAGCCGTGCACCCTTTCATCAGCAGTTGTTTGATATGACACCACCAAAGAAGTCCATTCCTGAAATGTCTGCAATTCCACAATACGGATGGTTTCTAAACATCTTCCTTCGTGACGTCCTGACCAGAATTGACGAGGTAAAGGCTAAAATCACTTCGAATTTTGGTACTGTTTTAAAATTGGACTCGACAAAGAAGATTGTCAAGAAACTGGCAGGGAAAGCGGCTGGAACGGCAACTTGGTCAACCAACGTTGGAAACAAATACGGGGTTGTTCTCATGTCAGTACTCACAGATTCTGAAGGGGAGGGAATCGAAGACATGATCGCCGGCCTGATCAAACGCTACAGCGATGCTGATGAGGCACCTCCCAAGCTACTGTATGTCGATCGTGAATGTTGTTGTCTAACCGGTGATTCAAGGCTGGAGTGGATGACTCGGCATTGGTCCGAGCTTGTGATCCGGTTAGACATTTGGCATTTCATGCGAAGATTCACAGTAGCAGTGACCTCAGAAGCACATGCGTTGTATGGCCTCTTCATGTCTCGACTCTCTTCCTGCATATTCGAATGGGACCCAGTGGATGTTGCTGCCTTACAAGAAGCCTTCGTAGTGGATTTGGGTCGACAAGGCATGTGGTCACTACAGCACGAGACCATACAGCAGAAGATGCCCAAAAAAAGATCTGCAACGTCACTGTCGAAGGAAAACCAGGGGCACTGATGAAACTGTTCGTCTCATCCAGGAGCTGATCGATACATTCGATTCAGATAAAGGCAAGGACACCATGGGAATTCCGCTCCTTGACCACGACAGAATCCAACAGATCTGGACGGAGCAGAAGCGACATGTTTCGTGTATTCAAGACCCACCTGGATTTTCATTATATACACAAACTGGAACCATGAAGAAAGGTGGCAAAGAGCTCCCTGTCTACCGCTGTGCCAGAGGGTCTACGTCTTTGGAATCATTCCACCTGCACTTAAATCGCTTTATCCCTGGGTTCTCTGCTAGTGATGTCCACTGGCAAGCCTATTTGTTGGAGGGTATGGTGCGGTGGAATGATGACAGGATACTTGCTTCCACTGCTGAAGCTAGACCAGCAAAACGCGTGTATGATTCAGCTCTTTGCCACACTATCAACCAGTTCCATCAGCAAGTTTATGGTAAACCTTTCGATGTAAATTATGTACCACCACGAAAATATACAGGTGAGAAGATTGGCATTGAATACCTCTATAATCAAACCGGCAAGACCTGGCAACAAGTTGAGATGGATGCTGAAACTGATGATGTTCCAGACATTCAGGAAGGTGAAGGCACTGAAGATGAAGGATTTGATGAAGAAGAGGAAATGGATGATCCGACCATTGCGCTTCCTGTTCCAGACACAGTTCCACCTGAAGCACCCATTTCAGAAGATGTTTTTCCAGAACTACAGGAGGCACCGGCCAAAGAAGAGTCTATTGGTCCCGTGGTCTGTTAGGGTGGGACACCATTCAAGATTTGGCAAGGCGGCTTTTTCATCTTCACGATTTGACCAGCATCTCAACTCCAATGGCTGAAGAAATCATAAGGTTATGGAAAGAGCTACCACCAAGTCTACAAGCCAGCAAGGTCTTATATCCACCTAGGTTCAGATCAGACAAGGAGCATGTCGGCAGATTCATGAGATCCAAACCATCTGCTACAGTGACAAGCGCGTCTTCTACTGCAACAGGAGCTGTACAGAGCCTGAAGAGAGCTATGGTCGGGAGCAACTCTGGTCCTGCAACCAATGTAGATGCTAGCCCTCTGGTTGAAGCTATTTGTGTTTTGTTGGAGTCTGCCTACACTTCCCAATCCAGCAACACAAGAAGACCACATCCAGATGGAAGAGGATCCTGGACAGTTACCACCATATTCGCTCTCTGGTGATCAATCATGATAGGCTCATGTCGGAAACCAACATCCAGCTGTTTGAGCTAACCAAACCAGTCTGATGGTGTGGTGGAATCACCGACAGAAAACTATGGAGAAGAGGGTCCTTTCCCAGGGCATACCACCCCTTTCTGCACCAACAGTCAGTTCGGAAATTCAACCTCCACCAAGGAAGTTACCTCGGAAGAGGCTTCAACCACCACCTGCAGCTCAACATCCGATTAGAGTCATCAGACCCTTTGTTCCAGCCGGCAAATTCAGAATGCCTCGTCCACCACCACCACCGTCTTATATAGCATCACCTGTAGTGTTTCCGAACGTCGTCCAGTATAACAGCCCTCGTCCTATTGCCATCCCAAAGACGACACAATACAACCAAAGGAAGAGAGCACAGGAAGCTGCAGGACAAGCCATTCCAAAGAGAAAATACCAAAGAGCCAACACCTTCAACGTCTGCTCACATTGCCATAATCCAAAGACGAAAGATTACAACCACAGTCGTCATGTTGGTACCTTTAGTGTAGACACCTACTGCCCCAGTGTCCAGGGAGCTGATGGTACTACCAAAGAACAGTGGCTGGCTTCTAGAAAACTGGTAAACCCACCAAGACCAAAAAATCAGAATCAGTAAAATGACCATCACAACCAACCCGGTAGAAAAGCAGAGCAGAAAACAACTGCCGGTTATCTCTTCCCCTCCCTTCAAATGACACAACGTGAGTTATGGATCAAATCCTGTTGGTAGGACGTGTCAATGTTTTCTGCTCTCTTGGTTTTACCTTAAGCCATGCCTTTTTTCCATCTGTTGCATCGCATTATCTTTTAAAACCCCTTTCATACATGTTTTATTGCATCGAATTATCTCTTTTAACCCCTTTCTTACATGTTTTATTGCATAGCTTTATCTCCCGATGTCCCTCTACTCTCTTAATCCCATTAAATGCTCGTTTTGTGGCATCGCATTATCTTCAAAATCCCTTTTTGGTCCGCTTTTTCTTTCCTTTTTTCTTATCTCCCCTACCGACAAGATTGCGTGGGATCCTTTGCGCTGAGACCGTGCTGATCTTCTCGCCGAATTTGGAACATTTGGAACCATTGTTGGAACAATACGGCCTTTTCATTGGTCCAAAAGTTCCAACTTGTTCCAACATTGAGAGTGTGTGACCAATCGAAAGGCCGCATTGTTCCAACATTGGTTCTTACATTCTAGCCCAATCAGGAGCGTGGGAAAATTTCTCTCGTCTAATCAGCGCGCGCTTGGCTGTGACGTCATTGTCGTCTGTTTTCTTGTGGAGGACATCGCCATTGTTGGTCATTTTCCAAGTGTTTTTCGCTCATTTATCTATTAATTTTGGATGTGCTTTGGATTATATACTCTGGCAAGGTAAGAAACAACTTTTTCTCTTAGAATTGCCAAGAAATCGCGCCTGTTAGGCCTTTGTATTTGCCCATTTCGTCTCTGAAGTGGAAAATCGACACGCTGACCTACATTCAGCGAGGTAATCAATGGCGGCTACTACATTCTGCACGGAAATCTATAAACCCTTTTTCTTTCGCTTTCCATGCGCCCAAATCTTCTAGGTATTTAGGGACGCCTGTGCCGTTTGATACTTGGACATTCCACCTGCATATTTAACGTAAATTTGAGATAGGTTTCAGTCATCAATCGAATACTCTCGTTGTTTTAAAAATGTAAACAAACAAAGTGCGCTGTGTTAGGAGGTCTATAGTGGCTTACTTATCGAGTTTGTTTTTCGTTTTTACTTGCAGTTATTCAATCTACTATGAGTTTTTTGCCAGTATTTCGGTTTCGTAGTGATGGCCAGTTGGTTTTGAAGGCCACTGACCGGGCTGCTCAGGTCGCCCAGTCGGTGAAGAAGCAGAAGTCAAGTGGGTTTTTTAAACACATGTTGTCTAAGGAGGATGTAGTTAAGAAGGCTAAGCTTCAACTTACTGCAGAGGAATTGGCACCAACGGACACCGCTATTTTGAGCAGGTCAGCTCTTCAGTTTGGGAAGTACCGGGGTAAGAACTTTCTATGGTTACTGCAGAATGATGTGGGCTGGACCGTTAGTTTGTTGGCAGACCATATCAAGCAGTGTGAGAAAAGGGCCCCTCCATCTACACCGGATTTCCAGCTGGATAACAAGAATGCCTTGTGGCGTTATGCCTTTCTGTGCCCGGAATTGAAAGAAGCCGTAGAAGATAGGATGCGTGTGAACCAATCCAGGTCTCAGTCTCCAAGGTCCAGTGACACTGAAGGCGATGTTGTTGTGGGATTTGGTCCCTTTCCAACGATGACCCGTGCACAGCTGTTCAATTCTTCAAAAGGTGAACACAAGGATTATGTGGCCAGTGTACTCCGACATCCGATAAGTAAGCCAGGAGGTGGACTTGACCAGTTTCAGCGGTTTTTGAAGAAAATGCAAGCTGAAGAAATGGAGCTTATGGAGCTTATGTCAAGTGTTGAGAAATTGGAAGAAGAAAAGGAATTGGAAGCAGGAAAGGGTAAGTTGGCATGTTCATCATACTTTGAATGTTAATGTTTGCATTTACATGACATCCTGTAGCAACAGTTACAGCGAAATCGATTCCAAAGCCCACTTATTGTTGTCTGTTTAACATGTTATTTATATATTCGTTATACTTTTGTAGATGTTGACACACCGAAGAAGACTCCTTCAGCTACAGTTACGTCAGATTCGAAGTCAGTTTCAGCTACAGTTACCTCAGACTCGAAGTCATTTTCAGCTACGTTTCAAAGTGAGCCAACATATGACACAGCTGAGGTAAGCGTCTACCTACATATATGATAACTTTATGATATGTTTTGGAATGCATCAACACATAAATGGATCATGATTACTAAAATATCATTGTTCGCTTTTTTATATTTGTTTGACATCCTTTTTATATATTCCAGATTCCACGTTCTTGGAAGGAATTTTTGCCAGAAGAGGAAGTCAATTGGATTGGAAAAAGTTTGTTTCAATTGAATCCAGGTACTGGGAAGTCTGAGATCACGTCAAATTTGAGAATATGGTTCTATCCACCAGAGCCTCCACGTCAATTTAATCAGCCTCCTGCATCACCCGGATTCTTCTTCCTATGTCCTTTTGTTTTTTGGGCACCAGTGCTTTTTTGGAACTACAAGTTTAAGTGTGTTGAGGATTGTGTTAGGACTAGATCTGATTCTGGACGTAAAGCTTCATTCCTGACAATGGCTGGTCTTCATCAAACTGTTAGAAAGGTGTTAGATGTTGATGGCTGGTATTACCTTGCAACTCAACGACTTGAATGCTCTGTTTGTAAAAAGCGCTTTCTTGGATGGTCGAATCATGTTTTGAATCAGCTGGAAGCCAGCAAGAGAGCACTTTTTCCTGCCTTGCTTACCTACAGATATGCCTGCGATATGAAAGTCGTGAAGTTGTTAAGAGAGAGAACAATGGGAAACTCTGCTACCAAACTCCAGAAGCAGATTCACGAGCTGCATACAGAGAAGCATCTCCAACGTGCGCTTCACTACCTCCAAAGCCGTGCACCCTTTCATCAGCAGTTGTTTGATATGACACCACCAAAGAAGTCCATTCCTGAAATGTCTGCAATTCCACAATACGGATGGTTTCTAAACATCTTCCTTCGTGACGTCCTGACCAGAATTGACGAGGTAAAGGCTAAAATCACTTCGAATTTTGGTACTGTTTTAAAATTGGACTCGACAAAGAAGATTGTCAAGAAACTGGCAGGGAAAGCGGCTGGAACGGCAACTTGGTCAACCAACGTTGGAAACGAATACGGGGTTGTTCTCATGTCAGTACTCACAGATTCTGAAGGGGAGGGAATCGAAGACATGATCGCCGGCCTGATCAAACGCTACAGCGATGCTGATGAGGCACCTCCCAAGCTACTGTATGTCGATCGTGAATGTTGTTGTCTAACCGGTGATTCAAGGCTGGAGTGGATGACTAGGCATTGGTCCGAGCTTGTGATCCGGTTAGATATTTGGCATTTCATGCGAAGATTCACAGTAGCAGTGACCTCAGAAGCACATGCGTTGTATGGCCTCTTCATGTCTCGACTCTCTTCCTGCATATTCGAATGGGATCCAGTGGATGTTGCTGCCTTACAAGAAGCCTTCGTAGTGGATTTGGGTCGACAAGGCATGTGGTCACTTCAGCACGAGACCATACAGCAGAAGATGACCAAAAAAGATCTGCAACGTCACTGTCGAAGGAAAACCAGGGGCACTGATGAAACTGTTCGTCTCATCCAGGAGCTGATCGATACATTCGATTCAGATAAAGGCAAGGACACCATGGGAATTCCGCTCCTTGACCACGACAGAATCCAACAGATCTGGACGGAGCAGAAGCGACATGTTTCGTGTATTCAAGACCCACCTGGATTTTCATTATATACACAAACTGGAACCATGAAGAAAGGTGGCAAAGAGCTCCCTGTCTACCGCTGTGCCAGAGGGTCTACGTCTTTGGAATCATTCCACCTGCACTTAAATCGCTTTATCCCTGGGTTCTCTGCTAGTGATGTCCACTGGCAAGCCTATTTGTTGGAGGGTATGGTGCGGTGGAATGATGACAGGATACTTGCTTCCACTGCTGAAGCTAGACCAGCAAAACGCGTGTATGATTCAGCTCTTTGCCACACTATCAACCAGTTCCATCAGCAAGTTTATGGTAAACCTTTCGATGTAAATTATGTACCACCACGAAAATATACAGGTGAGAAGATTGGCATTGAATACCTCTATAATCAAACCGGCAAGACCTGGCAACAAGTTGAGATGGATGCTGAAACTGATGATGTTCCAGACATTCAGGAAGGTGAAGGCACTGAAGATGAAGGATTTGATGAAGAAGAGGAAATGGATGATCCGACCATTGCGCTTCCTGTTCCAGACACAGTTCCACCTGAAGCACCCATTTCAGAAGATGTTTTTCCAGAACTACAGGAGGCTCCTGCAAAAGAAGAGTCTATTGGTCCCGGTGGTCTGTTAGGGTGGGACACCATTCAAGATTTGGCAAGGCGGCTTTTTCATCTTCACGATTTGACCAGCATCTCAACTCCAATGGCTGAAGAAATCATAAGGTTATGGAAAGAGCTACCACCAAGTCTACAAGCCAGCAAGGTCTTATATCCACCTAGGTTCAGATCAGACAAGGAGCATGTCGGCAGATTCATGAGATCCAAACCATCTGCTACAGTGACAAGCGCGTCTTCTACTGCAACAGGAGCTGTACAGAGCCTGAAGAGAGCTATGGTCGGGAGCAACTCTGGTCCTGCAACCAATGTAGATGCTAGCCCTCTGGTTGAAGCTATTTGTGTTTTGTTGGAGTCTGCCTACACTTCGCCAATCCAGCAACACAAGAAGACCACATCCAGATGGAAGAGGATCCTGGACAGTTACCACCATATTCGCTCTCTGGTGATCAATCATGATAGGCTCATGTCGGAAACCAACATCCAGTTGTTTGAGCTTAACCAAACCAGTCTAATGGTGTGGTGGAATCACCGACAGAAAACGATGGAGAAGAGGGTCCTTTCCCAGGGCATACCGCCAGTTTCTGCACCAACAGTCAGTGCAGAAATTCAACCTCCACCAAGGAAGTTACCTCGGAAGAGGCCTCCACCACCACCTGCAGCTCAACATCCGATTAGAGTCATCAGACCCTTTGTTCCAGCCGGCAAATTCAGAATGCCTCGTCCACCACCACCACCACCGTCTTATATAGCATCACCTGTAGTGTTTCCGAACGTCGTCCAGTATAACAGCCCTCGTCCTATTGCCATCCCAAAGACGACACAATACAACCAAAGGAAGAGAGCACAGGAAGCTGCAGGACAAGCCATTCCAAAGAGAAAATACCAAAGAGCCAACACCTTCAACGTCTGCTCACATTGCCATAATCCAAAGACGAAAGATTACAACCACAGTCGTCATGTTGGTACCTTTAGTGTAGACACCTACTGCCCCAGTGTCCAGGGAGCTGATGGTACTACCAAAGAACAGTGGCTGGCTTCTAGAAAACTGGTAAACCCACCAAGACCAAAAAATCAGAATCAGTAAAATGACCATCACAACCAACCCGGTAGAAAAGCAGAGCAGAAAACAACTGCCGGTTATCTCTTCCCCTCCCTTCAAATGACACAACGTGAGTTATGGATCAAATCCTGTTGGTAGGACGTGTCAATGTTTTCTGCTCTCTTGGTTTTACCTTAAGCCATGCCTTTTTCCCATCTGTTGCATCGCATTATCTTCTAAAACCCCTTTCATACATGTTTTATTGCATCGTATTATCTCTTTTAACCCCTTTCTTACGTGTTTTATTGCATAGCTTTATCTCCCGATGTCCCTCTACTCTCTTAATCCCATTTATTGCACGTTATGTGGCATCGCATTATCTTCAAAATCCCTTTACGGTCCGCTTTTTCTTTCCTTTTTTTCTTATCTCCCTTGGCGACAAGATTGCGTGTCATCCTTGCGCAGGGGCCATGCTAATCTTCTCTGTATCGTTCCAATTTTAGTATATGTATTACGTGAGTAATACATTTAGGACTAGGTCTGTAAGTCCTATAAGTACCCAAGATATCATAGACAGCATAGCACCCTGGTAGGACATAGTTACATCAATTATCATCGTAATTGTGACGTACAAACAAAGGGATGTAACCCATTATAGGAAGTGAGGACACTGCGCATGCGCAGCTCAGCATAATCCAGTTATATTCGTGTCCGTCGCCGACATCGAACAACTCTAAGGAAGACAAATATACAATAACCACAAGGGGAAGATGGTTTAATAACACTTACCCTTTAATGAAAGTTTCCATATGAAGTTCCCTTTAAAAAAAAAATGACCAAATATCAAAGGCAGTAGAATAAACAAGGCAGGTCAAAAGCTATAAGCTATACTACCTCGATCTCCTGTTTAATAGGTGAATACGTACGGTTGTTAGAAAGAAAAATCGTCTGCTAGAAGGACACTCCTTGTCAGTAGGAACCAGCCAAAGTGAAAACGTGTGCTTTTATATTGTTATTTCAAGAGAACCCATTCCAAGTACTAACAGTCGAAAATCGATCGGACGAATTTGATTGTTAATTGGTTATCCATCTACATATTAAAACAACAAGTAGTTTTGAATTGAATGCGATTCGAGAGGTTATAAGTGCAATTAGCGATATTGTGGAAGCGTATTTTATTCAAATGTGTTACTATTATGTCGTAGCCTAATTGAGGTGTTTGGCAATTCATTTGATTCGGAAACCTCCTCCAAATTTCACCAATACCTGTATTTCTCAGCGAGGAAATGCATTACAAAAAAAAAAAAAAAAAAAAAAAAAAAAATCAGGTGGCGAGTAATATGACTATGTGTGATTGTTTTCCTAAACTAGGACTACCGTGGAGTTATTTAGGGAAATTATTACAAAAGCCACATCCACAGAAGCATTCATATTTAAAGATACAGCATAGATACCAGGCGTTAGGACAGGGGTTTGAAGGGATGGCGTATTAGGTATCGAAAAATATGGAACGCTTCACGAATTTGCGTGTCATCCTTGCGCAGGGACCATGCTAATCTTCTCTGTAGAGAGACAGCATAAACGCAGCAGAACATAGCGCCAATACAGCCGTCTAACCAATCAGAAGCTTTGGTCTGCTAAGTTTGGCCGAAACACAGTGAAAGACAGCAACCTTCTGACCAATCACTGAAGCCGATCAGCTGGCTTTCTGTTCACGTGGTTTCAAACTCAGCAGACAAGATACAATACGGAGAGAAAATGGCCGCTTCCATTAGAGAATTTAGTTGTGTGCCGTTAAAACCATTTATTTCGGATTCTAATCTAGGACATGGATATTTGTATACTATTATAGTTTCAAGGTAAGTCTTAGTCAAATTTGTCACTTGTATTCCATTCGTAACTGCTAACATTGAGAGTTTCACAGTAAAGTTAGAGCGGTGACCTAGTTCCAAATAATTTGTTACTAATAATAGGCTACTAATACTATAGCAGGTATCGTGAAACCGGCATAAATCTGTGTTATTTTTGTTGCATATATGATAAGTGTACACTCTTTGGTGAGAATTTGGCATGCATATTGTTCCGAAGCACGTTGTAGACGTGTAGACAAAGAATCCCCCCTGACAAGAATTGATAATTTCTGAATTTAAGCGTGTTGAAAAATATCAACATAGGTGACCCAGTTTTGTTCCTGTTGTTATTTTTTGATGTTTTTATTCAATCAGAGGACTAAAATGTGCTTGTTTACATTTGTAGGATTGTTGTAGACCTATAATAGCAAAATGTCCAATTACAGACCAATTTTGCGGAGAATGCCGAATGGTAATTTGCTTTTAAAAGCATCAGACAGAGCGAATCTTGTCGCTGTTTCTGTTCAGAAGCAGAAGACAAATAAAAATTTTGGAAAACAGATGTCCAAAGAAGAGGTAATTATGCCGTAGATATTCACTAGATCTGTAATTCATAACTCTGTTGACGACTGACGACAATTATTTTCCGGCAATCAAATGTGTCTCACTTAATAAGACGAATGGACCAAACTTTTAGAATAAATACCAGTAGGCCTATAAAAAAAAACCCAGACATGTCCGAGTAAAATAATCAGCTAATATTATAATGCTTTATTAAAGGTTGAAAGTGAAGCTAAAGGCAGATTGAAGGCTAATGGCCAGGATCCAGATAATGAAATGGCAGTTCTCAGTTTGTCAACTCTTCAATTTGGTCGATACAGGGGCAAGACTTTTGTGTGGCTTCTGACTAACGATATGGGTTGGGCAGTGATGGTGATGTCTGATCACATGCGAAGCAGACGTGAAAAGACATTCGACACCCCAGATGCACAATGGGACAACAAAGAAGCACTTTGGAGGTGAGCTCTTATCGTATTATAAATTGAAGTCTCACCTATTCTTATACAGTACCCTACCTGACAATAAAAATGCATGTTTACAAAATTATGAAGACAGCTCACATGTACCGGTATGTATTTGTTTATTTTCAGATACTGTAGTGCCTTTGGTGAGGTGATATCTCTTATCAAGGTGAGAAGCAGGGTTGCAAGACTGAAAGCCGAAGCAGCCCTTCAAAATAAAGACCCAGAAGGTGTGGAGTTAGTTGGTTTCGGCAATCATAAAGAAATGACCCGACAGGAACTTTTTGATTCGCAGGAGTCTGTACACAAAAGTTATGTGAAATCTATCATCAACTGTCCTGTTATGCACCCAGGTAGCCAGCTGGACCGATTGAAGAAATTCTTAATAAAGATGACAGCTGAGCAAGAAGACAACATATCTCTCCTTCAAGCGACTGAGATCCTCGAGGCGTCTCAAAATTCAACTTTGACGAGTTCGCAGCCCCAAATTTCAGCACCATCCAGTCAACTGCCTGTGTCGACGTCTTCCTGCTCACAGCAATCTTCAAATACTCCATTACCCGAAGGATGGCGTACAACTTTGCCTCCTGCTGATCATGCCTGGATTTCAAAAGCTTTGTTTAAAACATCAAGAAATGGTGCAGCAGAATTTGATCTGTCCCGTGTGGACAGGTTATGGTGGTACCCGCCTCAGCCTTCTCTAACTGTTAATCAGGTTCCTAGTGTTAATCGGTATTTTGCCCATCCCTTACTGGTATGGATGCCCAGGAAGATGTGGCGTATTCAACTGAGATGCCCCCGTAATGAGTGCAACCAGCGAGAATTAACTTCGGCTGGTATTTACCAAAGAGTTCGGCCAGTTTTTGATATTACTGGATGGTATAATCTCGCTGCAGAGTACCTCGAGTGTCCGGTCTGTCACGGGAAACTGATTTCTTGGAGCCAGGAGATTTTGGATCAGCTTGATGTTGGCCACAGATCCAGAAGAAGTTGTCAGAGCAGCATCACGAGGTAAAATGCTATAAAATTTATTTTTAGTTTTTTTAATTCCAGCTTAACCCTTTGAACCCAGTCTCGTGCGCCCTTCCATCAAACAGGACAGCAGTTGCTCGATTTGCCAGCACCAAGTAAAGCCATTCCAGAAATGCCAGCCATTCCTAGACAATGGTTTCTCAATATCTTTGTGCGAGACGCCCTGACCAGAATTGAGGAGGTAAAGGCTAAAATAACTTCTAATTTTGGAACCGTTTTAAAATTGGACTCGACGAAGAAGATTGTCAAGGGAAAGCAGCAGGAACAGCGACTTGGTCCACCAACGTTGGAAACGAGTACGGGGTAGTTTTGATGTCAGTACTCACAGATTCCGAAGGGGAGGGAATCGAAGACATGATAGCCGGCCTGATCAAACGCTATAGCGATGCTGATGAGGCACCTCCCAAGCTACTGTATGTCGATCGTGAATGTTGTTGTCTAACCGGTGATTCAAGGCTGGAGAGGATGACTAGGCATTGGTCCGAGCTTGTGATCCGGTTAGATATTTGGCATTTCATGCGAAGATTCACAGTAGCAGTGACCTCAGAAGCACATGCGTTGTATGGCCTCTTCATGTCTCGACTCTCTGCCTGCATCTTCGAATGGGATCCAGTGGATGTTGCTGCCTTAGAAGAAGCCTTCAAAGCGGATTTGGGTCGACAAGGCATGTGGTCACTTCAGCACGAGACCATACAGCAGAAGATGACCAAAAAAGATCTGCAACGTCACTGTCGAAGGAAAACCAGGGGCACTGATGAAACTGTTCGTCTTATCCAGGAACTGATCAATACATTTGACTCAGATAAAGGGAAGGACACCATTTGAATTCCGCTCCTTGACCACGACAGAATCCAACAGATCTGGACGGAGCAGAAACGACATGTTTCGTGTATTCAAGACCCACCTGGATTTTCCTTATATACCCAAACTGGAACCATGAAGAAAGGTGGCAAAGAGCTCCCTGTCTACCGCTGTGCCAGAGGGTCTACGTCTTTGGAATCATTCCACCTGCACTTAAATCGCTTTATCCCTGGGTTCTCTGCTAGTGATGTCCACTGGCAAGCCTATTTGTTGGAGGGTATGGTGCGGTGGAATGATGACAGGATACTTGCTTCCACTGCTGAAGCTAGACCACCAAGGCGCGTGTATGACTCAGCTCTTTGCCATACTGTCAACCAATTCCATCAGCATGTTTATGGTAAACCTTTTGATGCAAATTATGTACCACCACGAAAATATACAGGTGAGAAGATTGGCATCGAATACCTTTATAGTCAAACCGGCAAGACCTGGCAACAAGTTGAGATGGATGCTGAAACTGATGATGTTCCAGACATTCAGGAAGGTGAAGGCACAGAAGATGAAGGTTTTAATGAAGACGAAATGGACGATCCGATCCGACCATTGCGCTTCCTATTCTGGACACAGTTACCCCTGAAGCACCAATTTCTGAAGATGTTTGTCCAGAACTACAGGAGGCTCCTGCAAAAGAAGAGTCTATTGGTCCCGGTGGTCTGTTAGGGTGGGACACCATTCAAGATTTGGCAAGGCGGCTTTTTCATCTTCACGATTTGACCAGCATCTCAACTCCAATGGCTGAAGAAATCATAAGGTTATGGAAAGAGCTACCACCAAGTCTACAAGCCAGCAAGGTCTTATATCCACCTAGGTTCAGATCAGACAAGGAGCATGTCGGCAGATTCATGAGATCCAAACCATCTGCTACAGTGACAAGCGCGTCTTCTACTGCAACAGGAGCTGTACAGAGCCTGAAGAGAGCTATGGTCGGGAGCAACTCTGGTCCTGCAACCAATGTAGATGCTAGCCCTCTGGTTGAAGCTATTTGTGTTTTTGAGTCTGCCTACACTGCGCCAATCCAGCAACACAAGAAGTCCACATCCAAATGGAAGAGGATCCTGGACAGTTACCACCATATTCGCTCGCTGGTGATCAATCATGATAGGCTCATGTCGGAAACCAACATCCAGTTGTTTGAGCTCAACCAAACCAGTCTGATGGTGTGGTGGAATCACCGATAGAAAACGATGGAGAAGAGGGTCCTTTCCCAGGGCATACCACCCGTTTCTGCACCAACAGTCAGTACAGAAATTCAACCTCCACCAAGGAAGTTACCTCGGATGAGGCCTCCACCATCACCTGCTGATCAACATCCGATAAGAGTCATCAGACCCGTATCCAGTGCTCCAGCCGGAAAATTCAGAATGCCTTGTCCACCACCTCCACCGCCGTCTTATATGGCATCACCTGTAGTGTTTCCGAACGTCGTCCAGTTCAACAGCACTCGTCATATTGCCATCCCAAAGACGATGCTCTACAACCAAACGAAGAGAGCACAGGAAGCAGCAGGACAAGCCATTCCAAAGAGGAAATACCAAAGAGCCAACACCTTCAACGTCTGCTCACATTGCCACAATCCAAAGACGAAAGATTACAACCACAGTCGTCATGTTGGTACCTTTAGTGTAGACACCTACTGCCCCAGTGTCCAGGGAGCCGATGGTACCACCAAGGAACAGTGGCTTGCTTCTAGAAAACTGGCTAACCCACCAAAACCAAAGAATCAGCCTACTCAGTAAATTAACAACCAAATCACAGCCGACCCGGTAAAAAAAAAAACAAGCAGAGCAGAAAACAACTGCCGGTTATCTTTTCCCCTCCCCTTAAATGACACAACGTGAGTTATGGATCGAATCCTGTTGGTAGGACGTGTCAATGTTTTCTGCTCTCTTGGTATTACCTTAAGCTATGCCTTTTCCCCATCTGTTGCATAGTATTTATTATCTGTAATGACCCATTCTTGAACGTTTTACTGCATCGCATTATCTCTTAAAACCCTTTCTCATATGTTTCATTGTTTGCCTCCTAAGATACAATATATTCCTCCTATATCCTTCTATACCTTCTATCTACGCCTGATTTGCAACACGATAATAAGGAAGCTTTGCTGAGGTATGCCTTCCTTTGTCCCGAAATGAAATCAGCCGTGGAGGATAGGATACGCGTCAACAGGTACAGGTCCCAGCCACAGTCAACTGATGTTGGAGGCGATGTGGTGATTGGTTTCGGTCCCTTCCCCAAACTGACTCGGGCTCAACTGTGGAATTCTTCACGAGGAGACCACAAGGACTATGTGGCGACTGTCCTTCACCATCCTGTATCTAATCCTGGAGGAAGCCTTGACCGTCTGAAGAGGTATTTCACGAAGCAGCAAGAAGTACTTGTTACCAGTTGTGAGAAATGGGGTTCACCGCCGCGCGAATCCGCTAGGTGGCATAAGTGTACTATCAGTTACCACAGACGCTAAAATGGCGGCGTGTTATGAAACTTTCACTGTGCAGATGTTGAAGAGAGAGCTTATAAGAAGAAATGCAACTACATCTGGAAGAAAAACAGATCTTGTCGAAAGGTAATTATGTCATTTGATAAAGAGAAAAACAGAAACAAGGCTGTTAATAGGATTTGTAGTGTCGATTGAGCCAGTAAAAGAAGAGTATCTGGTAGGCCCCAATTTTATTACGTCACTACACTTCAAGGGATCACATGAGATGTGCGCACGCATGTATTCACCAGTTCGTACCATGTATTTGTCATGACAAGACGTGTTGTTTTGACATCTACTTTTGTAATTTAGAAGTATTTTAGTTTGAAAATACTTTGATTGAGCTTTTTTCGTCAGGCCATAAGGTTTTTAAACGATTGAAAATTATTACGAGGTAGTAATTTATTCGTTTTATTTCATTGAGAGTTTTTGTGCGTTATTCAAGATGGCGGACGAAGCGAAAATTGTTGAGAATCATGTACTTTCTAACTCATTAAAAAGGCCTTTTAGCTCAATTAAATCTGGTGTAGATGTTAGTGGCGAGGCTACTAGCTTGGATATTAATAATAACACCAAGAGTAAAATCGTCGAGAGATGTTCAGCCATCAACATCGAAACAATCGAAGGCGAGGCCTCCGATAGCTGTGAAGGAGCCGACGATGTCGGATATCATGAACTTTTTAAAAGATTCCCAAGCTAAACAGGATGAACGAATTAAAAATATGAGTGACAAGGTGGAAGAAATGTATTATGGAGATTATGATGAATTGGATGAAGAATGTCTTTTGAGAGATAGTAACGATGAATATGATGTTGTTACTCTGTTTGATGACCAAGAACAACCTCCTTCTAAAAAATCTAAACTAGATGAAACTCAGAGTCACACACAGTCACAAGATAAAGATTCAGAAAGTTCTTTTTCAGTATTAACCCAAAAGTATAAAAATACTGAAACAATGGATCTTGATGTAGATCAAGGTTTGGCTGATATGGTGAATCTAGTCTTTCGAGAAGGGCTAGCTGATGATAAACTCTCTGATATGCTTAAATCAATTAATAGACCAGAAAATTGTTCATCTCTTCAAAAGACCAGAGTTAACCAATTAGTTTGGAACTTATTAAGTGTAGAAACAAGAACAGATGATTCTAAGTTTCAATTTATTCAAAATTCGTCTTATAAAGGCAGCAGTTAATATGACTAAAATTGCTAGTGAGCTCAATAAACAGGAGGCTTCTGATGACCTTCGATCGTTGTTGCATTTGAACGCAGATGCTTTGGCATTGCTGGGCCACACAAATAAACTCATTAATTTGAAAAGGAAAGAATTGCATAAACCTGATTTAGGAAAAGAATACTTTCATTTAAGCTCACAAACTCTGCCATTTACGGATCTTCTGTACGGAGATGATGTGTCCAAAAGTGTAAAGGAAATTCGGGACATAAATCGGATTGGAAAGAAAATTACTTCTCGATTCCAAAGAGGCTACATAGACTATAGAAGCTCTCGAGGTCGTGGTAGAGGATCACGACGTGGTAGAGGAAGCTTTAGAGGCAGAAGTCGTTCCAACTGGAGACGTTGGTCATATAGTTCTGATTACTCATCAAATAATGTTAAGAAGGATTCAAAAAACTCCAAAAAAGTAGGTGAGGTATGTATACCTTCAATTAGCACAGGTAGTAATGCCATTATTGATTTTAAGGCAGGTAGACTGTGTCATTTTGTACATGAATGGCAAGCTTTAACATCTGATAAAAACATTCTTGATATTGTATCAAACTGTCATATTGAATTTGACCATGTTCCAGTGCCATATGAATGTGTCTCTAATTTATCCAAATTTAATGCAGTAGAAACAAAAATTATAGATAAGGAAATAGAAAAATTTTTGTTAATGGGAGTCATTAAACAAGTCAGCCCTTGTGAGGGCCAATTTGTTTCTCCTATTTTTACTAGGCCGAAAAAGGATAGTAGTACTGAATATCGTGTCATTCTAAATTTGAAAAAATTAAATACATACATTACATATCATCACTTTAAAATGGACACATTCGAGTCTGCTATTAAGTTAATTAAACCTAATAGTTTTTTAGCTTCAATAGATTTACGTCATGCGTATTATTCTGTTTCTATGGCATTGGAACATCAAAAGTATTTGAGATTTATGTGGAAAGGTAATATTTACCAGTATACCTGCCTTCCTAGTGGAATTGCTTTTGCTCCACGACTTTTTACTAAATTACTAAAGCCTGTGTATGCTACTCTTCGTAGATTTGGTTACACAAATGTAGGGTACATAGATGATTCGCTTCTAGTAAGTGATAGTGAATCAGAGTGTATGCAGAATATTTCCACTACTAAGAAATTGTTTGAAACATTGGGGTTTATGAAAATAAATCTGTCATGTATCCCTGCCAAAGAATAGCTTTTCTTGGATTGATACTGTGACAATGAGAGTATACTTACCTGATGAGAAATGTATATCTGTAATTAATTCTTGTCGTAAATTAATAGAAAAGAATTCTGTTAAAATACGTCATCTGGCTGAAGTAATAGGACTATTGGTCTCTACTTTTTCAGCAGTTGAGTTTGGTCAGTTATTTTATCGTTCATTGGAAATGGGAAAAATATCTGCTCTTAAAGAAAATAATGGTGATTTTGATAAAAATGTTATTATATCAACTGCAATGAAGACAGAACTTAACTGGTGGGTAGAAATTTAAATTCTCAGAGCCGTAAAATTTATCAAAATAATCCAGAGGTGATTATTACAACTGATGCCTCACTTATTGGGTGGGGTGCTTGCTATAATCGTTTAAGTATAGGAGAGCGATGGAATAAAAATGAAAGTGCTAATCACATCAACTATTTAGAATTATTGGCTGTTTATTATGCATTGAAATCCTTTTGTGCAAATTTTGATAATATGCATATAAAAGTAATGATGGATAATACTAGTGCCATAGCATACATCAATGCTAAAGGAGGTATTAAAGGGGCACAATCTTGAATTTTAGGGGTCGTTTTGGGCCTTAATTACATTTAAACAGTCCTCAGAAATACTCAAGCTCTAAGAAAATCGCAAAATACCTTGAAATATACCTCAAAAATTTCACTTTTTATTTTTTTCCGTGCTGTACGCGGCTGGTCTTCAGTCAGTCTGAAAATTGTGTGTCCTGTTGACAAAATCTACAATTGCTATTATATGTACTTTCTTTTTGTTTTATCAGTGTGGGCCTGCGCAGTAGTCTATTTATAACTCTTTGATTTTCCAATATGGCGGGACGTTCATAATATCTTAAGACATTATGATTTTCAAACACGGATAAATATGTATACCCATGGATTTGAAGGCTCAAATTTCAAAGGTAAGCTCTATAGACTATTTCTGATTAGCTAAACAAAAGATTTCATGTGTTTGAGGCTGTCGGATGATTGTCCGAAACAAATCAAGACTGTGCCCCTTTAAGTCTTCATTGCTCAATAATCTAGCTAAAGAAATATGACTGTGGTGTTTAGAACGTAAAATTTGGCATGTCCTCTTTGGTGAGAATTTGGCATGTATATTGTTCCGAAGCACGTTGTAGACGTGTAGACAATGAATCCCCCCTGACAATAATTGATAATTTCTGAATTTAAGCGTGTTGAAAAATGTCAACATAGGTGACCCAGTTTTGTTCCTGTTGTTATTTTTTGATGTTTTTATTCAATCAGAGGACTAAAATGTGCTTGTTTATATTTGTAGGATTGTTGTAGACCTATAATAGGAAAATGTCCAATTACAGACCAATTTTGCGGAAAATGCCGAATGGTAATTTGGTTTTAAAAGCATCAGACAGAGCGAATCTTGTCGCTGTTTCTGTTCAGAAGCAGAAGACTAATAAAAATTTTGGAAAACAGATGTCCAAAGAAGAGGTAATTATGCCGTAGATATTCACTAGATCTGTAATTCATAACTCTGTTGACGACTGACGACAATTATTTTCCGGCAATCAAATGTGTCTCACTTAATAAGACGAATGGACCAAACTTTAGAATAAATACCAGTAGGCCTATAAAAAAAAAACCCAGACATGTCCGAGTAAAATAATCAGCTAATATTATAATGCTTTATTAAAGGTTGAAAGTGAAGCTAAAGGCAGATTGAAGGCTAATGGCCAGGATCCAGATAATGAAATGGCAGTTCTAAGTTTGTCAACTCTTCAATTTGGTCGATACAGGGGCAAGACTTTTGTGTGGCTTCTGACTAACGATATGGGTTGGGCAGTGATGGTGATGTCTGATCACATGTGAAGCAGAAGTGAAAAGACATTCGACACCCCAGATGCACAATGGGACAACAAAGAAGCACTTTGGAGGTGAGCTCTTATCGTATTATAAATTGAAGTCTCACCTATTCTTATAGAGTACCGTACCTGACAATAAAAATGCATGTTTACAAAATTATGAAGACAGCTCACATGTACCGGTATGTATTTGTTTATTTTCAGATACTGTAGTGCCTTTAGTGAGGTGATATCTCTAATCAAGGTGAGAAGCAGGGTTGCAAGACTGAAAGCTGTAGGAGGCTCCTGCAAAAGAAGAGTCTATTGGTCCCGGTGGTCTGTTAGTGTGGGAAACCATTCAAGATTTGGCAAGGCGGTTTTTCATCTCCACGATTTGACCAGCATCTCAACTCTAATGGCTGAAGAAATCATAGGGTTATGGAAAGAGCTACCGCCTAGTCTACAAGCCAGCAAGGTCTTGTATCCACCTAGGTTCAGATCAGACAAGAGCATGTAGGCAGATTCATGAGATCCAAACCATGTGCTACAGTGACAAGCGCGTCCTCTACTGCAACAGGAGCTGTACAGAGCCTGAAGAGAGCTATGGTCGGGAGCAACTCTGGTCCTGCAACCAATGTAGATGCTAGCCCTCTGGTTGAAGCTATTTGTGTTTTTGAGTCTGCCTACACTGCGCCAATCCAGCAACACAAGAAGTCCACATCCAAATGGAGAGGATCCTGGACAGTTACCACCATATTCGCTCGCTGGTGATCAATCATGATAGGCTCATGTCGGAAACCAACATCCAGTTGTTTGAGCTCAACCAAACCAGTCTGATGGTGTGGTGGAATCACCGATAGAAAACGATGGAGAAGAGGGTCCTTTCCCAGGGCATACCACCCGTTTCTGCACCAACAGTCAGTACAGAAATTCAACCTCCACCAAGGAAGTTACCTCGGATGAGGCCTCCACCATCACCTGCTGATCAACATCCGATAAGAGTCATCAGACCCGTATCCAGTGCTCCAGCCGGAAAATTCAGAATGCCTTGTCCACCACCTCCACCGCCGTCTTATATGGCATCAACTGTAGTGTTTCCGAACGTCGTCCAGTTCAGCAGCACTCGTCATATTGCCATCCCAAAGACGATGCTCTACAACCAAACGAAGAGAGCACAGGAAGCAGCAGGACAAGCCATTCCAAAGAGGAAATACCAAAGAGCCAACACCTTCAACGTCTGCTCACATTGCCACAATCCAAAGACGAAAGATTGCAACCACAGTCGTCATGTTGGTACCTTTAGTGTAGACACCTACTGCCCCAGTGTCCAGGGAGCCGATGGTACCACCAAGGAACAGTGGCTTGCTTCTAGAAAACTGGCCAACCCACCAAAACCAAAGAATCAGCCTACTCAGTAAATTAACAACCAAATCACAGCCGACCCGGTAAAAAAAAAAACAAGCAGAGCAGAAAACAACTGCCGGTTATCTTTTCCCCTCCCCTTAAATGACACAACGTGAGTTATGGATCCAAACATCATCTTGCTTTAGAAGAAATTTCACCAACCAAAACTGCAATTCTGAGCAGGTCCCCTCTACAGTTCGGCAGGTATCGAGGCAAGACTTTCATTTGGTTACTGCAGAATGATGTGGGCTGGGCAGTTAGTTTGTTGGCTGACCATATCCGACTTAGAGAATCCCAGGCCCCTCCATCTACGCCTGATTTGCAACACGATAATAAGGAAGCTTTGCTGAGGTATGCCTTCCTTTGTCCCGAAATGAAATCAGCCGTGGAGGATAGGATACGCGTCAACAGGTACAGGTCCCAGCCACAGTCAACTGATGTTGGAGGCGATGTGGTGATTGGTTTCGGTCCCTTCCCCAAACTGACTCGGGCTCAACTGTGGAATTCTTCACGAGGAGACCACAAGGACTATGTGGCGACTGTCCTTCACCATCCTGTATCTAATCCTGGAGGAAGCCTTGACCGTCTGAAGAGGTATTTCACGAAGCAGCAAGAAGTACTTGTTACCAGTTGTGAGAAATGGGGTTCACCGCCGCGCGAATCCGCTAGGTGGCATAAGTGTACTATCAGTTACCACAGACGCTAAAATGGCGGCGTGTTATGAAACTTTCACTGTGCAGATGTTGAAGAGAGAGCTTATAAGAAGAAATGCAACTACATCTGGAAGAAAAACAGATCTTGTCGAAAGGTAATTATGTCATTTGATAAAGAGAAAAACAGAAACAAGGCTGTTAATAGGATTTGTAGTGTCGATTGAGCCAGTAAAAGAAGAGTATCTGGTAGGCCCCAATTTTATTACGTCACTACACTTCAAGGGATCACATGAGATGTGCGCACGCATGTATTCACCAGTTCGTACCATGTATTTGTCATGACAAGACGTGTTGTTTTGACATCTACTTTTGTAATTTAGAAGTATTTTAGTTTGAAAATACTTTGATTGAGCTTTTTTCGTCAGGCCATAAGGTTTTTAAACGATTGAAAATTATTACGAGGTAGTAATTTATTCGTTTTATTTCATTGAGAGTTTTTGTACGTTATTCAAGATGGCGGACGAAGCGAAAATTGTTGAGAATCATGTACTTTCTAACTCATTAAAAAGGCCTTTTAGCTCAATTAAATCTGGTGTAGATGTTAGTGGCGAGGCTACTAGCTTGGATATTAATAATAACACCAAGAGTAAAATCGTCGAGAGATGTTCAGCCATCAACATCGAAACAATCGAAGGCGAGGCCTCCGATAGCTGTGAAGGAGCCGACGATGTCGGATATCATGAACTTTTTAAAAGATTCCCAAGCTAAACAGGATGAACGAATTAAAAATATGAGTGACAAGGTGGAAGAAATGTATTATTAGAGATTATGATGAATTGGATGAAGAATGTCTTTTGAGAGATAGTAACGATGAATATGATGTTGTTACTCTGTTTGATGACCAAGAACAACCTCCTTCTAAAAAATCTAAACTAGATGAAACTCAGAGTCACACACAGTCACAAGATAAAGATTCAGAAAGTTCTTTTTCAGTATTAACCCAAAAGTATAAAAATACTGAAACAATGGATCTTGATGTAGATCAAGGTTTGGCTGATATGGTGAATCTAGTCTTTCGAGAAGGGCTAGCTGATGATAAACTCTCTGATATGCTTAAATCAATTAATAGACCAGAAAATTGTTCATCTCTTCAAAAGACCAGAGTTAACCAATTAGTTTGGAACTTATTAAGTGTAGAAACAAGAACAGATGATTCTAAGTTTCAATTTATTCAAAATTCGTCTTATAAAGGCAGCAGTTAATATGACTAAAATTGCTAGTGAGCTCAATAAACAGGAGGCTTCTGATGACCTTCGATCGTTGTTGCATTTGAACGCAGATGCTTTGGCATTGCTGGGCCACACAAATAAACTCATTAATTTGAAAAGTAAAGAATTGCATAAACCTGATTTAGGAAAAGAATACTTTCATTTAAGCTCACAAACTCTGCCATTTACGGATCTTCTGTACGGAGATGATGTGTCCAAAAGTGTAAAGGAAATTCGGGACATAAATCGGATTGGAAAGAAAATTACTTCTCGATTCCAAAGAGGCTACATAGACTATAGAAGCTCTCGAGGTCGTGGTAGAGGATCACGACGTGGTAGAGGAAGCTTTAGAGGCAGAAGTCGTTCCAACTGGAGACGTTGGTCATATAGTTCTGATTACTCATCAAATAATGTTAAGAAGGATTCAAAAAACTCCAAAAAAGTAGGTGAGGTATGTATACCTTCAATTAGCACAGGTAGTAATGCCATTATTGATTTTAAGGCAGGTAGACTGTGTCATTTTGTACATGAATGGCAAGCTTTAACATCTGATAAAAACATTCTTGATATTGTATCAAACTGTCATATTGAATTTGACCATGTTCCAGTGCCATATGAATGTGTCTCTAATTTATCCAAATTTAATGCAGTAGAAACAAAAATTATAGATAAGGAAATAGAAAAATTTTTGTTAATGGGAGTCATTAAACAAGTCAGCTCTTGTGAGGGCCAATTTGTTTCTCCTATTTTTACTAGGCCGAAAAAGGATAGTAGTACTGAAAATCGTGTCATTCTAAATTTGAAAAAATTAAATACATACATTACATATCATCACTTTAAAATGGACACATTCGAGTCTGCTATTAAGTTAATTAAACCTAATAGTTTTTTAGCTTCAATAGATTTACGTCATGCGTATTATTCTGTTTCTATGGCATTGGAACATCAAAAGTATTTGAGATTTATGTGGAAAGGTAATATTTACCAGTATACCTGCCTTCCTAGTGGAATTGCTTTTGCTCCACGACTTTTTACTAAATTACTAAAGCCTGTGTATGCTACTCTTCGTAGATTTGGTTACACAAATGTAGGGTACATAGATGATTCGCTTCTAGTAAGTGATAGTGAATCAGAGTGTATGCAGAATATTTCCACTACTAAGAAATTGTTTGAAACATTGGGGTTTATGAAAATAAATCTGTCATGTATCCCTGCCAAAGAATAGCTTTTCTTGGATTGATACTGTGACAATGAGAGTATACTTACCTGATGAGAAATGTATATCTGTAATTAATTCTTGTCGTAAATTAATAGAAAAGAATTCTGTTAAAATACGTCATCTGGCTGAAGTAATAGGACTATTGGTCTCTACTTTTTCAGCAGTTGAGTTTGGTCAGTTATTTTATCGTTCATTGGAAATGGGAAAAATATCTGCTCTTAAAGAAAATAATGATGATTTTGATAAAAATGTTATTATATCAACTGCAATGAAGACAGAACTTAACTGGTGGGTAGAAAATTTTAAAATTTTCAGAGCCGTAAAATTTATCAAAATAATCCAGAGGTGATTATTACAACTGATGCCTCACTTATTGGGTGGGGTGCTTGCTATAATCGTTTAAGTATAGGAGAGCGATGGAATAAAAATGAAAGTGCTAATCACATCAACTATTTAGAATTATTGGCTGTTTATTATGCATTGAAATCCTTTTGTGCAAAAATTTTTATAATATGCATATAAAAATAATGATGGGTAATACTAGTGCCATAGCATACATCAATGCTAAAGGAGGTATTAAAGGGGCACAATCTTGACTTTTAGGGGTCGTTTTGGGCCTTAATTACATTTAAACAGTCCTCAGAAATACTCAAACTCTAAGAAAATCGCAAAATACCTTGAAATATACCTCAAAAATTTCACTTTTTTTTTTTTTTCCGTGCTGTACGCGGCTGGTCTTCAGTCAGTCTGAAAATTGTGTGTCCTGTTTACAAAATCTACAATTGCTGTTATATGTATTTTCTTTTTGTTTTATCAGTGTGGGCCTGCGCAGTAGTCTATTTATAACTCTTTGATTTTCCAATATGGCGGGACGTTCATAATATCTTAAGACATTATGATTTTCAAACACGGATAAATATGTATACCCATGGATTTGAAGGCTCAAATTTCAAAGGTAAGCTCTATAGACTATTTTTTGATTAGCTAAACAAAAGATTTCATGTGTTTGAGGCTGTCGGATGATTGTCCGAAACAAATCAAGACTGTGCCCCTTTAAGTCTTCATTGCTCAATAATCTAGCTAAAGAAATATGGCTGTGGTGTTTAGAACGTAAAATTTGGCTTTCTGCTGATTATGTTGCAAGTAAAGAAAATATTGCTGACATACATTCTAGGAAATTCAATAATCAAATTGAGTGGATGTTAGACAAAGATGTATTTCAAGACATCATTAAAGTATTTGGTTTACCAGATATAGATTTATTTGCGACAAGAATTAATTCACAGTTGTTAAAATTTGCATCATGGAGACCTGATCCAAATGCCACGTTTATTAATGCATTTTCTTTTAACTGGCTACCTTTTTATTCTTATGCTTTTCCTCCTTTCAGTTTCATAGGGAGAGTCCTACAGAAGATAAGAGAGGAAATGGTCGAGTGTATCCTAGTTGCTCCTCTATGGCCAACTCAGTACTGGTTTCCACGAATGCTAGAATTGTTAATCGATCTCCCATTAATTCTTCCGAGGAAAGTGAATCTTCTCACAATTCCAGGAACACAAAAGAGACATCCACTCAGTCAGAAACTCAAGTTAATTGTTTCCTATCCGGAAATTCATCCAAAAGCGAAACTTTTCAGAGCGGGCTACCTCTATCATTATGGAATCTTGGAAATCAAAAACTAAAGGACAGTATTCAGTTTATCTCCGAAAATGGATATCGTACTGTAATAAAAAACAAATTGGTGGAATTCAAGTATCTTTAGGTGATGTTATTAATTTTTTGACAGAACTATTTGATAATGGAGCTGGATATAGTGCAGTAAATACTGCTCGTTCTGCATTAAGTGCTATTGGTTTAACATTTGAAGGATTTTCAGCTGGTTCACAACCAATGGTTATTCGCTTTTTGAAGGGCGTTTTTTCACTTACGACCAAGCATTCCGCGCCATGAAAGTATTTGGGATGTGAATATGGTTTTGAAGTATTTAAAAGTACTTTCACCGGTAGCGTCTATTTCCCTGAAGGATTTGACATTAAAATTATCAACTCTTATTGCATTGATTACAGCTGGTAGAATACAGACACTGCATTTACTGAGTATACACAATATTCGTAAGGGACCAAATGGATACACTTGTTTATAGATGGTTTACTGAAACAAGCTAGGCCAGGTTTTCAACAGCGTGAGGTTGAACTCCTAGCTTACCCTTCTGATCGTAGGATTTGTGTTATTACTTGTATTAAAGAATATTTAAAACGGACATCACAGTTAAGGTGTAACTGTTCCTATTTGTTTATAAGTTATGTTAAACCTCACAAGCGAGTTTCACGAGATACAATAAGTCGTTGGATCAAATGTGTTCTGAGTCAAGCTTGGTATAGACATGTCAATGTTTTCGAGTCATAGTACACGTTCTGCTAGCTGTGTCAAAAGCAAAAACTAATTCAGTGGCATTGTCTGACATTTTAAAAACTGCTGGATGGTCCAATTCGGGAACTTTTTCCAAGTTTTATGATAAGAAAGTTCATGGTCTTGTTTCTCAACGTTTTCAGAGATCTGTTTTAGACCACACACAAACTGAAATTAGTGACAGTGATTAAATTAGTATGATAGTAAGGTAGTGAAAGAAGAAACTTTTCACTGAAAGCACTGGCCAAGTATTATACACATTGTGCATAGAATGTTTATATGTTGGGTTGTATGTTGTTACTATAATATAAAGGTTGTTGATAAATGAAACTTGTTTTATTCTAGATTGTGCACTTGAGCTTTAAAGTCTCATGTGATCCCTTGAAGTGTAGTGACGTAATAAAATTTAAAAAATAAACGAGCCTTACCTTGGTTAAGGTGAAGTTTGTTTATAATTTTATTAGTCACGTAACACGAAAGGGATCAGATGCCCTCCACATCAACAGTTTCATTTTGTTTTTACCCATTCCCATTTTGATTTATTACGAAGCACTACATTTGTTTGCAGTTATATTGAAGTTTTCTAAACTTTATTTTCTTTTCAAGTGCACAATCTTCTTTTAAGACTGGTGAATACATGCGTGCGCACATCACATCTGATCCCTGACTCGTTTATTTTTTAAATCTTATTATTAATATATTGTAGGCTTAGTAGTAGCCTAGTACTAGTAGGCCTTGTCCTTTACTTTCAGTCCTCTCTTTCTTCTAATCTTAATCTAAGCAGATATTAATTTTTAAAGGGGGCAAGGATGTTTTCAGCCAACAGAGTTCTCGCTTGCAGCTTTTGTACAAAGGGATCATCAACATACTTTAGTGGCATTATTGGTGCTTCAATGAAGAATAAGGTAGACCCTATCTTATTTATGAGCTCATTTAATTTGCTTTAAATAGCCAAACAATCTTTGAAAAATTACGGAAAAACTAGTTTATGTCGCTGTGACTGATTGTGCTTCAGACCTTAAAATATCTTGGTCTAAATAAAGTGTAAATAATCAAAATCTTGCATCCTTTTTTAACCGAAAATCTTTTCTTTTGTTTTGTTCATCACTGATTTATTATTACAGGTCAGCTATAATTTTAAATTGAAGGTAGACTCAACTGGTGCTCCTGTTATTTCACATTGTGAGTGTCCTGCAGGGAGAACCCCCATGCTACCTGTAAGCATATTGCAGCAGTTCTTTTGATGGTGGAGCACTTAATCACTACAGGCACTCTTCGTATTGATAAACCTTCCACAGGCCTAAATCTGTATACAAAGGTAAGCATTTAGTGCTTTTATAAGATCATCAACTATTTAGTTTTAAAGGTGAAATGCTAATCTATAGGCTATTCTTTTATTTCCACTTCAATAAATATTGAAAAAAAAAGGTATTTTAATAATTTGTGTAATGAACTAACTAGTTTCTCTGGTGAGATTTGAATATATCCCTGTCCAATATTTGTTTTATAACTGACTTTAAATTTTTTTTGCAGGTTCTCCAGTCCAGGTTGAGTCTTTGCCTTTGAAGCGGAAATGTTCTGACAAGATGTTCGAAGATCCACGTCCTCTTAAGTATAGAAACATGGCTGGCTATAATTACCATGTCCGAAACATGATGGTAAATTATTGCTCATCGTCATCTCATGACATAGCTCTTCGCTATCTTCATCCAAAGGCAGATCTTCAGACTGCAGTATGAGATCATGACTACATGGAGAAGCCCTTTACTGAGTACTGGGTTGATAGGGCAGAACAGGTAAAGATAATATATTGAAATTTTATTTTCTGAGCTCCATTATGAAACTACTGTGGCCTGCTAATAGATAAAATATTTTCTCCATAGTTTATGATGTATATTTTATGTAATTGTAATTTGGTACTAACACTTACTTGATATTCATGGTCTATATTTTTCAGGTAACAGAAGATGAAGCCATTAATATAAAAAAAAATACTGGAGAACAAAGAAAAAATCAACTTTGGCATAAGGAGAGAAAGTGGCGACTTACAGCATCAAGGTTTGGGGTAATAACTAAAATAACATCTAGACTTAACAAAAGTAAACTTTGTCATTCACTTTTGCATGGACAAATATCTACAAGACCTATTATACATGGTATACAATATGAAAAAAGGCTATTGCAAAGTTCGAAAAATTATATAATATTAAGACTAACAAAGCTGGACTTTTTGTTGATAAAGATATTCCTTTCTTAGGCGCAACTCCAGATGCCATAATCGATCATAATTACTTGGTAGAAGTTAAATGCCCTTTTGCAGGCCGTAATGATATGATCCAACCAGGTAGAAAATTTTCATATCTTTCCTACGATTTAACAGGAAATATTTGTTTAGATCAAAAAAGTAATTATTATCATCAGATTCAGGGACAATTGTATATATCTAAACGGAAAAGTTGTTATTTTGTTGTTTATACTTTTTGTGATATGTTTGTTGAAAGGATTCACTTGGACCATGACTATTTTAAATTTTCAATGCTCCCAAAACTAGAACTTTTTTACCAAGAACACCTGAAACCATATATTGCATCAGTTTTGTAAAATCTGGCTTCTGTCTTTGTCAACTCATCCGCAAGTCTGTTTGGCATTGTTTTTGTTTCAAAGAACATATTGTCTTCAGTTTTTTAGCTTTCAGTGTTGAGCTTCATATTCATGTGCGACTTTTTCATAAAAAACAATGTAATTGTGTACAAGTATTTTATTAAATGTGTATACAACAACTAAAAACTGTGAATAAGTTTGTTTATGATTAACTAAATATATTTTGCTTTTGAATAATCAGAAAATGATAGTCTGACATTTTATTGAATGATTGTGCATGATAATATAAATGTTCGTAATAAATATATGAAAAAAAAATTTGTTTATGTTGATTAGGACTTTCTTTTATAAGACAAATCAAGCAAACTCATTTACAATTGAATTTCTGAAATTTGAAATTGAAAAGCAGACATAGACAATTCTAGACCCAAGAATTAATTTGCTGGGGGAAGATCTACCTTTAAAATTTTGAAAGTTTTGCTCAGACCAATTATTCGCTCTATATGAATCCTTTTAGATGCAATTCTGCGATCTTTAACAACCTCATGAGGCTCTAGTTGAGATTTACCTTTTAGTGTTGTGGGTGTATTTACATATACATTTTGAGCAGCAAAAAGATCTTGGACCATAATGCCTCTGCCATAATACTGTCTCCCTTTTCAAACATGCCTGGAGAAGGGTCAAGCAATGAAGAATTTTCAATAATCTGTCGATCACTTGAGGAGCCCCCATATGAATCACTAATAAAAGAAACGGCACCTCTAGGTGTACACCCAATCATAGTCTTAATGGTATTGCGGTGCTTGTAACTAGACCATGTTACACTCTGCGCATCTAAATGAGATGGCTTTTGGATAGGCGTTTCAGTGGCATCTAAAATTACCCTAGTTGACCCATCAGGCATATGTTGATCAACAGTAGCTCGTGATGGCCATTTCTTTCAGTTGAAAATAGCAAAAATTAATCCAAGTTATAATTATTTGTGACACAGTTGACTGAGATATATTGAAAAGCAAACTTAATTCTATATCTTTCATGGCCTGACGCAACTTCATCAAAGTTAAAAATAGTTGGTCTTGAAGCGTCAAAGATACACACTGATAATTCAATTCATAAGCAGCTGGACCAAGTGTATGAAAAAAATACATGAAATGATCATAGTTTTGAAAACCAGTATAATAGTGGACAGCCTTTGAGTTATTTATAAACATTTCAATACCATATCTACCAGAAAGGTTACACTGAATATGTTCATCCTGAAATAAAGTATCAGTAAAATCTTTGTCACGTGGGGATTCATTAGTTGTAGGAGAAACATCACAAGTCGAGTCTAAAACTACTTCCATCTGGATATCATCAATGGCTTCATTGGCTTCATTCTCCCTCTGCAGACGTTTGCTCATGGAAGGCACAGCATCCAATTTTAATCGACTTCTTTCACCTACAAAAGAGTAAAGTGTTCAAGATTATTTTTGTTGAATAAATAAAACCTTAATCCATAGGAAGAGAAATATATTTAATTTTTAATAAAGATACAGTTTAACATTAAATTAACTGATTTTTGAAATTCTTGAAATTTTCATTTTTTGAATGATTAATTCCTTGAAAAGAGTAGCCTACCATTCTTTGAATACTTAACAAAATTTAAGGCATAATTAAGGTAAATTCCATAAATATGTTACCAATAAAATCAAAAACTAATAACATGTATGTTACCTTAACCATCTTTTTCTCTTCTGTTCTGTGAAAGAGCTACTAGGCTATAATAGAGAAATAAACAAACAAACAAACAATTAAGAAAAAAAAATTAACATTTGAATAGATTTAAAAACAAAGCATAGCATCATAGAAGGCAACTTCAAATAACGTTTAACGAAATGATGTACTCAAACGTAGTTAAATCATTTTCTAACCTAATAATGTAGTGGTGTAGTCTTCATCTTTGAAGTGAGCCCGACACACATCGCTTTTCGATGGCCGCCATAGTTGTCTGGTGACAGGATCGATTCGACGAACAGCCACTTGCCATTTCATTCTCAAATCCTTGTCTTTAGGGTATCTGTGACCTCCTGAGTTAGTGCATTCTGGTACAGAACAATACTGAGGCATTTCCGATTTGTTGATAACTGCTAATAATGTTAAACTAAGCTAAGGATATTATGACTATGAATTAGGCCTATACGATCAGACGTCAAAAAATCAACATCCGGTTTCACGCATGACTGATAGTACACGCACGCCACCTGGGGAGAGCAAATCTCCGGCGAACCCCATTGGAAAGACTCATTTTGTTGCGAGTACTGCTTCGCCAGCAAAGCCTTCTGCTTCGGCCACTGTGACATCCCATTATTTGAAACCGTTCGCTGAAACATTTCAAGTAAAGCCTTCATTCGATAAAGCTGAGGTACCAAAGGCATGGAAAGAAGTTCTGCCAGAAGAAGAGGTGGCGTGGATTAGTAGGACATTATTTCAAGGGAACCCTGCAACCGGAAAGTCGGAGATAACACCAAACCTTCGACTATGGTTCTATCCACCCGAGCCTCCACGCCAGTTCAACCAACCGCTTGCATCGCCTGGTTACTTCTTTCTGTGCCCACTTTTCTTTTGGGCCCCTATGCTTTTTTGGGACATTAAGTTCCAGTGTGTGAAGGAATATGTACAGCATCGCGCAGAGTCTGGACTGGAGTCTTCGTTCCTGACCATGGCTGGCTTGCACAAGACGGTTAGGAAAGTTTTAGACATAGACGGCTGGTATTATCTGCCATCACAGTCACTGGAATGTAAAGTCTGCAAAAAGTGCTTTGTAGACTGGTCCAATCATATTCTGAAGCAATAAGATGCCAGCAGAGCTGCATTTTTCCCTGCTCTATTGACTTACAGATATGCTTGCGACATGAAATTGGTGAAGCTGTTGAGGGAGAGAACCATGGGAACTCTGCGACCAAGCTTCAGAAGCAAATCCAAGAACAACATGCCGAGAAGCATGTCCAGCGCACTCTTCTCTTCCTCCAGTCTCGTGCGCCCTTCCATCAAACAGGACAGCAGTTGGCCGATTTGCCAGCACCAATTAAAGCCATTCCAGAAATGCCAGCCATTCCGAAGTACCAATGGTTTCTCAATATCTTTGTGCGAGACGCCCTGACCAGAATTGAGGAGGTAAAGGCTAAAATCACTTCTAATTTTGGAACCGTTTTTTAAATTGGACTCGACGAAGAAGATTGTCAAGAAACTGGCAGGGAAAGCAGCAGGAACAGTGACTTGGTCCACCAACGTTGGAAAGGAGTACGGGGTAGTTTTGATGTCAGTACTCACAGATTCCGAAGGGGAGGGAATCAAAGACATGATCGCCGGCCTGATCAAACGCTACAGCAATGCTGATGAGACATCTCCCAAGCTACTGTATGTCGATCGTGAATGTTGTTGTCTAACCGGTGATGCAAGCCTGGAGAGGATGACTCGGCATTGGTTCAAGCTTGTGATCCGTTTAGACATTTGGCATTTCATGCGAAGATTCACAGTAGCAGTGACCTCAGAAGCACATGCGTTGTATGGCCTCTTCATGTCTCGACTTCTGCCTGCATCTTCGAATGGGATCCAGTGGATGTAGCTGCCTTAGAAGAAGCCTTCAAAGCGGATTTGGGTCGACAAGGCATGTGGTCACTTAAGCACGAGACCATACAGCAGAAGATGACCAAAAAAGATCTACAACGTCATTGTCAAAGGAAAACCAGGGGCTCTGATGAAACTGTTCGTCTGATCCAGGAACTGATCGCTACATTTGACTCAGATAAAGGCAAGGACACCATGGGAATTCCGCTCCTTGACCACGACAGAATCCAACAGATCTGGACAGAGCAGAAACGACGTGTTTCGTGTATTCAAGACCCACCTGGATTCTCCTTATATACCCAAACTGGAACCATGAAGAAATGTGGCAAAGAGCTCCCTGTCTACCGCTGTGCCAGAGGGTCTACGTCTTTGGATCATTCCACCTGCACTTAAATCGCTTTATCCCTGGGTTCTCTGATAGTGATGTCCACTGGCAAGCCTATTTGTTGGAGGGTATGTTGCGGTGGAATGATGACAGGATACTTGCTTCCACTGCTGAAGCTAGACCGCAAAGACGCGTGTATGACTCAGCTCTTTGCCATATTGTCAACAAATTCCATCAGCATGTTTATGGTAAACCTTTTGATGCAAATTATGTACCACCACGAAAATATACAGGTGAGAAGATTGGCATTGAATACCTTTATAATCAAACCGGCAAGACCTTGCAACAAGTTGAGATGGATGCTAAAACCGATGATGTTCCAGACATTCAGGAAGGTGAAGGCGCTGAAGATGAAGGATTTGATGAAGAGGAAATGGATGATCCGACCATTGCGCTTCCTGTTCATTTCACAGTTCCACCTGAAGCACCCATTTCAGAAGATGTTTTTCCAGAACTACAGGAGGCACCGGCCAAAGAAGAGTCTATTGGTTCCGGTGGTCTGTTAGGGTGGGACACCATTCAAGATTTGGCAATGCGGCTGTTTCATCTCTACGATTTGACCAGCATCTCAACTCAAATGGCTGAAGAAATCATAATGTTATGGAAAGAGCTGATTCAGGTATCGAAAAATATGGAACGTTTCACGAATTTGCGTGTCATCCTTATCCAATATAGGCAATGGTAAAGGTGAAATATTGATGTCAATCCTGACCACATCAGAATCTATCGACAGTTTAAGGGAGATGGCTGATGGATTAATGAACAGATATGAAAGTGCATAGAAGGATCCACCTAAGTGTCTCTACACAGACCGTGAATGCTGTAACCAAGATGGTCCATCCAAGTTTAAGGTACGATGCAGTACAGTATATACTTATGTGAAATTATTGCGAAGTACTTAGTACACCATATTTGGATATTCATCATGGTTTTTAATCATATTTTTTCAGGTCCTGTTTTCCAAGTGGAAAGATTTAGAATTCCGTCTTGACATATGGCACTTTATGCGACGTTTTGCTCTTGGTTGTACATCAGAAAGTCATCCACTATATGGTACCTTCATGTCCAGATTATTCAGTGCCATATTTGAATGGGATAAGACAGATTTAGCCAAACTGAAGGTATGTGGAGTTAAATAGGAACCTTTTCATGATTTTATAACATGAGTAGAACAATAAACCTTTCTTTTTTCAATTACAGGTTGCCAAAAGGAAGGAAATGGAAGAATCAGGTATTCCAAATCCAAGTGAATCAGCTATTAACAAGGCCATAACTAAGGGGGAACTAGAGAGGTAAATTGTGATTAACGTTATTCAGTAATTAAACAAATACAAGTCAATTCTTCTTATCCAATGACTTTTCGTGCTTCTTACAATTCTAATTCATTAACTTTCTAGGCATTGTCGCCGAAGAACGAAAGGTGTGAAGAAAACAACTGAGGAAATTGAATCCCTTATTTTGAACTTAACAGGAGTAACAGATAACAGGGTGTTGCCATCCTGAAGGAAGAGTTCAATGAAATCTGGAGTGAGCAGAAAAAACATGTAGTCTGCATACAAGATATGGAAGGTAAGCTATATTTTAAAACTGAACTGTTATATTTTTAAATTTCAACCAGTGAAATAAGTGTTAAGTGCTATATTTTTCTCTTTTTCTATATATTTTTAGGCCTTCAGCTGTATACGGTGACGGGTGACATGTTGAAGGGGAGAGAGAAACTTCACCAAGTAACAACACCAAATAATCCAATTTGTAAATGTTTACCCTGTACTTAAAGGTTTATTTCTTTATTCCATAGGCCACAAGTAAGCCCAGTACATCGGCTACAGTTACCACCGCCGAAGAAAGTGGACAGGGGGATGTCAAGCCTGATTATTCCACCGAGTATGCCAGCCGTCTACCCGTGGGATTGCAACAGAATATGGCAGATGCCAGAATATCCAGTCTCTTCCTATCCCACTTCCTTCATGATAAAGTACTAATGTATGAGGTCTCTTTCCATGTGTTTTCTTTCAGCAGACTCTCCAGCCTCATCTCCAACCAAGAGCAGAGTTGTAGAAGCTATCTGTCTGCACCTATCTGAAGATATTACAACACCAACAAAGAAAGGAAAATACACCTCCAGATGGAAGCTTGTGCTATCTGCATATAACAAGATCAGGAAGAGGATACTTAACAATGAAAATACCAACCTCATATTGTATACCATCAACGAGACAACAATTGTAAAATGGTTCATGGATAAAACAAGGAGAGATGAGGTGAAAATGCTTCTTCAGGGTGTGGTTTTACCACCACAACGAACCACATCCAACCAACCTCTACCAGAACCCTAACAAATTCCTGGTCCAAGCTCCAAACTGCCACCAGCAAAACCACTTGTCTTTGAGGAGCCAGTTGACAACAGGTATGGCTGTGAGAAGAGGGCATCCTCAAGTAACCACCACCACAACAACAACAACTATGTCAAGGACAACCGAGTGGAGGAAGAGAAAGGCTAGTGGTGATGCAAAAGGGCCCAGAAAGATCTACACCTGTAAGGTGTGTAATCAGCCTATGTCGACAGCAGGTCAAACCCAGTTTTGTGGACAGAGGTATTGTCCCCACCTACCAGGGCAAGTGTCCAAGCAAGAGTGGCTTGACCAAAAAAAGAAAGAAGCTGAAGCTAAGAAGTTAAAGAAAAACAGTATATAGATTTCATCTTTTATTCATATGCCCGTTTTATATGTATACATCATCTGTTATCAACACCTGTTATCATCTGTTATCTGTCATGTATATATCATCTGTTATCATCTGCATACATTTCTGCATACTTTCTCATCTGTTATTCACCCTTCATTTGATCTGTTGTCATCTGCAATGCTATTATATGTATATATCATCTGTTATTCACTCTTCATTTGATCTGTTGTCATCTGCAATGCTTTTATATGTATATGTCATCTGTAATTCACACTTTATTTGATCTGTTGTCATCTGCAATGCTTTTATATGTATATATCATCTGTAATTCACTCTTCATTTGATCTGTTGTCACCTGCAATGCTTTTATATGTATATATCATCTGTTATTCAGTCTTTATTTTGCTTAAATCCTCTGTAATCTATATACATGTATATGATCTGTTATCATTTACATGCTAATACAACCCCCCAAAAAGGGTGAAACTGGCGATCCTTCATTTTTGGAGGTGGTGAGTTCAATTCTCACATTCATCTATTTGGTTGGATAGCGTTGATATTTCATAATAAGGTCATGTACTTTGTATTAGTCTCTCTTATCTTCCCGCTTTTCCCTCTTTCTCCCCCTTCTTTTCTCCCTTTCTCCCCGACACGGAGAACTTTATGCCCCAGCTCCATCCTTGCGCGCCGGCTAAACTTCTGTTATTGGAACCCTTTGGGCCGATGAAACAATTTGGAACACTTTGGAACGTTTTGAAACAAATTGGACCGCTGCTCCAAAGTGTTCCAAATGTTTCAACTTATGCCTTGGACAGCTCGAAATGCTCGAAAGTTCATTTGCCCATTTCGAACCCGACGATGGTCTCTGTCCACGCCCAAACGAAAACTTGCCAGAATAAATCGTCTGTCGTAACAACACCAAATTATCCAATTTGTAAATGTTTACCCTGTACTTAAAGGTTTATTTCTTTATTCCAAAGGCCACAAGTAAGCCCAGTACATCGGCTACAGTTACCACCGCCGAAGAAAGTGGACAAGGGGATGTCAAGCCTGATTATTCCACCGAGTATGCCAGCCGTCTACCCGTGGGATTGCAACAGAATATGGCAGATGCTGACCGGGAATGGGTTGGCAAGTCCCTTTTTGTAGCCAAGGGCTGCTTGAAGGATGCCTTGCAGTTCTGATGGTTGAGGCTGCACTCAGGAATGCCAGATGTCAGGCAGTACTTTTTTCCGCAGGTTGTTCCTCTGGATGCCCAGAAAGATGCTCAGCGTAGACTTTACATATCTGGTGTGCATTGACGTTACCGCCAACTCCCTACGTTCCAAGGGCCTCTACAACCGACTTAGGATGGTGATGGACGTTAAGGAATTCTACTTCCTAGCCGCCGAGTACATGTACTGTAGGATAGGTTTCCTGTTCTTCTCACACAAGTATGCCTGTGATCGTACTGTTGTTTCTCTCCTTCGTTCCAGAAATATGGTAACAGCCCTACAGCCATGAGGAATAACTTGCAGGAAATTCTTCCGCATCAACCTCTGAAGTCTCAATATCTATACTGTCAGATATGGCAGACTTCAAAAGATCCCTTCCTCCCTTTTTGGAGGAAGAGGATCCATGCTTCTTTGTAGGCTTGTCATAAGAAAGACTTTCGCTACGTTTTGCCTTGGACTGTTTACCAGTCCCCTTTGGCTGAACGTCCTTGGAAGGCTGACTAAAACTACTATCATCAGTGCTTGACTTTTCAGTCTGAGTAGCTGATGATGTAGATGCAGTTGCGTCAGGATCAGATGATAATAAGGCTGAAGACGGGGTTGGCACTCGCTTCAGCCAAGTAATGTCGGTCTGGCATTCTATAGATCTAGTAGAAGCCTTAACGACACTAGCGAAAGTCTTTCCAGAAGGTGTAGATGGGGTTTCCCCTTCTACAACCTTCCGCGCTTCGGGATAGGCCACCTTTACTTTTTGGATATGCTTCTCCAATTTCCTCTTAGGGCAGTCCTTGGAGAAAGCGACATGGTTTCCATTACAGTTGCAACAGCAAGGAGTATCACTACAATCCTTGCTGTCGTGCCCGGATTTGCCACAACGCGCACATCGCAACGAACTCTTGCAAGTCCGAGTTCCGTGCCCGAAGCGCTGACAATTATAACACCTGAGAGGGTTAGGAATAAATGGCGATACCTTGATATTTAAATATCCTACTTTTATTTCTGATGGTAAATTTGGTCTGTCAAAGAGAAGAATGAATGTATTTGTTGGAATTAATTGGCCGTCACGACGGATAGATATGCGATCGACGTTCGTGACTCCAATATCTTTTGATTCTTCCTTCATTTCTTCTGAAGAACAACCACTAAGGTCAGGGTGCCGTACAACACCCTTAGAGTTCAAAGAGAAATGAGGTGAGACAGTAATAGGAATATTTACTAAAGATGTTGATTTTAAAATGAGTTCAGAATGGATCTTACGGTGACATTCAAGTAATAAAGAGCCATTACGAAGTTTTTTGGTGGATTTGGGCTCACTAGCCAAACCAGCTATTCCTTTGGCGATAGCAAATGGTGACAATGATGCCAAAGACCTCTCAGGGTCACTACTATTGATGACAAGAAACAGAGGCCAGGAATCACTAGACGAGCTAGATGATTCAGTAAATTCTGCCTCGGTTAGCCTATGTTTATTGTTTTTTTGGTTGGGGTTAAATGTAGCCATGAAGAATAATATGGGGATTCATCTCCCGAGACCCCCGACCACCACGGACCACGACCTCCGCGCAGGCTCGGCGCGGGACTCCAGCGCCAGCGCCCTAGGGGTAATCGGGAGATATACTCAGAAAAAAAAAGAATAAAAGCTCTGAATGGAGCAAATAAATTCCGAACTTTTATTTCTTTTTCTACCCAATTGACCCAAGCCGCTGCTTCTGAGTCGGTGAAATGAACTGAAGGATAAGAATATATTCTGTGATTAGAAAAAAGTTTTATCTGTTCTGACCACCGACTCATTGGCTGAACACAAGCCGATTGACCAGCGTGGGCCACACTGGCCACCCGTCTAGGAATCCCTTGGCCCAAAGTGATGTATTGGGAGGTATGTTACCCTCAACCACCAGGAGTCCATTCAAAACCGAGACGGGTCGCACCAATTCAGTCGCCTTTTACAACACGCAATGGGGGACGGTGAACCTATTCTTAACCCCGGTCCACTGGGGGATCCACTATCTGGAACGAGCAGAAAAAAGCATGTAGCCTGTATACAGGATATGGAAGGTAAACATTAACTGAAAACTTAACTGTCTTTTTGAATTTTCAACCAGTGAAATAAGTGTTTAATGTTGTATTTTTGGTTTTCTTAATTTTTTTTCAGGCCTTCAGCTGTATACAGTGACAGGAGGCATGATGAAAGGGAGAGAGAAACTACCTGTGTTCGGTTTTCAGAGGTTCAATATCTTTAGAATCGTTCCACAGTTACATGGCTAAATTCATTCCCGGTAATCTGCCAATGCTGTTAACTTTCAAGCTTACCTTCTAGATGGAATATCAAGATGGAATTACCTACGGTCTGCAGCAGCTATGAATGAAGGACCAACAGCTTTCAGAACCTTTGATTTCAGATTGACCCAGAAAGTTAACTCCCTCAGACAGTCACTCCACAACAAGACATTAGTTCCTGTCCACATGATTCCAGCTGAATATAATGGTGAAATGATTGGAATAGAGTACCTGTACAATCAGAGTGGTTTCCTGTTACCTAAAGATGAAGAGCTTGAAGCTGAAATAGACGAAGGTTTTGATGACTTTGAAGATGATGAAGCTCCTATTTCTACTCAAAATGAGCCAGATGTAAGAAACTCTACCAGCTGCCCTTGTGTACGACAGCTCGTGGTATACTAGGTTGGGATAAAGTGGAAGCCTTAGCTCTGGCATTGATCCAGTGTAAGGGTATAAGTATCACGGCTGCTGAAGCTAATAATATCAAACAGATGTATTATGCTTTGTTGGATTTTGATAGAAGGCCAATTAGATATACTGCGAAGGTGAAGAAACCATCCAAGGGATGTTTTGCCAGATCTAAAGATGGTCCTGTTGGTGTTGATGCAGTAAAACGGTAATAATATGCCACAGCTCCCTCTTTTTCTCCTTACAGGTATTTTCTTTTAGCAGGTTCTCCAGCTTCTTTTTCAGCCATTTTCTTCCAGGTGTTTCTTTTCAACAGGTTCTCCACTGCTTAGCGCAAAACCAAGATCAGAATGCCATTTCATGTTTTATCTTTGAAATTATTAATATATGAAGTCTTTTAACAGGTGTTTCCTTTCTGCAGGACCCCAGCCTCATCCCCAAACAAGAGCAGGGTTGTAGAAGCTATCTGCCTTCATCTTACTGAAGACATAACCACACCAACCAAGAAAGGAAAGTACACTTCCAGATGGAAGCTTGTACTCTCAGCATACAACAAGATCCGACAGAGATTGCTAAACAATGAGAAGCTGTTGGGGAACACCAACTTGATACTGTACACCACAACTAGACAACACTTATCAAATGGTTTAAAGACAAAACTAGAAGGATCATTCCACCTGCACTCAAATCGCTTTATCCCAGGGTTCTCTAGTAGTGATGTCCACTGGAGGGCATGGTGCGGTGGAATGATGGAATGATGACAGGATACTTGCTTCCGCTGCTGAAGCTAGACCACCAAAACGCGTGTATGACTTAGCTCTTTGCCACACTGTCAACCAGTTCCATCAGCAAGTTCATGGTAAACCTTTTGATGTAAATTATGTACCGCCACGAAAATATACTGGTGAGAAGATTGGTATCGAATACCTTTATAGTCAACCCGGCAAGACCTAGCAACAAGTTGAGATGGATGCCGAAACTGATGATGTTCCAGACATTCAGAAAGGTGAAGGCACTGAAGATGAAGGTTTTGATGAAGACGAAATGGATGATCCGACCATTGCGCTTCCTGTTCCAGACCCAGTTACACCTGAAGCACCAATTTCAGTAGATGTTTTTCCAGAACTACAGGAGGCATCGGCCAAAGAAGAGTCTATTGGTCCTGACATTCTGTTAGGGGACACCATTCAAGATTTGGCAAGGCGGCTTTTTCATCTACATGGTTTGACCAGCATCTCAACTCCAATGGCTGAAGAAATCATAAGGTTATGGAAAGAGCTAAAGCCTAGTCTTGTATCCACCTAGGTCCAGATCAGGGGCATGTCGGCAGATTCATGAGAACCAAACCATCTTCTACAGTGAAGAGTGCTTCTTCTAAAGCAACTAGAGGTGTACAGAGCCTGAAAAGAGCTATGGTCGGAAGCAACTCTGGTCCTGCAACCAATGTAGATGCCAGCCCTCTGGTTGAAGCTATTTGTGTTTTGTTGGAGTCTGCCTACACTTCGCCAATCCAGCAACACAAGACCACATCCAGATGTAAAAGGATCCTGGACAGTTACCACCATATTCGCTCTCTGGTGATTAATCAGGATAGGCTCATGTCGGAAACCAATATCCAGCTGTTTGAGCTCAACCAAACCAGTCTGATGGTGTGGTGGAATCACCGCCAGAAAACTATGGAGAAGAGGGTCCTTTCTCAGAGCATACCACATGTTTCTGCACCAACAGTCAGTACAGAAATTCGACCTTCACCAAGGAAGTAACCTCGGAAGAGGCCTCCACCACCACCTCCTTATCAACATCTTATAAGAGTCATCAAACCCGTATCCAGTGCTCCAGCCGGCAAATTCAGAATGCCTCGCCCACCACCGTCTTATATGGCATCACCTGTAGTGTTTCCGAACGTCGTCCAGTAAAACAGCCCTCGTCCTATTGCCATACCAAAGACGACGCTCTACAACCAAAGGAAGAGAGCACAGAGAGCTGCAGGACAAGTCATTCCAAAGAGGAAATACCAAAGAGCCAACACCTTTAACGTCTGCTCATATTGCCACAATCCAAAGACGAAAGATTACAACCACAGTCGTCATGTTGGATCCTTAAGTGTAGACACCTACTGCCCCAATGTCCAGGGAGCTGATGGTACCAGCAAGGAACAGTAGCTTGCTTCTAGAAATCTGGCCAGCCCACCAAGACAAAGAATCAACCTACTCAGTAAATTGGCAACCAAATCACAACCAACCCGGTAGAAAAAAACAAGCAGAGCAGAAAACAACTGCCGGTTATCTTTTCCCCACCCCTTAAATGACACAACGTGAGTTATGGATCGAATCCTGTTGGTAGGACGTGTCAATGTTTCCTGCTCTCTTGGAAATACCTTAAGCTATACCTTTTCCCCATCTGTTGCATAGTATTTATTATCTGTAATGACCCATTCTTGAACGTTTTACTGCATCGCATTATCTCTTAAAACCTTTTCTCACATGTTTCATTGTTTGCCTCCTAAGATACTACATGTATCTGCAACCAATGTAGATGCCAGCCCTCTGGTTGAAGCTATTTGTGTTTTGTTGGAGTCTGCCTACACTTCGCCAATCCAGCAACACAAGACCACATCCAGATGTAAAAGGATCCTGGACAGTTACCACCATATTCGCTCTCTGGTGATTAATCAGGATAGGCTCATGTCGGAAACCAATATCCAGCTGTTTGAGCTCAACCAAACCAGTCTGATGGTGTGGTGGAATCACCGCCAGAAAACTATGGAGAAGAGGGTCCTTTCTCAGAGCATACCACATGTTTCTGCACCAACAGTCAGTACAGAAATTCGACCTTCACCAAGGAAGTAACCTCGGAAGAGGCCTCCACCACCACCTCCTTATCAACATCTTATAAGAGTCATCAAACCCGTATCCAGTGCTCCAGCCGGCAAATTCAGAATGCATCGCCCACCACCTCCACCACCGTCTTATATGGTATCACCTGTAGTGTTTCCGAACGTCGTCCAGTATAACAGCCCTCGTCCTATTGCCATACCAAAGACGACGCTCTACAACCAAAGGAAGAGAGCACAGGAAGCTGCAGGACAAGTCATTCCAAAGAGGAAATACCAAAGAGCCAACACCTTTAACGTCTGCTCATATTGCCACAATCCAAAGACGAAAGATTACAACCACAGTCGTCATGTTGGATCCTTAAGTGTAGACACCTACTGCCCCAATGTCCAGGGAGCTGATGGTACCAGCAAGGAACAGTAGCTTGCTTCTAGAAATCTGGCCAGCCCACCAAGACAAAGAATCAACCTACTCAGTAAATTGGCAACCAAATCACAACCAACCCGGTAGAAAAAAACAAGCAGAGCAGAAAACAACTGCCGGTTATCTTTTCCCCACCCCTTAAATGACACAACGTGAGTTATGGATCGAATCCTGTTGGTAGGACGTGTCAATGTTTCCTGCTCTCTTGGAAATACCTTAAGCTATACCTTTTCCCCATCTGTTGAATAGTATTTATTATCTGTAATGACCCATTCTTGAACGTTTTACTGCATCGCATTATCTCTTAAAACCTTTTCTCACATGTTTCATTGTTTGCCTCCTAAGATACTACATGTATATCCCCCTTTTATACCTTCTAAAACCCCCTCTGCTCCCTTATTCCCTTTCCGGGAACCCTTTTCCCCTCTCTCCTCTCTTCACGACAATCTACAACCAACGGAAGAGCAGGAAGCTGCAGGACAAGCCATAACAAAGATGAAATACCAAAGAGTCAACGCCTTCAACGAAAGATGACAACCACAGTCGTCATGCTGGTACCTATAGTGTAGACACCTACTGCCCCATTGTCCAGGTAGCTTATATCGTAACACCAAGGAACAGTGGCTTGCTGCTAGAAAACTGGTCAACCCACCAAAACCAAAAAATCTGAATCGGCCTACTCAGTAAATTAACCATCACAACCAACCCGGTAGAAAAAAACCCAGCAGAGCAGAAAACAACTGCCGGTTATCTTTTCCCCTGTTGGTAGGACGTGTCAATGTTTTCTGATCCTTGGAAATTCCTTAAGCTATGCCTTTTGCCCAACTGTTGCATAGTATTATCTTTAATAGTCCTTTCTTGAACGTTTTGTTGCATCGAATTATCTCTTAAAACCCCTTTCTTACATGTTTATCCGAATTCCCTATTCTCCGAGTCCCTATTCTCTCACAAATTATCTTAGTGTCCGTTGACGAAATCGAACAACTCGAAGAAGACAAATATACTAGCATCAATAACCACAAGAGGAAGATGTTGAAATATTACGTACCCTTTAATGAAAGTTTCCATGAACAAGGCAGGACAAAGTTATAAGCTATACTACCTCGATCTCCTGTTTAATAGGTGAATACGTATGGTTGTTATCGTCTGCTAGAAGGACACTCCCTGTTATTTCTCAATGTCAGTTAAATCCAGTGGAAGTGAAAACTTGTGCTTTAATATTGTTATTTCAACAGAACCCATTTTAAGTACTAATACATGTAATCGATAAAGGGACGAATTTGATTGATAATTGGTTATCCATCTACATCTTAAAACAACAATTGGTTTTGAATTGGATGCAGTTCGAGATGTTATAAGTGTATCGCAGCTAGGAAATGCATTTGAAAAAAAAAATCAGGTGGCGAGTAATATGACTATGTGTGATTGTTTTCCTAAACTAGGACTACCGTGGAGTTATTCAGTGAAATTATTCAAAGCCGCATCCACAGAAGCTACAGCATTGTATACCAGGCGTTAGGACAGGGGTTTGAAGGGATCACGTATCAGGAATCGAAAAATATTAGCTTCACTAATTTGCATGTCATTCTTGCGCTGATCTTCTGGCCGAAATTGGAATATTTGGAACTATCTTGGAACAATTCGGCCTTCTGATTGGCTCCCAGGTTCCAACTTCCCAACATTCGGCCTCTGCGACCAATGGCCGGGCCGTATTGTTCCAAATTGATTCTAACATTTCCAGACCAATGGGAAGCCTGGGAATTTTTCTCTTATCCAACCAGTGCGGGCTTGGCCGTGAATTACTTGTCTGTTTTCTTGTGGGGGACATCGCCCTTGTTCGTCATTTTATGTATGTTTTTTGTTCCGTGAGCTGTTAATTTTGGATGTGCATTAGATTATGTAGGCCTACCCTTGCAAGGTAAGAAATTAACACGATGACCTACATTCACCGCTGAATACAACGGCGCGGTTGAGGTCCTACACGAGTATGGCAAAGTTGATTTTCTTTCGTTCCGTAGGTGCCCAAACCTTCCAGGAATTTCTGTGCCTCAGGCACTTTTCTCTGTCCCTGCATTTCAGACATACGTCAAACCGAAATTTGGCATAGGTTTCTGTCATAAATCGAGTTTTCTCTTAGTTTTCAAAAAGTAAACAACCGAGCCAAACTCTTACAGGGGGCCTAATGGCGTTAGTTTGAAACTATTTCCTTCATATATTTGCAGTTTCCTCATCAACAATGAGTGTTTTGCCTAGTTTTCGTTTCCGGAGTAATGGCCAACTGGTCTTGAAAGCTACTGAACGGGCTGCCGCGGTCGGGCTGCCGCGGTCGCTCAAGCCACGAAGAAGCAGAAATCGAGAAAACACTTGAGAAAAGAAGAAGTCATGACGGATGCCAAACATCATCTTGCTGAAGAAGAAATGTCACCGACACTAGAATTCGCCCATCTACGCCTGATTTTCAACACGACAACAAGGAAGCTTTGCTGATGTATATCTTCCGAAATGAATGGAAATGAAATGAAATGAAATGTATTAAAGTGCATCAGCACCAAAACGGGCTATATAGCACTTGAATACGATTTAAATTAAAAACAAAAATTAAAACTAGAAAATCAATACATTAAAATAAAAATTATCACAGAAACCCCAAAAAGGGCAACAAAACAATGCTAAAAACAATATCACAGAATGGTTGTAACCCAATATGGGCTAAAAACAAAATAGCAAAAACAAAACTATAACACAAATATATTTTAAAATTTATAATACAGATTGGTCTGTTTTAAAAACGCGACGACCTTCTCATAAAGAGAAGGTTGCGCAAACAGATGGAACAAGGATCTAGCACGGTAGTGCTGAGATCTTATAGGTTTGAGATGCGTGCACTCAATCAGAATGTGTTTCACTGTCAGGCGAACCTGGCAATGCTCACAGACTGGTTGAGGCTCTCGCTTGAGCAGGTAACAGTTGGTAAGGTGAGTATGTCCAAGACGAGAGCGACACAAAACAACTTCATTTCTCCTGTTGGATAAGAGGATGGCCAGTCCCCCAAAAGAGGCTTGATGGCATGAAGTTTGTTTGTATCTGCAGCATCCCATTTTTGCTGCCATCGTTGCAAAATAAAAGTCCTTATCACCGACTTAAAGTCGGTGTAAGGCAAGGACAAGGGGGAGACAGGCAGTGACAAAGCAGCCTTAGCCGCCGCATCTGCCTTGTCATTTCCCCGTATGTCCATGTGACTGGGAAGCCAACAAAGGACAATGTCCTTTTTTGGCCCTGAGAGCTTGTAAATATCTCCGATTATTGGGTGCACAAGCTGGATGTTATGAATAGCTTGTAATGCAGAGAGAGAATCAGAATAGATAATACATTTTTTTAAGGATAATGAGGACTGAAAGAACTCGAGTGCCTGTAAAATGGCAACGAGTTCTGCAGTAAAAATAGAGGCTGCTGGTGGAAGAGATACAGACAGGACTTCGGATGGTGTCACTGTTGCAGCTGCCACCTTATCACCATCCTTGGACCCATCTGTATAGAAAGGAGCATAATCCCCATATTTAGCCCTTAATTCAAGAAATTTCGACTTGAAGACGATCGAGCTTGTCTGTGACTTCTTATTGCTTGATAGACTAAAGTCTATCTGAAATGGAGCAATTGACCAAGGTGGAATTGTGGTCATTATGAAGTCCGCAATACTGTCGTGGCTGATACCAGCCGCTGACAAAAGTGGTTGAATGCGGACTCCAAAAGAAAAAATTGCACGAGGCTTTGCCTCGTACAAATGCTCAAAATAAGGACTAAATACGGGGCGATGAGCCGGATGATATGGCAAAGATGCTATTTTTATTGCGTACTGCAGTGAAAGTCTGTCACGTCTGTCGTACAATGAGGGTTCGTTAGCCTCGACGTACAGACTTTCAACTGGAGTTGTGCGAAAAGCGCCTAAACTGATTCTAAGTCCTTGGTTTGTGTATGGTGTCAAGTTCTTTGAGGTAGGATGGACGAGCTGAACCATACCCTGGCACCCATAATCGAGCTTGGATCGAACCAAAGCTCGATATAATCGGAGGAGGACCTTACGGTCGGCTCCCCAGTCAGTGTTGGATAAGACTCTCAGTATGTTGAGAGCTTTCAGACATTTGTTCTTGAGGATTTTAATGTGTGGACGGAAAGAAAGCTTGCTGTCAAATGTAAGACCAAGGAATTTAAATTCCTGTACAACAGGAACGACAGCATTGTCCAAACGTAGCACTGGGTCAAGGTGCAAACCTCTTCGTTTACAGAAATGCATGCAGACGGTCTTAGATTTCGAAAATCGAAATCCATTGTCAGTTGCCCATTGCTGTAGATTGTTTAAGCAAAGCTGCAACTGACGCTCGATCGTCTGCATGTTAGTAGAACTGTAACACATCTGAAAGTCATCAACATACAGAGAGCCATCAACCCCCCGTCTAAGGCACGACGTGATGGAATTTATCTTGATGGAAAAAAGGGTAACGGATAATATGCTACCCTGAGGAACTCCATTATCCTGAGGAAAAGGATCTGAGAAAATGGAGCCAAGTCGTACCTTAAACGTCCTATCATGTAGGAAATTGGAGATAAATAATGGCAATCTTCCTCGAAGACCGAAGTCAAAGAGATCGCGAAGAATGCCATATCTCCAAGTAGTGTCATATGCCTTCTCCAAATCAAAAAATATGGCTACTAAATGGTGATTTTGGATGAAGGCGTCCCTGACGAATGATTCAAATCTAACGAGATGATCAAGAGTGCTCCTTTGGGACCGAAATCCACATTGGAGGTAAGTAAGTAGATTGTTGGACTCGAGGTGCCAAACGAGCCTTCTATTGATCATCCGTTCCATGGTTTTACATATGCAGCTGGTCAATGCAATAGGGCGATAATTAGTAGGATTCGTAGGATCCTTACCAGGTTTAGGTATCGGAATAATAGTAGCAATCCTCCACGAAGGAGGAAAGACACCGTCATCCCAAATCTGGTTAAATATAAGTAAAAGTTTTTTTAATGTAGGGTAAGGAAGATGTTTGAGGATCTGATAATGAATATCGTCAGGCCCAGTAGCTGTATCATGGGCCTGTTTTAAAGAATACTTCAGTTCAGATATTGTAAATTTTTCGTTATAATATTCCTCATTTTGAGATGTAAAATTTAACCTTTTCCTCTCTTCCCGGAGACGGACTCTCTGGAAAGCATCAGAGGAAAAGTTTGAGGATGAATTGAAAGAAAAATTACTTCCTAATGAATTAGCAATATCTGGAAGTGTGGTGAGCGTTGAACCATCTACTTCTAGATGGTTCACAGTTGTTTCTAGACCAGATGGTAACAAGGCTGGAGATGGTAATGGTAATCTCTGCAACCAAGAAACGTCGGTTTGGCATTCTACAGATTTTGTAGATGCCTTAAACCACATTAGCGAAAGTCTTTCCGGAAGGAGTAGATGGAGTTGCACCTTCTACAACCTTCCTCGCTTCGGGATATGATAATCTATTTTCTATCTTTACTTTATTAATTTTTTTTTCAATTTGCCACTTGGGACAGTCTTTGGAAAATGCTGGGTGTTTTCCTTCGCAGTTGAAACAACAAGGTGCTTCAGTGCAATCCTTGCTGTCATGCCCAGTCTGTCCACAACGCGCGCATCGAATCGAGTCCCATGCCCGAAGCGTTGACAGTTGTAACACCTGAGAGGGTTTGGAATGTAGTGAGAAACTTTGATGTTTAGGTAGCCTACTTTTATTTCTGATGGTAAATGCGGTTGGTTGAATAAAAGAATAAACGTGTTAGTTGGAATTAATTGGCCGTCACGACGGATGGATATCCTATCAACGTTCGTGACGCCAATATCTTTTAATTCCTCCTTCATTTCCTCAGCTGAACATCCATTGAGGTCTGGATGTCGAATGACCCCTTTACAGGAGTTCAGTGAGAAATGAGGCGTAACTTTAATTGGAATGTTAGCTAATAAGGAGGATTTTAATAATAGCTCTGAATGGATTTTACGAGAGCATTCAACCAACAAGGACCCACTACGTAATTTTTTTATTGATTTGGGCTCACTGGCAAGGCCAGTCAAACCTTTAGCAATAGCAAATGGAGATAATGATGATAATGCTTTCTCAGGGTCACTACTGTCAATGACAAGAAACCGAGGCCATGATTCGTCTGAGTTAGACGAATCAGTAAATTCGGCCTCAGTTAACCGGCGTTTACGCTCGTTAATATTTTTTTTAAGTTGTGTAGCCATGAGTGGAATGTAAAGGATTCATCTCCCGAGACCCCCGACCACCACGGACCACGACTTCCGCGCGGGCTTGGCGCGGTAATCCAGCGCCAGCGCCCTAGGGGTAATCAGGAGATATACTCAGATAAAAAAAGGGAATGAAAAGTTCTGGATGGAGCAAATATATTCCGAACTTTCATTTTATTTTTACCCAATTGACCCTAGCCGCTGCTTCTGAGTCGGTGAATTGAATTGGAGGATAAGGAAATAATCTATGATTAGAAAAAGTTTTATCTCTTCTGACCACCGACTCATAAGCTCAACACGACAAGCCGATTGACCAGTGTGGGCCACACTGGCCACCCGTCTAGGAATCCCCTGGCCCAAAGTGATGTATGGGAAGTATGTTACCCTCAACCACACGGGTCGCACCTCACGGCAAACGAGGAGCCCCAATTCAGTCGCCTTTTACGACACGCAATGGGGGACGGTGGACCTATTCTTAACCCCGGTCCACTGGGGGATCCGAAATGAATGGAGCAGTGGGGGATAGAATATTTGTCAACAGGTACAGATCTCAGCCGCAGTCAACCGATGTTGGTGGCGATGTGGTAATTGGTTGCGGTCCATTCCACTACCTGACTCGGGCTTAACCGGAATTTTCCGCGAGGAGACCACAAGGACTATGTTGCGAGTGTCCTTCACCAACCTCATATCTTTATCAGTCTGGAGAAATATTTCAAGAAGCAACAAGAGGAAGGAATCGAACTTATTACCAGTTATAAGAAATTAGAGAAGACTCATTTTATTACGAGTAACGGTACACCAACGAAGCCTTCTGCTTACGCCACTATGACATCACATGATTTGAAGACGTTCACTGAAAAATTCCATCACAGCCTTCATTTGACAAAGCTAAAGAGGTGGTGTGGATTTGTAAAACGTTATTCAAGGGAACCCTGCAACCGGAAAGTCGGAGATAACACCAAACCTTCGACTATGGTTCTATCCACCCGAGCCTCCACGCCAGTTCAACCAACCGCCTGGATCTTCTGGTTACTTCTTTCTGTGCCCACTTTTCTTTTGGGCCCCTATACTTTTTTGGGACCTGAAGTTCCAGTGTGTGGAGGAATGCGTACGGCATCGCTCAGAAACTGGACTGGAAATGAAATGAGATGTATTAAGGTGCATCAACAAAACGGGCTATATAGCACCTGAATACGATTTAAATCAAAAACAAAACTCATCAATACATTAAAATACAAAGTATCACAGAAACCCCAAAAGGGGTGACAAAACAATGCTAAAAACAATATGATCACAGAATGGCTGTTACCAAAACAAAAATAGCAAACCAAAACAAAAATAGCAAAACAAAACTCTAACACAAAATATATTTTAAAATTTAAAATACAGATTAGTCTGTTTTAAAAACGCGACGACCTTTTCATAAAGAGAAGGCTGCGCAAACAGACGAAACAAGGATCTAGCACGGTAGTGCTGTGATCTTATAGGTTTGAGATGCGTGCACTCAACAGAATTTGTTTCACTGTCAGGCGAACCTGGCAGTGCTCACAGACTGGTTGAGGCTCTCGCTTGAGTAGGTATCAGTTGGTCAGGTGAGTATTTCCAAGACGAGAGCGACACAAAACAACTTCATTTCTCCTGTTGGCACAAGAGAGGCTTGATGGCATGAAGTATGTTCGTATTTGCAGCATCCCATTTTTGCTGCCATCGTTGCAAAATAAAAGTCCTTTTCACCGACTTAAAGTCGGTGTAAGGCAAGGAAAAGGGAAAGACCGGCAGTGACAAAGCAGCCTTAGCCGCCGCATCTGCCTGGCCATTCCACCGTATATCCTTGTGACTGGGGAGCCAACAAAGGACAATGTCCTTTTCGGCCAGAGAGCTTGTAAATATCTCCGATTATTGGCTGCATAAGCTGGATGTTTTGAATAGCTTGTAATGCGGACAAAGAATCAGAATATATTATACATTTTTTAACGATGATGACTGAAAGAACTCGAGTGTCTGTAAAATGGCAACGAGTTCGGCTGTGGAAATAGAGGCTGCTGGTGGAAGAGATACAGACAGGACTTCGTTCCTGACCATGGCTCGCTTGCACAAGACGGCGAAGTTTTAAAATGAGTTCAGAATAGATCTTACGGTGACATTCAAGTAATAAAGAGCCATTACGAAGTTTTTTGGTGGATTTGGGCTCACTAGCCAAACCAGCTATTCCTTTGGCGATAGCAAATGGTGACAATGATGCCAAAGACCTCTCAGGGTCACTACTATTGATGACAAGAAACAGAGGCCAGGAATCACTAGACGAGCTAGATGATTCAGTAAATTCTGCCTCGGTTAGCCTATGTTTATTGTTTTTTTGGTTGGGGTTAAATGTAGCCATGAAGAATAATATGGGGATTCATCTCCCGAGACCCCCGACCACCACGGACCACGACCTCCGCGCAGGCTCGGCGCGGGACTCCAGCGCCAGCGCCCTAGGGGTAATCGGGAGATATACTCAGAAAAAAAAAGAATAAAAGCTCTGAATGGAGCAAATAAATTCCGAACTTTTATTTCTTTTTCTACCCAATTGACCCAAGCCGCTGTCGGTGAAATGAACTGAAGGATAAGAATATATTCTGTGATTAGAAAAAAGTTTTATCTGTTCTGACCACCGACTCATTGGCTGAACACAAGCCGATTGACCAGCGTGGGCCACACTGGCCACCCGTCTAGGAATCCCTTGGCCCAAAGTGATGTATTGGGAGGTACCCTCAACCACCAGGAGTCCATTCAAAACCGAGACGGGTCGCACCAATTCAGTCGCCTTTTACGACACGCAATGGGGGAAGGTGAACCTATTCTTAACCCCGGTCCACTGGGGGATCCACTGCATTTCAGACATACGTCAAACCGAAATTTGGCATAGGTTTCTGTCATAAATCGAGTTTTCTCTTAGTTTTCAAAAAGTAAACAACCGAGCCAAACTCTTACAGGGGGCCTAATGGCGTTAGTTTGAAACTATTTCCTTCATATATTTGCAGTTTCCTCATCAACAATGAGTGTTTTGCCTAGTTTTCGTTTCCGGAGTAATGGCCAACTGGTCTTGAAAGCTACTGAACGGGCTGCCGCGGTCGGGCTGCCGCGGTCGGGCTGCCGCGGTCGCTCAAGCCACGAAGAAGCAGAAATCGAGAAAACACTTGAGAAAAGAAGAAGTCATGACGGATGCCAAACATCATCTTGCTGAAGAAGAAATGTCACCGACACTAGAATTCGCCCATCTACGCCTGATTTTCAACACGACAACAAGGAAGCTTTGCTGATGTATATCTTCCGAAATGAATGGAGCAGTGGGGGATAGAATATTTGTCAACAGGTACAGATCTCAGCCGCAGTCAACCGATGTTGGTGGCGATGTGGTAATTGGTTGCGGTCCATTCCACTACCTGACTCGGGCTTAACCGGAATTTTCCGCGAGGAGACCACAAGGACTATGTTGCGAGTGTCCTTCACCACCTCATATCTTATCAGTCTGGAGAAATATTTCAAGAAGCAACAAGAGGAAGGAATCGAACTTATTACCAGTTATAAGAAATTAGAGAAGACTCATTTTATTACGAGTAACGGTACACCAACGAAGCCTTCTGCTTACGCCACTATGACATCACATGATTTGAAGACGTTCACTGAAAAATTCCATCACAGCCTTCATTTGACAAAGCTAAAGAGGTGGTGTGGATTTGTAAAACGTTATTCAAGGGAACCCTGCAACCGGAAAGTCGGAGATAACACCAAACCTTCGACTATGGTTCTATCCACCCGAGCCTCCACGCCAGTTCAACCAACCGCCTGGATCTCCTGGTTACTTCTTTCTGTGCCCACTTTTCTTTTGGGCCCCTATACTTTTTTGGGACCTGAAGTTCCAGTGTGTGGAGGAATGCGTACGGCATCGCTCAGAAACTGGACTGGAAATGAAATGAGATGTATTAAGGTGCATCAACAAAACGGGCTATATAGCACCTGAATACGATTTAAAACAAAAACAAAACTCATCAATACAAAGTATCACAGAAACCTCAAAAGGGGTGACAAAACAATGCTAAAAACAATATGATCACAGAATGGCTGTTACCAAAACAAAAATAGCAAACCAAAACAAAAATAGCAAAACAAAACTCTAACACAAAATATATTTTAAAATTTAAAATACAGATTAGTCTGTTTTAAAAACGCGACGACCTTTTCATAAAGAGAAGGCTGCGCAAACAGACGAAACAAGGATCTAGCACGGTAGTGTTGTGATCTTATAGGTTTGAGATGCGTGCACTCAACAGAATTTGTTTCACTGTCAGGCGAACCTGGCAGTGCTCACAGACTGGTTGAGGCTCTCGCTTGAGTAGGTATCAGTTGGTCAGGTGAGTATTTCCAAGACGAGAGCGACACAAAACAACTTCATTTCTCCTGTTGGCACAAGAGAGGCTTGATGGCATGAAGTATGTTCGTATTTGCAGCATCCCATTTTTGCTGCCATCGTTGCAAAATAAAAGTCCTTTTCACCGACTTAAAGTCGGTGTAAGGCAAGGAAAAGGGAAAGACCGGCAGTGACAAAGCAGCCTTAGCCGCCGCATCTGCCTGGCCATTCCACCGTATATCCTTGTGACTGGGGAGCCAACAAAGGACAATGTCCTTTTCGGCCCAGAGAGCTTGTAAATATCTCCGATTATTGGCTGCACAAGCTGGATGTTTTGAATAGCTTGTAATGCGGACAAAGAATCAGAATATATTATACATTTTTTTAACGATGATGACTGAAAGAACTCGAGTGTCTGTAAAATGGCAACGAGTTCGGCTGTGGAAATAGAGGCTGCTGGTGGAAGAGATACAGACAGGACTTCGGATGGTGTCACTGTTGCAGCGAGACTGGACTGGAGTCTTCGTTCCTGACCATGGCTCGCTTGCACAAGACGGCGAAGAAAGTTTTGGTCACAGACGTTGGAATGTAAAGCCTGCAAGAAGCGTTTTGTAACCTGGTCCAATCAATTAGATGCCAGGAGAGCAGCACTTTTTTACTTGCTCTATTGACTTACAGGTATGCTTGCGACATGGAAGTGGTGAAGATGTTGAGGAAGAGAAATATGAGAAACTCTGCGACCAAGCTTAAGAAGCAAATGCTAAGAACAACACGCCGAGAAGCATCTCCAACACACTCTAAAGTCTCTTGCACCCTTCCATCAAACAGGACAGCAGTTGGTCGACTTGCCAGCGCCAAGTTAAGTCATTCCGAAAAACCAATGGTTTCTGAATATCTTTGTACGAGACGCCCTGACCAGAGTCGATGAAGCAAAAGCAAAGATCACTTCGAATTTTGGGACCGTATTGAAATTGGACTTGGCGAAGAAGATCTTCAGGAAACTAGCTGGGAAAGCGTCAGAAACAGCAACATGGTCCACCAACGTTGGCAACGAGTACGGAGTAGTTCTGATGTCTGTTCTCACGGATTCGGAAGGGGAAGGAATCGAAGACATGATCGCCGGCCTGATCAAACGCTACAGCGATGCTAATGAGGTATCCCCTAAGCCTCTGAATGTGGATCGTGAGTGCTGTTTTAACTGGTAATCAAGGCTGGAGAGGTTGGCCCGGCATTGGTCAGAGCTTGTGATCCGGTTGGACATTTGGCATTTCACGAAAAGATTCACAATAGCAGTGACCTCCGAAGCACATGCGTCGTATGGCCTCTTCATGTCTCGACTCTTTTCCAGCATCTTCGAATGGGGTCCAGTTGATGTAGCTTCCTTACAAGAAGCCTTCGAAGTGGATTTGGGTCGACAAGGCATACAGAAGATGACCAAAAAATGATCTGCAACGTCACTGTAGCAGGAAAACCAGTGGGACTGAGGAAACTGTTCGTCTTATCCAGGAGCTGATCGATATATTTGACTCTGATAAAGGCAAGGACACCATCGGAATTCCACTCCTTGACCATGATAGAATACAACAGATATGGATTAAGCAGAAGCGGAATTTTTCATGTATTCAAGACCCTCCTGGATTTTCCTTATATACCCAAACTGGAAGCATGAAGAAAGGTCACACAAGCTACGATTTTATTTTGCTAAGTTGCGATGCTCAACGCATTTCCTGCACATTGAACGTCAAAACATCCCCAGAGAGCAACACCAATCAAGATTGAGAATGCATTTCATTCTTTACTGTCCAATTCTAGCGGATCTCAGAAGCCGTGGTTAAATAAGCACCCCGATGAAGAAAAAATTAAATCACTATTTCAATGTGTAGATTCATTGATTTTACGCTCACTATCATTCTACAAAATGAAATGTATAGAAATTTTATTTTATATTTATTGTATTTTTGTATATCTATATTATTCATATCGTTTTCTACATTGTATATATGTTTATAATACTGTAGGCTTAAGCCTTATAGTTCTGAAATAAATTGAAAAATTGAATGAATTAAAAAGGTGGCAAAGAGCTAACAGTCTCTGCTAGCGATGTCCACTGGTAAGCTTATTTGTTGGAAGGTATGGTGCGGTGGAATGATGACAAGATACTTGCTTCCACTGCTGAAGCTAGACCACCAAAACGCGTGTATTACTCAGCTCTTTCTCAACTGTCAACCAGTTCCATCAGCAAATTTATGGTAACCCTTCCGATGTTAATTATGTACCACCACGAAAATATACAGTGAGAAATGGCCAGAAATGACACCAAGTTGAGATAGATGCTGATACTGATGATGTTCCAGACATTTAGGAAGGTGGAGCCACTGAAGATGAATATTTTGATGAAGACGAAATGGATGACCCGACGATTGCAGACAAAGTAACACCTGAAAGCACAATTTCAGAAGTTGTTCTTCCAGAAGTACAGGAGGCATCTACCAAAGTAAAATGTATTGGCGCCGATGGTCTGTTAGAGTGGAGAGAGATACAGACAGGACTTCGGATGGTGTCACTGTTGCAGCGAGACTGGACTGGAGTCTTCGTTCCTGACCATGGCTCGCTTGCACAAGACGGCGAAGAAAGTTTTGGTCACAGACGTTGGAATGTAAAGCCTGCAAGAAGCGTTTTGTAACCTGGTCCAATCAATTAGATGCCAGGAGAGCAGCACTTTTTTACTTGCTCTATTGACTTACAGGTATGCTTGCGACATGGAAGTGGTGAAGATGTTGAGGAAGAGAAATATGAGAAACTCTGCGACCAAGCTTAAGAAGCAAATGCTAAGAACAACACGCCGAGAAGCATCTCCAACACACTCTAAAGTCTCTTGCACCCTTCCATCAAACAGGACAGCAGTTGGTCGACTTGCCAGCGCCAAGTTAAGTCATTCCGAAAAACCAATGGTTTCTGAATATCTTTGTACGAGACGCCCTGACCAGAGTCGATGAAGCAAAAGCAAAGATCACTTCGAATTTTGGGACCGTATTGAAATTGGACTTGGCGAAGAAGATCTTCAGGAAACTAGCTGGGAAAGCGTCAGAAACAGCAACATGGTCCACCAACGTTGGCAACGAGTACGGAGTAGTTCTGATGTCTGTTCTCACGGATTCGGAAGGGGAAGGAATCGAAGACATGATCGCCGGCCTGATCAAACGCTACAGCGATGCTGATGAGGTATCCCCTAAGCTTCTGAATGTGGATCGTGAGTGCTGTTTTAACTGGTAATCAAGGCTGGAGAGGTTGGCCCGGCATTGGTCAGAGCTTGTGATCCGGTTGGACATTTGGCATTTCACGAAAAGATTCACAATAGCAGTGACCTCCGAAGCACATGCGTCGTATGGCCTCTTCATGTCTCGACTCTTTTCCAGCATCTTCGAATGGGGTCCAGTTGATGTAGCTTCCTTACAAGAAGCCTTCGAAGTGGATTTGGGTCGACAAGGCATACAGAAGATGACCAAAAAATGATCTGCAACGTCACTGTAGCAGGAAAACCAGTGGGACTGAGGAAACTGTTCGTCTTATCCAGGAGCTGATCGATATATTTGACTCTGATAAAGGCAAGGACACCATCGGAATTCCACTCCTTGACCATGATAGAATACAACAGATATGGATTAAGCAGAAGCGGAATTTTTCATGTATTCAAGACCCTCCTGGATTTTCCTTATATACCCAAACTGGAAGCATGAAGAAAGGTCACACAAGCTACGATTTTATTTTGCTAAGTTGCGATGCTCAACGCATTTCCTGCACATTGAACGTCAAAACATCCCCAGAGAGCAACACCAATCAAGATTGAGAATGCATTTCATTCTTTACTGTCCAATTCTAGCGGATCTCAGAAGCCGTGGTTAAATAAGCACCCCGATGAAGAAAAAATTAAATCACTATTTCAATGTGTAGATTCATTGATTTTACGCTCACTATCATTCTACAAAATGAAATGTATAGAAATTTTATTTTATATTTATTGTATTTTTGTATATCTATATTATTCATATCGTTTTCTACATTGTATATATGTTTATAATACTGTAGGCTTAAGCCTTATAGTTCTGAAATAAATTGAAAAATTGAATGAATTAAAAAGGTGGCAAAGAGCTAACAGTCTCTGCTAGCGATGTCCACTGGTAAGCTTATTTGTTGGAAGGTATGGTGCGGTGGAATGATGACAAGATACTTGCTTCCACTGCTGAAGCTAGACCACCAAAACGCGTGTATTACTCAGCTCTTTCTCAACTGTCAACCAGTTCCATCAGCAAATTTATGGTAACCCTTCCGATGTTAATTATGTACCACCACGAAAATATACAGTGAGAAATGGCCAGAAATGACACCAAGTTGAGATAGATGCTGATACTGATGATGTTCCAGACATTTAGGAAGGTGGAGCCACTGAAGATGAATATTTTGATGAAGACGAAATGGATGACCCGACGATTGCAGACAAAGTAACACCTGAAAGCACAATTTCAGAAGTTGTTCTTCCAGAAGTACAGGAGGCATCTACCAAAGTAAAATGTATTGGCGCCGATAGTCTGTTAGAGTGGGACACCATTCAAGCTTTGGCACGGTAGCTGTTTCATCTCTATGATTTGACCACCATCGCAACTCCAATGGCTGAAGAAATTATCAGATTATGGAATGAGCTACCGCCTAGTTCAAGCCAGAAAAGTCTTGTATCCACCTAGGTTCAGATCAGGGGCATGTCGGCAGATTCATGAGAACCAAACCATCTTCTACAGTGACGAGCGCTTCTTCTAAAGCAACTGGGGGTGTACAGAGCCTGAAGAGAGCTATGATCGGAAGCAACTCTAGTCCTGCAACCAATGTAGATGCTAGCCCTCTGGTTGAAGCTATTTGTGTTTTGTTGGAGTCTGCCTACTCTTCGCCAATTCAGCAACACAAGAAAACCCCATCCAGATGGAAGAGGATCCTGGACAGCTACCATCATATTCGCTCTTTGGTGATCAATCAGCCAGCTGTTTCAGAAAAACCAAAAAACCAAACCGACACCGACAGAAAACTATGGAGAAGAAGGTCCTTTACCAGGGCATACTACCTGTTTCTGCACTAACAGTCAGTTCAGAACTTTAACCTCCACCAAGGAAGTTACCTTTGAAGAGGCCTCAACCACCACCTGCTGCTCAACATCCGATAAGAGTCATCTCTCCAGCCGGCAAATTCAGAAACCTCATCCACCACCAACATCGACTTATATGGCACCACCTGTAGTGTTTCCGAACGTCGTCCAGTTAAACAGCCCTCGTCCTATTGCCATCCCAAAGACGACACTCTACAATCAAAGGAAGATAGCACAGGAAGCTGCAGGACAAGCCATTCCTAAGACGCAATATCAAAGAGCCAACACCTTCAATGTCTGCCAACATTATCACAATCCAAAGACGAAAGAGTACAACCACAGTCGTCATGTTGGTACCTTTAGTGTAGACACTTACTGCCCCAATGTCCAGGAAGCTGATGGTACCACCAAGGAACAGTGGCTTGTTGCCAGAAAACTGGTCAACCCATCAAAACCGATAAATCAGAATCAGCCTACTCAGTAAATTAACCATCACAACCAGCCCGGTAGAAAAACCAAACAGAACAAAAAACAGCTACCGGTTATCTTTTCCCCTCCCCTTAAATGACACAATGTGCGTTATGGATCAAATCCTGTTGGTAGGAAGTGTCAATGTTTTCTGCTCTCTTGGTATTACCTTAAGCTATGCCTTTTTCCCATCTGTTGCATAGTATTATCTTTAATGGCAGTTATCGCATTATCTCTCAAAACCCCTTTCTTACATGTTTTATTGCATAGCTTTATCTTCCGATCTCTTATAATCCCTTTTATTGCACGTTTTGTGGCATCGCATTATCTTCAAAATCCCTTTATGGTCCGCTTTTTCTTTCCTTTTTTTCTTATCTTCCCTACAGACTTAAGATTACGCGGGATCCTACTGAGTGATCTTGTCGGTATAATTCCAAATTTAGCTTGAGTAATACATTTATGGCAAGGTCTGTAAGTCCTATAAGTACCCAAGATATCATACACACCATAGGCCCCTAGTAGGACATAGTTACATCAATTAGCATTGTAATTGTGACGTACAAACAAAGGGATGTATCCCATTATAGTAAGTGTAGACACTGCGCATGCGCAGCTCAGTACAATTCAGTTATTAGTGTCCGTCGTCGACATCGAACACCTCTAAGGAAGACAAATATACAATAACCACAAGGGGAAGATGTTTACCCTTTCATGAAAGTTTACATATGAAGTACCCTTTAAAAACTGGCCAAAAATCGTTGCTAGGACACTCCTTATCATTTGTCAATGTCAGTTGAAGCCGAAATGAAAACGCATGCTTCAATATTGTTATTTCAAGAAAATCCATTTCACTGTCGCTCTGCCGTGACGTGCTTGTCTGTTTTCTTGTGGAGGACATCGCCATTGTTGGTCATTTTATAACAGTTTTTCGTTCCGTGAACTGACAATTTTGGATGTGCATTAGATTATCTAGCCTTGCAAGGTAAGAAATTGACACGGTGACCTATATTCACCGCTGAATACAATGGCGCGGTTGAGGCCCTAGACGAGTATGTCAAAGTTGATTTTCTTTCTCTCCGTAAGTGCCCAATTAATGTTCCAAGATTCTCTGTCCCTGCATTTCAGACGTACGTCAAACCGAAATTTAGGGTGGTGAATGGCTCAGTGGTTAGCGAGTTGGACTGTCGTCTGCTAGGCGACTAGGTGCCGTGGGTTCGAATCCCGATCGGTGCGAGGAAATAAAAAATTAGGTCTGATTCCTAGGCCCGTGCTTTCCCGGAACTACGAGATAGTAGTTTCCCCCCTCCTCTATCAAAGTAAATATTTTTCGGTAAGCTAAATTTGCAATCGGTTTCTTCTTTGGGTAATTCAAAAGGCTCAAATCATGCTTTGTCAAAATCTATCAAGAAACCAGATCTCTATCAAGTCTACAAAGAATCAGAGGCTGATAAAGTGAACACGTTTTAAAGAACAAGGGCAATAACTCAATAAATATTTTTTGATTAGTCTGATTTTCAATAGGGTCTATCCTGGAGTTATAACAAACACTCACACCAAGTTTCATCAAATTCCATCAAGAACCCGGCTCCCTATCGTGTTCACAAGGAATTTTAGGACAAGGGCAATAACTCATAGTAAATATTTTTCGATTGGTTTCATATTCAATAAGCTTTATCCTTGGGTCATTACAAAGACTCATTCCAAGTTTCATTAAAATCCATCAAGAAATGTGGTCTCTATCGTGTTCACAACAATTGTGGACAGGCAGACAGACAGACAGACAAGACAGACAGACAGACAGAAGGCTTCATCCTTGGATGATTTCAAACACACACACCGAAATTGGTCAAAATCCACCCAGAAACCATCTCTCTACCATGTCCACAACACATTTTTGAACGCAAAATGAATGTGTTTTCAAGAACAAGGGCAATAACTCATCAATTTATTTTTCGATTAGTCTGATTTCCAATAGGCTTCATCCTTAAGTAATAACAAGCAATCACACCAAATTTCATCAAAATCCATCCAGAAACACACTCTTAATCGTGTTCACAACAAATTTTCCAAAACAAAGGCAATAACTCATTGAATATTTTTCGATTGGTCTGATTTTCAATAGGCTTGGAATTAATTGGCCGTCACGACAAATAGATATGCGATCGACGTTCGTGACTCCAATATCTTTTAATTCTTCCTTCATTTCTTCTGAAGAACAACCACTAAGGTCAGAGTGCCGTACAACACCCTTAGAGGAGTTCAAAGAAAAATGAGGTGAGACAGTAATAGGAATATTTACTAAAGATGTTGATTTTAAAATGAGTTCAGAATGGATCCTACGGTGACATTCAAGTAATAGAGAGCCAATTTTTTTGATGGATTTTGGCTCACTAGCCAAACCAGCTATTCCTTTGGCGATAGCAAATGGTGACAATGATGCCAAAGACCTCTCAGGGTCACTACTATTGATGACAAGAAACCGAGGCCAGGAATCACTAGACGAGCTAGATGATTCAGTAAATTCTGCCTCGGTAAGCCTACGTTTATTGTTTTTTGGTTGGGGTTAATGTAGCCATGAATAAAGGGTGAGGATTCATCTCCCGAGACCCCCGACCACCACGGACCACGACTTACGACACGCAATGGGGGACGGTGGACCTATTCTCAACCCCGGTCCACTGGGGGAAAAGAAAAAGTCGAAGCAAATATCAAGGCAAGACTTTCATTTGGTTACCTAAGGATAGGAAACGTGTCAACAGGTACGGGTCTCAGCCGCAGTCAACCGATGTTGGAGGCGATGTGGTAATTGGTTTCGGTCCCTTCCCCAAACTGATTCGGGCTCAACTGTGGAATTCCTCGCGAGTAGACAGCAAGGACAATGTGGCGAGTGTCCTTCACCAACGCCATATCTCTTCCGGGAGGAAGTCTTGACCGTCTGAAGAGATATTTCAAGAAGCAACAAGAAGAAGAAATCGATTTTATTCTGCTTCGGTCACTATGACATCACATGATTTGAAACCGTTCACTGAAACATTTAAAGCACAACCTTCATTCGACAAAGCTGAGGTTCCAAAGGCATGGAAAGATGTTCTGCCAGAAGAAGAGGTTTGCGTGGATTAGTAGGACGTTATTTCAAGGGAACCCTGCAACCGAAAAGTCGGAGATAACACCAAACCTAAGACTATGGTTCTATCCACCCGAGCCTCCACGCCAGTTCAACCAAACGCCTGCATCGCCTGGTTATTTTTTTCTGTGCCCACTTTTCTATTGGCCCCTATACTTTTTTGGGACATGAAGTTCCAGTGTGTGAAGGAATGCGTACGACATCGCTCAGAGTCTGGACTGGAGTCTTCGTTCCTGACCATGGCTAGTTTTCACAAGACGGTGAGAAAAGTTTCACATGGACGGCTGGTACTATCTGACTTCACAAACGCTGAAATGCAAAGCGTGCAAGAAGCGTTTTGTAGCCTGGTCCAATCATAATCTGAAGCAGTTAGATGCCAGCAGAGTTGCACTTTTTCATGATCTTTTGACTTACAGATATGCTTGCGACATGAAAGTGGTGAAGCTGTTGAGGGAGAGAACCACGGGAAACTCTGCGACCAAGCTTCAGAAGCAAATCCAACACAACACGCCGAGAAGCATCTCCAACGCACTCTTCTCTTCCTCCAGTGTCGTGCGCCCTTCCGTCTAACAGGCCAGAAGTTGATTGATTTGCCAGCGCCAAGTAAAGTCAAGAAATACCAGCCATTCCGAAGTTCCAATGGTTTCTCAACATCTTTGTACGAGACGCCCTGGCCAGAGTACAAAAAGTAGACAACCGAGCCAAACTCTGACGCGGGGCCTAATGGCGTTACTTTGATACTCAGTTTTCCTTCATATATTTACAGATTCCTTATCAACAATGAGTGTTTTGCCTAGTTTTCGTTTCAGAAGTGATGGTCAACTAATCCTGAAAGCTACTGAACGGGCTCCCGCGGTCGCTCAAGCCGTGAAAATGAAATGAATGGAGTTTTACATCATACTCTTCGCACCTTATGGGCTAATGAAGACGGGCAACGCCATGCAATGTGCAATGAGGGACATTTTGCCAGGACAGCGGCATTAATCGTTTAACGTTTATGTTTGCCCTTTAAATGACACAACGCGAGTTATGGATCGAATCATTTTGGTTTGACGTGTCAATGTTTTCTGCTCTTAAGGTTATACATCCCCTGTTTGCTCTTCACTCTTTATTTTATCTCCCTTCGCGATGACCTACATTCAGTGATGTCAACAATGGCGAATTTTAGTTGGTACACGAGAATATCTTTTGTTGATTTTCATTTCCTTATTATGTGCACAAATCTAATAGAATTATAGTACCGCGTGCACTATTCTGTACTCCTGCATTTCAGATGTATATTAAACCGAAATTTGACAGAGGTTTCTGTCATAAATCGATTTTGCTCTTCGTTTTAAAAATGTAAACAACCGAGCAGTCCTGTATAAAAAGGGCTCGAATGAGTTTCGTTTGAAGGCTAGTTTTTCTTTTTATATTTGCAGATAACTTATCAACTGAGTGTTTTGACTGTTTTTTCGTTTTAGTAGTGATGGCCAGTAGGTCCCAGAGTTTCTGATTCATAAACCCCACAGCCACTTTTCCTCACTTTATGCATTGTTTGGTTATATAGGTCCAATAAAAACTTCAGGGCACTGACCCATTTTCTTATTAAAATCGTGATATTGAAAATGTCTGTTGTATTACAATTAGCAGTTGTACAAGATTGGCTAAATTATATGTAGTAGTAGAAAATACAAAATAATAATAATAAACAGTATAGATATATTATTATACATGTTCACTACAGCTGGTTACTATTTGGTATTAGTTGCTATTTTTGCACAAATATTTGAGTTTTGTGGTAGTCCGGCATTAGGAAGAAATAATGTAGAAAAAGAAACATCTGAAGAAATTTCAGAAAATTCGCCAGTTGAATTTCATTTAGTCTTGTTTTACAGAGTGCACATGAGTGTAATAAACAGGCCCTAATGTCAAATTTCTGTCTAGGCACCAAATAATGTGGTGTTTATATGATGTTACGACATAAGAAAGAAACAAATCAGAAGAAATACAGACACTATTACAAACACGTGTTCATTCAACGCAACAAGTCTATGAAAAAGCATGCAGAGGAAGTGATTATAGAGTAGTCTCTAACATCTAGACACTTTGACAACTGCATAGAAAAATGTTTTAGTCCGAAACACTCGGATCTATTTTGCAGATTACTGATATTGGGGGCGGGACATTGAACTTTCTGCTATCCTCCTACTTTTACGTAATTTAGTCTATGGAATCTCTGTGTTTTTTTTTCTCTTCTTTCTTGAAAAAAACATCAGCATCGGAAATTGACATCTCTAAGGGATACAAAAGATGTACAGAACAAGTGATAATCCAATTATTTGTTCGGATCTGTGCTGCCCGTACTTCTTTGCCTCTGTACAATTTTTGAACTATGCCTAATTTCCAGAGTAATCTTAGTAAATCTTGACTATTGACAAGAACAACGTCACCAACGTCAATCATCGGATCAGTTGCCCCTATTTTCTTTGACTGGTAAATATGTCGTCCTCTTAACGTAGACTAATATTCACTCCTAAGCAAAATCACAAAATGATGGTACAGCATAGAACGTCTTTGGGCAACTGCGTTCAGGTTGTCTTGAGTGGAAAAATATTCACCTGTAAAATCACTTTTAAGGTGAGGGTGTGATAGTGGTGTAACACCAAATCCGAGAAGTAATTTTGATGGAGTTATTGGCTCTGGATCTTCTGGTGAATTCGATACAAAGGTCAATGGTATATGGTATATCGTTTACAGTTGCTTGTACCTCTTTAATGATGGTTTGAATTTCACCAAGATAAACCAAAGCTCTACCAAGAACCTTTCTTGAGACAAATCTTGATGATACCAATTATCCTTTCATACATTATGGCTAAATCATCATTTACCGAAAGTTTAAATATTAGTTTATTTACCTTTAACAAATGTTTTGGCATTATATCAGACGATGTGCTCCGTTTCACCATATATAGCATAGTGTCTACGAAGAGCTTTGTACATTTAGTCAGCTGTTAAATCAGTTACAATTTCAAAGTTTACATTCCTGGTGGTACTGCAGGCGAATAGGCGAATGTAGCATTTGTATCTCTTGTTATCAATGCCTTTAACAATGAGATTACTTGTATAGTCTATACCAATACATGAAAACGGTTTTAAAAGTCTAAAGTCTGGTAGAGATGGAGATTCTGGCAACTTGTAAGGTCGCCAACACTCCGATTGCAGATGATACATTTCCTTAATATTCTTGCCACTTGAATTCTCGCTGAGGGTACCCAAAATGATTTTCTTAGAGCGACGACAGTGCTGTTAACGCCCGCATGAAGCTTGTGTCTATTGTCTTTGTGTAAGCACACATCATTTAAACACATTAGTTTAGGCACACTTCATTTAGGCACATGTTCAGATAAGCACATGTCATTTAGGCACAGTGTTATATAGGCACAGCAAATTAGACACACTTTCAATAAGGCACATACCGGATTAGGCACAATCTCTTTAGGCACAGGGTTGATGGCTCTCTGTATGTTGATGACTTTCAGATGTGTTATGGTTCTACAAACATGCATACGATCGAGCGTCAGTTGCAGCTTTGCTTAAACAATCTACAGCAATGGGCAACTGACTGATTTTCGAAATCCAAGACCGTCTGAATGCACTTCTGTAAAAGAAGAGGTTTGCACCTTGATCCAGTGCTACGTTTGGACTATGCTGTCGTTCCTGTTTAATTTAAATTTCTTGGTCTTACATTTGACAGCAATTTATCTTTCCGTCAACACATCAAAATCCTCAAAACTAAATGTCTGAAAGACCTGAACATACTAAAAGTCCTATCCAACACCGTAAGGTCCTCTTCCGATTATATCGAGCTTTGGTTCCATCCAAGCTCGATTATGGGTGCCAGATGTATGGTTTCATCTCGCCCATCCTACCCCAAAGAGCTTGATACCATACACCATCAACGCCTTAGAATCAGTTTAGATGCTTTTCGCACAACTCCAGTTGACAGTCTGCACGTCGAGGCTAACGAACACTCATTGTACGACAGACGTGACAGACTTTCACTGCAGTATGCTATTAAAATAGCATCTTTGCCATACTCTCCGGCTCACCCCACCGTATTTAGTCCTTACTTTGAGCATTTGTACGAGGCCACGCCCCGTGCAATTTCTTCTTTTGGAGTCCACATTCAACCCCTTATGTCAGCGGCTGGTATCAGCCACGACAGTATTGCGGACTTCATAATGACCACAACTCCACCGTGGTCTATTGGTTCCTTTCAGATAGACTTTAGCCTAACGAGCAATAAGAAGTCACAGACAAGACTTTAATTCTAAATTCCTTGAATTAAGGGCTAAATATGGGGATTATGCCCCTTTTTATACAGATGGGTCTAAGGATGTTGATAAGGTGGCAGCCGCGACAGTAACGCCATCCGAAGTCCTGTCTGTATCTCTACCACCGACAGCCTCTATCTTCACAACAGAACTCGTTTCCATCTTACAGGCACTCGAGTTCTTTCAGTCCTCATCATCATAACAAAAATGAATAATCTATTCTGATTCTTTGCCAGCATTACAAGCTAGTCATAACATCCAGCTTGTACACCAAATAATCGGAGATATTTACAAGCTCTCTGGGCCGAAAAGGGACATTTTCCTTTGTTGGCTCCCCAGTCACATGAACATACGGGGCAATTACCAGGCAGATGCGGCTGCTAAGGCTGCTTTGACACTGCCGGTCTCCCCCTTTTCCTTGCCTTACAACGGTGATAAGGACTTTTATTTTGCAACGATGACAGCAAAAATGGGATGCTGCAGATACAAACTTCATGCCATCAAGCCTCTCTTGGGGGATTGGCCATCCTCCTATTGTGCCAACAGGAGAAATGAAGTTGTTTTGTGTCGCCCTTGCCCCCCAGTGGACCGGGGTTGAGACTAGATCCACCGTCCCCCATTGCGTGTCGTAAAAGGCGACTGAATTGGGGCACCTCGTTTGTCGTGAGGTGCGACCCGTGTCGGTTTTGAATGGACTCCTTGTGGTTAAGGGTAACATACTTCCCAATACATCACTTTGGGTCAGACTTCATGACCAGACTTCATGACATCAAGTCTTTCCTATTGGTCATCCTCCTATTGTGCCAACAGGAGAAATGAAGTTGTTTTGTGTCGCTCTCGTCTTGGACATACTTTCCTAACCAACTGTTACCTGCTCAAGCGAGAGCCTCAACCAGTCTGTGAGTAATGCCATGTTCGCCTGACAGTGAGACACATTCTGATGGAGTGCAAGCATCTCAAACCTATTAGATCGCAGCACTCTAGATCTTTGATTCAGCTGTTTGCGCAACCTTCTCTTTATGAAAAGGTTGTTGCGTTTTTAAAACAGACTAATCTGTATTTTAAGTTTTAAAATATATTTTTGTTATAGTTTCGTTTTTTTTTGGTACTTTTAGTTTTTGGGCCCTTTTTTGGGTTATTTCTGTGATATTGTTTTAAGATTGTTTTTGTCGCCCTTTTAGAGTTTCTGTGATATTTTGAATTTATTGTGTTTTGTTACTTTCTATTTTTTTTGTTTTTAATCGTATTCAGGTGATATATAGCCTGTTTAGGCACAGTGTCATTTAGGCAGGGTGATTTAGGCACACCTTCAATTAGGCACATATTCAATTAGGCACACAAATATTCAGTGAACCTACTTACCAGGTACAGAATGTACAATTGAGACTGTAGCAAAAAGGAGATATGCCTGATAATCTGTGCCTAATTGAAAGTGTGTGTAAATTAATGTTGATATAGTTTGAGGGGTGCCTAAATGGATGTGTGCCTAATTCAAGGTGTGCCTAAATGAATATGTGCCTAATTGAAGGCGTGTCTTAACCACAGAGGCAGATTTACCTATAGGCAAACTAGGCAACTGCCTTTCGGCCCATGGAAAATTCGGCCCATGACAAATTTGTAAAATTATCAAACAGTTAATAAATTCCCGCAGACCCATCGAAAATTCGGCCCAGCCGATGAGAAATGTCTTCCCATAAAAAAAAACCATACGTTATTTATAAATGTCTCGCAACCTTAGTTCTCATATTATTTAAATGTGTATCTTTGCCATGCTTTAATGTTTCTGTGACCTATATAATTTTTTTAAGTTGAGTTATCTCCCTTGAAAATTGATTCATTTTTTTTAATCTAAACTAGCTGTACACAAGTGTTGTGTCATTTCTTGTCAGATTAGTTCGTAGAGATAGAACCTTTCTCACCTATTTTTATTTTGTTTCTCTTGATACAGAAATTAGTTCCGAAACGTACTTTTACTCTTATTTGTACCTACCAACCTACCGTTTTCACGTTATCGTGTGATTTAGTTTTTGTTTGTCGACTTTTTATTAAGATACCGTTTGATGTTGATATTCCCTAGATTTCGTCAGCAGTCGCCAAGTCTTTTGAGTGATCGACCATAGTGAATAGTGAATCCCAAAACGGTCCCAGCTGGTGTTCCACAGGGCTCTGTCCTTGGACCTCTACTTTTTCTCATTTATATAAATGATATTGTGAATGATATTCATTCAAACATACGCCTATTTAAAGATGATACGACCTTATATATGAAAATTGATAACCCACATGCATGTGCAGAGGTAATGAATCGTGACTTGGAGACTATAAACAATTGGTCAAAAAAGTGGCTTGTTTCGTTCAACCCGCAAAAGACGGAAACACTTGCACTGTCTACTAAACTAAATATTTGCTTGCCAACCTTAAATTTAGATAGTACCCCTATTCAAAAAGTAAATTTCCATTAGGTTTAACCTTTCAAAGAAACTGCCAGTGGTATGTTCATATCAACACTATTTCAACTAAAACTCAGAAGCTTACAAATTGTCTTAGATCTCTGAAATACCGCCTAAGTAGAAAATCTCTCTTATCCATATACACGTCATTTATATTGCCTCATTTTGATTATTGTGATATTATTTGGGATGGGTGCACTGCCGAACTAACAGAGAAATTAGAAAAAATTCAACGTGATGCACTCCGAACTATTTGCGGTGCTGTGAGGGGAACAAGTCATTATCTTCTATACCAGGAAACTGGAATCCTTCCACTACAGGAAAGACGTAGACGCCATAAACTTATCATGATGTATAAAATTGTAAATGGTTTAACTCCAAATTATCTATCAGACCTAATTGAAATCAAATGTCAATCATATAATCTAAGAAATAATAACTACCTTTCTGAGTTTACTTGCAGAACAAAAAATTTTTATGAATCTTTTATACCCTCAGCTATCAGAGAATTTAACAAATTACCAAATACTCAAAAATTGCTCACCTCTATCTCTTTATTTAAATCCTCATTAAAAAAGAATGATATTACTATTCCAGATTTTTATCTCTTAGGCTCCCGAAAAAATCAAATCCACCACTGTCGTCTACGCCTTTCCTGTAGTGATCTAAATGGTGATAAATTCCTTCGTCACGTCTCGTTGCATGCTGCCCGTGCTTGTGGACACCCGTTTGAAGACGCTAACCATTATCTTATTAAATGCCCCTTATATTCAGATGCACGTAACCATTCTATTTTATTACTGCCTTTTCCTTTAATCACTGTCAAAAATTTGTTATATGGTACTACCTGTCCTGAACAATCAATATTTATATTTGAAAAAGTACATGAATTCTTAATGCCCAGTAAACGATTCTATTAATACTATTCAATTGTAATTTATCAGAGAAAATATATAACAACTGTAAATATGCCTTTTAAAATATATGTCATTTTCTATTGTTCTAACTCTTTATATAGTTTTCTAATTGTATTGGAGAGGGGTTATATAGGCGTAAGTCTGTTCCCTAATCCATTTCATATTTAAAATGAATAAAATATTGTTTATAAAAAAAAAAAAAAAGTGAATAGGCCCAAATTTTAATAGGCTACCGTTTTGATTGGAATCCAGTCTGTTCCGACTTTCGGCTTCGAAAGTTTTAGTTTCAAAAGTTTTCATTGTTTACATAATTGTTATTTGCCCACTTGTGGGGCCTATTGTTACACGTATATATAGCCAAATCCAGATTCGTCCAACAGATTTTTTTACAAATTGTATGAAATTTATATATAGGACCTACTCTGTAACTGATAATTTAAAAATAATTATACTTAACAGCTTAAGATAATCATGGCTCAAAATAAGAAGGGTGGATGGGAGAAAATTCTTAAAAACCGGTTGGAGGCCAAGAAGCTGAAAGATGCCGCTGATACAAGCGCAAAAATTACAATTTTTTTCCCTTCACGAATCTGAGACTGGACAGAAATTTCCATCGGATATTGGTATGTGGCCGTCTCTGATAACTGATGGAACGTGGGATTATTTTGCATCTGGGGAACATCTGAAACTCTGTCAAAATATTATTGGGGCCCTTGAAACTTCAAAAGAAAGGTTGGTAACGAAAAGTATGAACGTAGGATTAGTAATGATTTCTTCTACAGGCGTTTGAGAAATGGAGAGAAGTTAAAACGCGAATGGCTAAGTGTTTCTGTTGCGGGCTCCGTAAAAAGGAGGTTATTTTGCTGCCGCAAGCTGTTTGGTACATGTAATTCCAGATCTGGTTTGGCAAATGACGGTATTTAGGATTGGAAAAACGGTCATGCTGTTATAGAGAAACACGAGAGAGGTGACGAACATAAAGAGGCACTTATGAAATATATTCTCAGGAGTTGGCCGAATTGATCTTGCATTTCAAGAGATATCAACCATGGCTTACTGGAAGGATGTATTCAAACGAGTAGGGTCTGTGGTTCGTTGGTTGGGCGTAAGAGGCTTACCGTTTCGAGGGCATAATCATAAACAGTTCGTTAATGATGACAATGGAAATTACGCTGGTCTTTTCGAGTTGATGCACAGTATGACCAATTTCTTTCCCATCATATTGAGAAATATGGCAACCAAGGCATTGGTAGTGTTTCTTATCTAAGATACGTATATCTGGGCGAAATATTTTTCGTTTACTGCTGATTCCACACCCGATATTTCCCACATTGATCAACGATCAATTGTTTTACGTTACACTCAAGAAAATGGTCCTATCGAAGCTCTAAACATACAGGAAAGAATTTGGCGGAAGTTGTGCTGTCTATATTTGTAGCTAATGGTATTCATATAGCTGACTGTAGGGGACAATCGTATGATAATGCTGCTAATATGTCTGGGAAGTATAATGGAATGCAGTCGGGTATAAAATCGATGAATGATTTTGTCCCTTGTAGTGGACACTCTTTGAATCTAGTCGGACAAGGATCTGTAGAATATGTTGACAGTGCGAACAGTTATTTTTTTTTTTTTTTTTACAGGGACTTTATTACTTCATGGTATAGTCCACACGTAGGTGGGATATGCTTCAAGATAAATTAAAAGAAGTTAATTCACCAGCCTTGAAACGGTTGTCAGACGCTCACAGTGATGCAGTTACTGCTATCCTTAATGGATATGGTAAAATAAAAGAACTATTGGTAGAAATGTCGTTATCAGATGATGAAAAACCAGACACTTAATCTGAAGCTGCGGGTTTTGCTGAAACTATGTCTAAGTTCGAAACAGACATCATGACTACCGTGTGGCATACCATACTCTCCAGTATAGGATAACTACGAAAACCTGAGAGTTCCGCTCAGTTTGAGAATACTGCTCAACTTTTGACCGGATCTGAAGAATATGGTCACGGGAAAAGAAAACGAAAACGCAATACGCTGTGGGACTACAAGAAATATCCTGAGACGGAAATGAGTTCATCAGACACCTTCCGAACGTCGCAGTTCAACATAATTGGTGACCGGCTGATATATGCACTTAAGGAACGAATGGATAGGTATGAGGTACTCGTTTATCGATTTGGGTTCCCTGAAAACTTACGACATGGTCAACAAACTAGACGCGAAGGAGTTGAAGTCGTGGAAAAAGTGGCACAGACATTTCCTAATGATAATGAGGTGGACAACGCTGGCGATGAATTTTGTAAATTTCGCTTATTTATGAGTACATTTCCTAGAAATATTGAAAGTAAGGTTAGTGCTGACATCATTCATCAGAATCAGCAACAAGCTGAGGTAACTCTGAGGATATATTTGAGCATAATGGTATCGAATGCATCTGCAGAGCGATTTTTTTCAAGATTAAAACTAATGAAGTGTCCTACTAGGAGCGTTATGTGTGAGGATCGACTAAATTGTTTGAGCCTAATGGTGATGAATGCCGGCATTGTGCATAAGATTGATGCTGATGAGCTCATTGATCTGTTCCTTAAAAAAAAGATCGCAAACTTCCTGCCGTTAAAGTGTAATTATTCAATGCCCCCTCTATAAAATGGGAAATTAGGCCCTTTATCCTTCGTTTGCCTACGGCCTGGCAATTCCATAATCTTACCACTTAACCACTGTGCCTAAATGACTGTATGCGAATTTTAGTGTGTCTAGAAAGAGTGTTCCTAATTGAGTATGTACTTTATTGAAAGTGTGCCTAAATAACACTGTGACTGTGTCTAAATGACATGCTTATCTCAACATGTGCCTAAATGAAGTGTACCTAGAGTACTTTGTCTTAATGAGGTGTGCTTTAAAAAAGTGTGCCTAAAGACAGTGAACGGAGTTGGACATGCCTGGGGCACAGATGAGATTATTTGCATCTAGTTTTAGGTTAAGATGACGAACTAAAGTTGGTCTAGTCCTGAAGGCTTTCTCGCTTTCTGAAGTGTTCCTTTTGGTGAGTCAGCTAAAGTTAGATCTTCTTGACCAATATTGATTGACATATTCTCATATATATCTCGAGTCTTCTCTAGGGCAGAGGATCTTCTGCAGTGATGTGTGAAACACATAACATAAGCTGCAGTGCGAAGAAGAGATTCATATGAATTGAATCTAGATGTATCAAATATCCTGCCTCAATATCCATTCGAAGTTGCTTCCACACATTAAAATCCTTAAAACTAAATGTCTGAAAGCCCTCAACATACTGAGAGTCTAATTCAACACTGACTGGAGAGCTGACCGTAAGGTCCGCCCCCGATTATATCGAGCTTTGGTTTGATCTAAGCTCGATTATGAATGCCAGTTGTATGGTCCATCTTATCCCAAAGAGCTTGACACCATGCACTTCCAAGGACTAAGAATCAGTTTAAGAGCTTTTCGCACAACTCCAGTTGAAAGTCTACACGTGGAGGCTGACGAACCCTCATTGTATGGCAGTCGTGAGAGACTTTCACTCCAGTATGCTATTAAAATAGCATCTTTGCCTATCTATCCGCATTCAACCCCTTATGTCAGCGGCTGTAGTGAAGCGACAGTATTGCGGACAACTCCACCGTGAACAATTGCTCCATTTCAGATAAACTTTAGTTTATCGACCAATAGGAAGTCACAGACAAGCTCTATCGTTAATTTACAGTCATCATCATCATCATCATCATTCATCATCATTAAATTGATTTAAACATATTTTATTGACAAAAATCAAATGGAATCGGACAAAAGTTTCGAAAACTTAGTGAGGCGCTTTCCAAAAATACAAGTACATACTATTGATAAATCAAGATAGACAGACAAAATATGTATATTAAATAGGAAATTGATAAACAAATGTTGCACAAAACAAATAATTTATGTACATTATCATTTATGTGTGATACATACAGACGGGAAAACCACAAGCAAGTTCAAAAACGTTTAGCATCCTTGATGAATTTAAGGGTTAAGGAAAAGAGTTTCAGGTTAATATCATCAGATAAATAAGTATAACCCCATAGAATTGAATCTAAATCAAGATCGAAATCGGGCAGCGAATTACACAAGAAGTGATCTCTTTCCTTTTCAAATAAATTGCACTCAAAGAAGTAATGGAACGCGTCTTCAATATCACAACCACAAAAACATAATTGGTCACTAACAACATTGATTTTAAAAAGATCAGATTTTAAGCCACTGCAACCGTGTCTTATTTTTGTAAGTAGAATGTTTTCGCGCCTCTCTCATGACCAAAATTGACTTGGTGCGACAATCGTATTTAGAGATCTTTGTTTTAACGTTTGTTTGAAGGCATTTACACTAGTAGAAGCGCGAGTAGCCGAATCTAAGGAATTCCAATTTCTGACAGAATTTGGAAAAAAAGAATTACGATATAAATCGGTGCGAGCGTTAGGAATTGAGAAATTATGATTATTTCTCAGAGTATAGTAATTATTTAAATTCTTAATTTCATTGAGATATGGAGGAGCTTCAGTGAGTCTAATTTTATAAAATGTACACATCCGGCGAATGTGACGTCTATCGGCTAATGTATTCCACCCAGTTTACAATGAGTCGCGACTACAGCATTTAGACAGACCGGTCACGATCCTAGCAGCTTCGAGTTGAACCTTTTCAAGTTTTTCAGCGTCGATAATGCCACAACCATCCCACAACTCACAGGCATACTCTAAAATTGGTCTAATAAAAGTTTTATAGATATTATTAAGTGTTTTTCTATTAAAAGATTATTTAAGTTTACGAAGAATATTTAATAATTTTGAAGCAGATTTAACAACATTGCCGATATGAAGGGACCACTTACAATCATGAGAAAGTGTAACACCCAAGTGTTTGTGAGAGTCAACTACTTCTAATTTCTCGTTTCCTAAATAAAGTTTTGGTAAATGTGAAGGTTGTCTGGTGGAGAACAATACTAGTTTCATCTTAGAAGGATTAAAATCAATTAATCAGTCTTTCGACCATTCAAACAATTTGGAAAGATCTAAATTCAAAGACAATTCTATTTCCGTGATGGTCGGTCTACTACATCCAAGAGAAGTGTCATCAGCGAATAAGCGAGGAATGTTGATTGAAACGTCATGAATGTCATTAATGTAAATTTAAAATAAAAACGGACCTAAAACTGAGCCTTTGGGGACAGAAGACTTTAATTCGACATGATCAGAGACCGCGTCATTAAGGAAAACCCTTTGTCGCCTATTGCTAATGTAACTCGACAGCCAATTAAGAATATTACCTGTAATGCCATATTTGCTTACTTTGTGTATAAGCCCAGCATGCCAAACTCTATCGAATGCTTTTGAGATATCACAAAACGTATAACACGTAAACTCGCGTTGTTCAACGGCTAATAAAATATCATGATAGATCTCAATCAATTGAAGCACAGTTGAATATCGTTGTCTAAAACCAGATTGATACTTATATAACAAATTATTGAAGTTAAAATAATTATGCAGATGTTTAAAAACGACCCTCTCAAATAACTTGCTCAAGGTGCTCAACAACGAGATTGGCCTATAGAGACATTCCATCTATCACCTTTCTCAAATAAAGGCATGACATGTGCGGTCTTCCATAAAGTTGGAAATATTCCTAAGTTAAGTGATTTGTTAAATAATAACCGTTAGTTTTCAGGCAACTAATTAAGTCTTTAATTTCTTGATCAATGATTGAAGGCATATCGAAAATGGAATCAGTTTTTAGCGGGAAAGGTGGTAGATTTTTGTCGGAAGTATTACCCACAATGGCCCCAAAGTACGAATTTAGAAGTGAGCTATTCATAACACCCAGCTTGTGCACCGAATAATTTGAGATTAACAAGCTCTCTGGCTCTTCCAGTCACATGGATAAACGGGGGAATGACCAGGCAGATGCGGCGGCTAAGGTAGCAAACATGGGATGCTACAGATACAAACAAACTTCATGCCATCAAGCCTCTCTTAGGGGACTGGCCATCCTCTTATTGTGCCAACAGGAGAAATGAAGTTGTTTTGTGTCGCTCTCGACTTGGACATACACACCTTTACAACTGTTATCTGCTCAAGCGAGAGCCTCAACCAGTCTGTGAGCACTGCCAGGTTCGCCTGTTTCAGCTGTTTTCTAGGTTGTCGCGTTTTTAAAAACAGACTAATCTGTATTTTAAATTTTAAGATATTTTTATTTTTTTTTTGTTATAGTTATTTTTTTTTGCTACTTTTAGCTTTTGTACTCTTTTTGTGATATTGTTTTTAACGTTTTACTTTGAATTTTAAAGTGTTTTATTGCTTTTTTAGTTTTAATCTTTTTTTATCATATTAAGTGCTATATAGCCAGTTTTGGTGTTGATGCACCTAAATTCATCCTCAACAGATACTTAAGTGATGAAAGCTTTATCTTCAACTTTGGCGTCTGGGGATTCTTTATTGGCCAACTTGGAGGCGATATTAATCACCAAGGACCACTTTTCCAAAGAGAACATTATAAAAATTCTTTATCTAAGCATCCTCTAGATGGAAGATCTGCAACATTATACTCAGAACTAAAGTGAGACCAATTGTCAAGTCTGGTGAAGTATTTCCTTCTTACGATTCTGGACAAATATTGGCTTTGTAGAATGTAACCAATGCAAACAGATTGTCGAGTCCGTCCAGAAATGGAAAGATATAAACTAAAAAGCTTCCTGGTATATCTTATGAAGGCTGTGTACAAGTCTGGAACCGATAACTATGACCATTTACTCCCGTCTAGGAACTTAATAAAGATGTTTTCTGGTAGCGATTTTATACTTGGATCCAGCAAGTACAGCGTTGCATCTTGAAAGATAGCTTGCCAGGCAAGGTAACATACGCCCACTGGCAGCATTGAATTTGAAAAATAAATAGAGCAATAACTCAAAAAACATTTACTGAATTAATATTGAAGTTAAGGGCAAAAACTCAAAAACTGTTCATGGAAAATTGTCAAATTAAAACTTGACCACCATCTTATCTATTTCAATACTCATACCAAGTTTCATCAAATCTATTAAAAAATTGTACCTTATTTTGTATCCACAAATATTTTTGACGCAATTTTACTAAGTCAGTGCAATAACCCAAAAACCATTTGTTAAAAAAAGTCAGAAATTCAAACTTGACTAATGTCTTATAAATTCTGATGCTTACACCAAGTTCCATCCAAAACCTTTGAAAATTAAAGCTTCTTATTGCAACCACAATAGAATTTGACGCAATTTTACTAAGTCAAGGGCAATAACTTAAAACAATTCATTGAAAAACTGTCAAATTCAAACTTGACTGAGGCCTAATCAATTCCAATGCTCACAACCAAGTTTCATCAACATCCTCTGAAAATTGGAGGATTTATTGCATCGAAACTAAAATTTTGATTTTACTAAGTCAAGGGCAATAACTCAAAAACCGTCATGCGATAATTTCCATTTTCGAACTTGACCGAGATATCATCAATATATACATGTATACCAAGTTTCATTAAGATCGGATAAAAACTGTAGCCTCTATTGTGGATACAACCCAAATTTGACACGTTTTTACTAAGTCAAGGGCAATAACTCAAAAACCGCTCATGCAATTATTTCTATTTTCGAACTTGACCGAGATATCATCAATATATACATGTATACCAAGTTTCATTAAGATCGGATAAAAACTGTAGCCTCTATTGTGGATACAACCCAAATTTGACACGTTTTTACTAAGTCAAGGGCGATAACTCAAAAACCTCTCATGCGATTATTTCTGTTTTCGAACTTGACCGAGATATCATCAATATAAACATGTATACCAAGTTTCATTAAGATCGGATAAAAACTGTAGCCTCTATTGTGGATACAACCCAAATTTGACACGTTTTTACCAAGTCAAGGGCAATAACTCAAAAACCGCTCATGCAATTATTTCTATTTTCGAACTTGACCGAGATATCATCAATATATACATGTATACCAAGTTTCATTAAGATCGGATAAAAACTGTAGCCTCTATTGTGGATACAACCCAAATTTGACGCGTTTTTACTAAGTCAAGGGCAATAACTCAAAAACCGCTCATGCGATTATTTCTATTTTCGAACTTGACCGAGATATCATCAATATATACATGTATACCAAGTTTCATTAAGATCGGATAAAAACTGTAGCCTCTATTGTGGATACAACCCAAATTTGACGCGTTTTTACTAAGTCAAGGGCGAAAACTCAAAAACCGCTCATGCGATTATTTCTGTTTTCGAACTTGACCGAGATATCATAATATATACATGTTACCAAGTTTCATTAAAATCGGATAAAAACTGTAGCCTCTATTGTGGATACAACCCAAATTTGACGCGTTTTTACTAAGTCAAGGGCAATAACTCAAAAACCGCTCATGCGATTATTTCTGTTTTCGAACTTGACCGAGATATCATCAATATATACATGTATACCAAGTTTCATTAAAATCGGATAAAAACTGTAGCCTCTATTGTGGATACAACCCAAATTTGACACGTTTTTACTAAGTCAAGGGCAATAACTCAAAACCGCTCATGCGATTAATTTCTATTTTCGAACTTGACCGAGATATCCTCAATATATACATGTATACCAAGTTTCATTAAGATCGGATAAAAACTGTAGCCTCTATTGTGGATACAACCCAAATTTGACACGTTTTTATTAAGTCAAGGGCAATAACTCAAAAACCGCTCATGCGATTATTTCTATTTTCGAACTTGACCGAGATATCATCAATATATACATGTATACCAAGTTTCATTAAGATCGGATAAAAACTGTAGCCTCTATCGTGGATACAACAAATGTGGACGGACCGACGGACGGACGGACAGGGGCGACGGCAATATACGTCCACATTTCCATGTGGGCGTATAAAAATAGCGATGGCCCATCGTAATACGCCCACCATTGGCAGCCAAAACACATCAAGAACACAACTTCCTATCGTATTCACAAGAAATTTCTGGACAAAGTCAATAACTCAAAGTAAATATTTTTCGGTAAGCTAAATTTGCAATCGGTTTCTTCTTTGGGTAATTCAAAAGGCTCAAATCACGAAACCAGATCTCTATCAAGTCTACAAAGAATCAGAGGCTGATAAAGTGAACACGTTTTAAAGAACAAGGGAAATAACTCAATAAATATTTTTTGATTAGTCTGATTTTCAATAGGGTCTATCATCGAGTTATAACAAACACTCACACCAAGTTTCATCAAATTTCAATCAAGAACCTGGCTCCCTATCGTGTTCACAAGGAATTTTAGGACAAGGGCAATAACTCATAGTAAATATTTTTCGATTGGGTTTCATTTTCGATAGGCTTCATCCTGAGTCATTACAAAGAATCATTCCAAGTTTCATTAAAATCCATCAAGAAATGTGGTCTCTATCGTGTTCACAACAATTGTGGACAGGCAGACGGACAGAAAGACAGACAGACGGACAGACAAATCACACGTCTCCGAAATTGGTCAAAATCCAAATCAGAAACCATCCCTCTATCATGTCCACAACACATTTTTGAACGCAAAATGAATGTGTTCTCAAGAACAAGGGCAATAAATCATCAATTTATTTTCGATTTGTCTGATTTCCAATAGGCTATCATCCTTAAGTAATAACAAGCAATCACACCAAATTTCATCAAAATCCATCAAGAAACACTCTTAATCGTGTTCACAAATTTTCAAAAACCAAGGGCAATAACTCATTGAATATTTTTCGATTGGTCTGATTTTCAACAGGCTTCTTCCTTGGGTTATACAACAGACTCACCAAATTGGATTAAAATCCATCAAGAAATGTGGTCTCTATCGTGTTCACAACAATTGTGGACAGGCAGACGGACAGACAGACAGAAAGACAGGGGCGACTACAATATACGCTCACATTTATGTGTGGGCGTATAAAAAGATGTACCAGCAGGAGCACTGTTAGGGCAAGCATCACAAAAGGTTTGAAGCTGTACATCTCTACTGTTGTCTAAATCCAGATAACCAGGAACTGTACAATTCAGGGCCTGTTCAATTTCATACATAATATCTTCAAAATCATCCTGAAAATGGGCAGGAATTAGCTGATCCCATTCTAGTTCCAATTTCCAGAGAGACGAAATAAATCGCTTTTCAGGTACAGAGAAATAAGACCAATTAGATACTTTTGATACTAAGCTGAGGGGTTGACGTTTAGTGAGCTGTCCTGGATGGGAATATGAAGATCTGTCTTAAGAAATCTGATGAGATCTTGTTTTGAGAGAAACCTCATTCCACACCAATTATACCAGAATAACTTGCAGTTGATCCAGTAGATTACTCTTTTATCACTTCTTGAAACATTGGTGAATTGCTGAACCATTGTCGCAAGTTCATATCAGCAGACTAAATTATGTCTTGGGAAGTCTTGTAGTAAGTAACGGCATTATCTTTATCTTGTTGACCAGACAAAACTTTATCAAAGTATAGTTTATCTCTTAGGTCGTCGGCCACACTACAGCTGAAATTATCTGTAGCGTTGAAAACTCTATTCAAATGGTGTAATGACAGCATTGAGGATAAATGAAGAGCTGGTTCCACCAAAAAAAACTGACGTGTATCGATACATCTTTATTGCCGTGCTTGGATAACCATCTTTATAGGAGTCCCATAGTGGTAACTTTAGTAATCTTCGTTTGACCTGCTCAAGACGTCCTACAGCAAAGTTTGAAGGTAATTCTGGATGATCATCAAGCCATGGTAAAGGTGCGTAGTATGTTTTTCCATGATACCCTATTTGACTTATGAAGCGTTCAAAGAATTCATCATCTCGTAATTAAACAGTAGAATTTTTGATGCCAAAATTTTCAAAACCAAAAGATGCTGCTTCTGGTTGGTGTAAATCAACCAGGTTCCACATAGCCTTTCCGTAAATGGTCTGGGATGACCTTGTCACAGGAGTCCAAGAGTTGTAACTTGAGTAATCTTCGTTTGACCTGCTCAAGGCGTCCTACAGTTAAGTTTGAAGTTGGTTCTGGATGATCATCAAGCCATGGTAACGGTGCGTAGTAGGTATTTCCATGATACTCTATTTGACTATTTGAGTTGTGGTTCAATGAATCCAATTTCTCGAAGCTCATCAGTAGAATTGTTGGTGCCAATATTGTCAAAACCAAAAGCTGCTGCTACTTGTTGGTGTAAATCGGCGTCGCTAGTGGAAGATGAAAACCATGAAAAAAAAGAGTTGTGGATGTCGGAGACCACTGCCAAGCTTTACGTACATTGTTGTAGACCAGTATCATTCTCTTGACATTAGAGCGCCAGAGAGTAAGTATCCATGCGATGAAGCTTGAGCAGTAGGAAAACTACTCCCAGCAGTATTTCAACTTCAAACAATGACCGTTGAAAGGTGTCGGCTAGGTATTAAGGCACTCTGACCATTGTTCACAATTCACAATGCTGTCTTTAATCAAGGTGTCGATCGTCATAGGGCCATCATATGTTATGATGTCAAAGGAGCTGACAGGAAACTGTTGTCTGATTGTTTCCCCTCCAAAGGTGTCGATTTTGACGAAGCGAATGGTGTTTGGAACAATGTTAAGGTAACTGTCGAGGTGTAGGACAAAGATGACTCTTCATCTATAAACATGTTAGCAGGTATCCGAATACCATCGTTTTGTACCATTGCAACGGCAGTCTTCAAAAGAACCGGAGAAACAATTCTGTGAGCGTCGACAAATGAGTTCCGACTGTCAGATAAACCATCACTGAAGACAAGGCCAGACTGAACTTGCTTTGGTGGAGTAAACTTCATAGTCTTTTGGAAACCCTTGCCCCATGAAGACTCGTGTGATTTGGTTCTGTTCAAACGGAGCAACACCATTTACTTGGACACGTATTGTGCTGGGCTTTGCACATGGAACAGTTTCTGGTTGATTGATTTTGATTGAAATGCAGCTGTCAAAGATGTAACATTGATGCTTGTTGGAGAGATGAACCAGTCTTTGTCTGTACGGTGGGTGACTTGATGTTGCTAGATTAGACGTTGAAATATGAAACTTGTTCAAGCTTCTTCACTTTCATGTGAATGAATTCCATCAGTTGTTGCAAGGAAGGGTCTTGAATGTAAATCTTCAATTTCTTCATCCAAACGAGATATTTTTGCCTTTGTTTTTTTCAGATTGCTGAGTATTACTTTGTTGTATGACTTCATAATAAATAAGACTGGTAATTCTTCGATCTTCCTTTGTAAACAGACTGCGAAAACTGGCTCTTTTTCTTACTGTTATTTGTAGTAATTTTTGAATTTCTTTCACATTCAATGGATCATCGCTGTCAGATTTGGTAGACTGGTCAGGCATGATGAAGAAATAATGTGGTATAAAAAACAGCAAAAGAAATGTCAGAAAAATTTCGCCAGTTGAATATCATTCAGTCTTGTTTTACAGTGTACATATGTTGATGAAGCAGTGTAATAAATAATGTTTAATTTCAATCAAGGCACCAAATTATGTGGTGTTTTGTGAAAGAAATAAATCAGAAGAATATAGACACTATATTACAAACACGTGTTCATTCAACAACAAGTCTATGAAAAAGCATGCAGAGAAAGTAATTATAGAATAGTCTCTAATATCTAGACACTCATAGAAAAATATTTTTGTCCGAAACACTCCAATCTATTTTGCAGATTACACAATTTTTTATACGCCCACATGAACATGCGTATGTGGACGTATATTGCCGTCGCCCCTGGCCATCGTTCCGTCGGTCTGTCGGTCCGTCATCATGTGATTGTGACACAAGAACATCATTTTATAGGATTTTTATGAAACTGGTTTGGTCATTTGTTTTTCATGAAATCCGGTCAATTCGAAACAAGTTTTTCTGCCACATATAATGTACGTTATTGGGTATGACCCTTCTTGTCGAATTCGTCCAAATTAGATTGTGGCCACAATAAGGCCACAGTTTTCATCGGATTGCAATGAAACTTGGTATGTGTCTCTGTCATCATAAAATCTCGGTTCCTTTCGAAAACCAGCTTTCTGACTTTTACGGTTGGTGAGTTATGCCCCCTTTTTAGGAAAATTCAGTCAAATTCAGCTTGTGGGCGCGATACAGGCCACAATTTTTGTCCAATCTTTTCAAACTTGGTAGTGTCTTTTCATCATAAAATCTCGGTTCCTTTCGAAAATCAGCTTTCTGACTTTTACGGTTGGTGAGTTATGCCCCCTTTCTTAGTGAGTATTTGTCAAATTCAGCTTGTAGGGTGCGCGATACAGGCCACAATTTTTTTCAATCATTTTGAAATTGTATGTGTTTATCTATAAAATCTTGGTCCTTTCGAAAATCAGCCTGACTTTTACGGTTGGTAGTTTCCCCCTTTCTTAGTGAGACATTTGTAGACATTCAGCTTTGTTGATACAGGACTTCAATGACTTGTATCCAAACATTGTTTATATGCCAATGATTTGATAGGTTCGTATATTCGGCTTTGACCCTTTGTCGAATTCGGTGTCCTTTCTAAAATAAAATTTCTGCCTTTAACGGTTGGTGAGTTATGCCTTTCTAGGATAATTCGTTATTCAGTTTTATGCCCCTTTTTTTGAAAATTGCGTCAAAATGTTTGGGGGATACAGAGCCACAATTTTTGTAATTTTTCGAAACTTGGTATTGTCTACACATATAATCTCGGTCCTTTCGAAAACCAGCTTTCTGACTTTTACGGTTGGTGAGTTATGCCCTCTTTTTTAGCGCAACTTCAGCTTCAGTCAAATTCAGCTTGCGGGTGCGATACAGGCCACAATTTTTTTCTGATCTTTTCAAATCTTGGTAGGTGTCTTTGTCATCATAAAATCTCGGTTCCTTTCGAAAATCAGCTTTCTGACTTTTACGGTTGGTGAGTTATGCCCCCTTTCTTAGTCAGTATTTGTCAAATTCAGCTTGTGGGTGTGATACAGGCTACAATGTTTATCCAAACATTTTTATATGCCCACATGTAATGTGGACGTATATTGCGGTTGACCCTGTCTGTCCGGACGTCCGTCCGTCCACAATTGCTTGTGGCCACAATAGAGACCACAGTTTTCATCGGATTTCAATGAAACTTGGTATTCTTGTTTATATTGATGAGGTCTTGGATAGGTTCGATTTCGGCTTTCTGACTTTTTTGCTGTTGGTGTTTTGCTCACCAATAAAAATTTGCTGCTGGTGGGCGTATAGCCTTTCGGGCGTCCGCTCGTTTTAGTTATTGCCCTTGACTTAGAAAAATTGCGTCAAAAATGTTTCTCGGGGTGCAAAAGAAGCTACACTTATTAATAGATTTTGATGAAAATTGGTATTGACAAAGATGAGATGGTGGTCAAGTTTGAATTTGGCGATTTTCCATGAACAGAGTTATGCCTTTGACTTAGTAAAATTGCATCAAATGGCTTTGTGGGTGCATAGAAGCTGCAGGTCTCAAAGGATTTTGAAATTTGGTGAGAGTAATGGCATTGAAAAATCATTCAATGAATGTTTTTTTTTGAGTTATTGCCCAATTTATTAGTCAAATTCAATGCTGCCAGTGGGCGTATATTACTTTACCATGCAAGCTGTCTTTTCATTGAATTATTCCCCACGGTGTGAAAATTTCATGGATCCATTTTAGTGATAATGAATGATTTTTTTTATATGCTCAAAAAATAAATAAATAAATGTATTTCTACTGAAAATATAGTTTAGAATTCCAGATAAAGATTTTTTTCTCATAATTTGAAATATCACTGTATTTACAACGTTGAGTCTAAGTAACAATATATAAAGAAAGAAAAACATGCGAAAAATCAAGTCCATGTACAAAATATATAAGCTGGTATTTTACATATTAACATTGTAGTTTTTCACTTTCTTTTCTGATAAAAAAAAAAAGACTTGACTAGACCATATATAATCAAATGCAAAGGTTTATTGAGGTGAAAATGTATTATGTATAAAAGTTGTTAACTACACTATACAATATTAATTATAATTCAGTGAAATCAAAGTTATTAAATATTTATTAGAACAAAATTGTGTTTCTGAACTCAAATCATAAACGGTTTTGAAATAATCAACAGAATAAGGAAATGTAATACGTTAAAAAGGTCAGTTTAAAAAGGAATTCTGAAAAAGGTCAAAATGATTTATTGATAACTATTTAATCAAAGGTAGATTAAAATTTTTAATTATTCACTAGAGCCAATCAATGATAATAATACTAAAAATCTTAACCTTCAATCCACACGACGGACAACCTCGGCAAAATTTCCTTAAAATAATTTTATCCTTGTTTGGATTTTATCAATCAAATGATGAGGTAGATTCGGCCTTATCGAAAATGCCGAGGTTTTAGCCTACGTTAGCTGTCCAAGAACTTTTCAAGAAGGACTAACATATATTTCTAATAGCCGGATTTCAAAGTCTGTAAATGCACCATTTCGCTGGGTTGTGGAGTATTATGTTGTAGCATTTTACTTGTCTGTAGTCCATATGTTTCTTGACAATTTCCACCTGCTTCTGGATGGATATTTCTATTAAAACCACTCCTCACTTCATCATGACGATACCCATTTCTCTTTTTGAAATATGGAATACGAGCTCGTATTATTTGATGTACCTGTAAGAAATAAGCATAAAATTGGAACTAGTTTGGTTCGAAGTATAAGATGATAAAACCATGACGATTGGAAAGATAAGATTCTCCTTCAAGCCGTTTGCTGTTAGCTGTGGTTGACTCAACAACCGTAGGAACTGGTTATAAAAATTTCACGGGCCCTAACGCGTCTAGTTGGGCCACTGGCAGTTGCTTTCGAATTTCGGCATGTGTACAATTATTAAAATTCGCTAAGAAATGTCGGAAAAAACGTTGAGTAAGAATATTATTATTATTATTCTTTTGCTTAATTACAGGACTGTTACATACCTCTTTATTAAAATAACATAACCATAAAGCAATGATGGCGCCCTAAAACGAAGTAAATGTGCAACTATATTTGGAAACTAAGATCATGCAATTATTGCTTGTATGTAAAGGTACTTCCTTTGGCCCAGTTTACTGTGCCCAGAATGTTTGCCAACCAAAATAAAGCACAATTTATGTTTAATGCTTCAGTTGAGTAAAGGGGTAGAACTGTATTCCATCCTATGCATTTCTGTGCTCTCTCGCATAAAATGAGCATCATATAATGCAAAATGAAAACCAAAGTGAAATAAATTTCCGATGGAATTTGTGCAACTTAAGTGAACCGAGAGAAAAAGAGTGAAATAGCCGCCACTAGTAATTGAGATATCGCCTTATAGAACGTTGGAGATCTTGATTTAAGTTAGAAAAGGATCGTTTTTTAATTAGTGAAGTTCAATTACAACACAAAATCCTACCTGAGAGTTAGTTATAACAGCAGCCACAATCTCGAATAAAAAGGAATAATAAGATTCCGGTACTGGACGATATATAACAAGAAACAATTGAAGACCAAACAATGGTACCAACACAAACGATGCTTTCAGAGCCCTCCTGTAAAGATAAATGGCACAAATTTCAGTGGATATAGCGAGCCATCGTGCAAAATTGATATATCCCAGAGCGAATTAATGTTTTCTGGTCTTTAAGCTTCCATTTGCACCAATCCAATTTCCGACTTCTTCAGTAAAAATTCCCGAGGTCTTATTCTCCAAAACTTTTTAAAATAAACATTTAAAGAAACATAGTAATCTGATAAGATAACAAGACTAAATTTAAAATAAAATTTAGTGATTGACTAATCAGATGACTGGCACCCTAAAATCCTCTTAAATTTCCAAGAATAAGACCCCTGACTTGGTTATAACGTCAGTATTATAAATTTCATTCGAGCTACATGGAGTTTTGAAGATGGTGACAGCATATTTGGTTATTTTTTTACAATTACAGGACCTACAGTTGTCAAACTACATTATTGAAATATTGCCATGGGCAGCTTTAAAGGAAACTGGTACTCATATAAATACTAGAAAAACATCTTTACAATTACTTTTTAAAACATAAACTCAAACTGATTAGTTAAAAAAAAACCCAAGGCTACCTGAAATTGCTTGGTTCATTTGGATGTGATTGTAGTTGGGATAGCAGGATACGTATTATACCACAGAGAAAAAACACATTGGCCTGTAAAGAAACAAAAAAAAATCTTTTCATGAATTCGCAATATAACACATTCGTACTTACAATAACAAGTTGGCTATGGACCGTCACTCCAGACTAACATTTTCAATATTTCGAAGGCTAGAATATTATGCAAGGTCAACTTCCATATTAAACTAACGATATAATAAGAACCATTTACTGTGTTTTATCCTATACTTATACCACACATGAAGTCGACCTATCAAATGGGCAGGCCTACTTTGCTATATCGAGGAACTATTTCACTCTTTAAATTAATTTCAGATATTAAATTATTACTTACGATAATACATATTAGATTAGGAGTGTACAGAACCCATTCAAAATGTCCAGCATTTTCAACCCAGCATCTGGTTTATAAACAGAACAGCAATTAACATAAAAAGTAGTGCAACATTGAAATGATGGTTCAAGGGGTTTTCTGGAGTATGTATATCTCTACTTCCCATTGTTTCCCCCCTCTTCTTATCACTACTTCCCATTGTCTCCTTTTCCCCTTATCTCTACTTCCCACTGTCTCCCCTTTCTCCTTACTGTTGTCTTCCCTCTCATTACCTCAACTTCCAGTCTCCCCTCTCTCCTAACCTCTACTTTCCATTGGCTCCCCTCTCTTCTTATCCCTACACCCCATCGTATCCCCTCCCCTCATCTCTACTTCCCATTGTATCCACTCATCACTACTTCCAATTATCTCCCCTCTCTCCTTAATTCTACTTCCTATTGTCTCCCTTCTCACCTTATCTATACTTCCCATGGTCTCCCCTGTCTCCTTTTTTCTAATTCCTATTGTCTCCCCTCTCTCCTTATCACTACATCCCATCGTCTCCCCTCTCTCCTTATCTCGAATATCGGCACGTTTTACAGACATTAAAGCGTCATTAAGACGATTTGCTTTCGAAATAGAATTTAAACATCCAATATAGTATAGTAAGGGTAGTATGTGGGGTATTCTGAGAAAAAATGCCAAGGTCTATGCGCTGTTCAACTGAAACATCAAGAAATCGATATTATGACTGATAAATACCCTTCATCTTTTCTATGGATTCTAATTGTACTGTATACTGATACTGCAAGCACAGGGGCCACTGTAATATAGAAAATAATAATATAAGCATATTTTGCGTTAGTGATTTCATAAAAAAGTTTTGTGGAGACCTTGCTAGAACCACAGATGTTTATTTGTTAGTAAAAATGGTACAAATAATTTAATATCATTATATCCGATATACACAAAAGGTTTATCACACCTTTCTGTAATTCTTTCGATGAAGGGGACAGGCTAGCGCAAACGATGCCACAGTGTTTCCATTTCCCATTTTGAGTGTATTTGGGACATTTTTTCATCGTCATGAAGAATTGCATTGCTAAATAACCCAGGTCATTAGTGAAGGCGCTTTATAGGGAAATTTAGTGGCTTCCCAGTCTTTGTCACCTTCAAGTCTTTAACTGTTGAGCATGTTATTTGGGACTGTAGACTTTTACTAAATAAACTGCGAAAAATTCAAACTTTCGTGATACATTGTACAATGATTAGAAAGACTCTTTGCAATCCATTCAAGTATAAAATACTGACATTAATTAAATGTCACACACTCGCTAATGAAAAGAGCTTGGAATCGTGTTTTAAATAAATTGGTGTTTCATGTTTGACGTTATGTTGCGTGTTGTATCAGATTTATCAAGAAGGTTTTTATCAATTATCAATAGTAGGGAATCATACTGAGTTTTCATTTTCAACACATTTAATTGCGTTGGGAATATTTATACTAATATCAATAATTTGATGCCACAAAAGTGACGCTTCAATTCTTTTGAAATAGAGAGATAATAAGTCAGTTTTCATGAGATATTTGATCACAGTTTACCATCTAATCTGAAAATATCAACTGTTGAAAGCCAAAGGATTATCTCAGGTTTATCTAAAAACATTACAAGCAATAAACCAAGGCCCCGTGTGCTACAGGTTTTATACGTAAAGAGACGGCATGGCGTAATTGTGTTCCAATCTGCGTCGCACATCATGGAAACCTTATCGGACAGAAATGTAGGGCCTTACTCTTCGTTTCATTTGATGTTAAGAAATAGCAGGACTAGCATCATTTGAATTTTAAAATAAACCCATATACTCACACCAACCAAAGTAGTAATAAGATTGAATGGTGCTAGGGATTTTAAAAGCACTAACAATCAAACGATGTAGATGGAAACCTTCTAGAAACATCCAAAAAAAATTGACCGCCAATGAATATCTAGTTAAGATGTACAGAATTTTACAACCAACCTGTGAATATAAAATATACAGAATTTTACAATCAATCTGTTAATTTAAAATATACAAAATTTTACTACCAATCTGGTGATAAAGAATACACAGAATTTTACAACAAATCTGGTGATTTAAATATACAGAATTATGCAATCAAACTTTAAATATAAAATATACAGAATTATACAACCATTCTGTTGAAATAAATATATTTAACCTATCTGTTCATATAAAACATACAGAATTATACAACGGATCTATTAATGTGTATGAAATAATATACCGTGTTTTGATGCATAAATGTTTCTGCTGCTCTGTTTTCAAGGCGATCATTATACACCAGGTTATCCCATAGAATATAAACCACATTTCTCAATACAAACGATATAAACAGGTTCAAATGTATTCTTACTCGATGTTGCTGTCTCAAATGTCTATAATAAAAAATTATATTTTATCCGAATTTTTACGCCACAAAAATTAATCTGAGAACAGCTAGGGGAACTAAGTGTTTGTTGACGTCACTAATCTGAAATATGCTTTCGCCATTAGTTACGTCATCTAATTTTTATTGAAATTGCAGGAACCACAGAAGTCTGACTGAAAATTACAATGGTGAAAATTGATACTGTCCGCAATACACATATAAATTTTAGCAAACCTTTTTGCATTCTTAATATTATACATTTAAATAATTGGTGCTAATAGTTACTTATCATTACTTTATCATCTTTCTGTATCAGATTGTGTTTACTATATATGGAATAAGTAATCGGATTATAGCCTACGATAGGCGATGTAAGCGTAAAAAGTAGTCGTATATGAAATGAACAGAAGGCTTTACTTGTGATAATGAATTATCTTTAGTACATATGATGATATTATACACACCTGAATCCAATAAATATCAAACATCCAGGTAATAATAATAATAAACTAATCACATTACATATGATACCAACATTATATAGTAACCTGTAACCCTGAAATTATGATGAAAACGGTCAATGAAGGACAATTATCATGACATAAGCTTTGTGATTTCCAAACTGATGAAAAATTTGACGTAGACGCCGTGTGACACATGGGGGTCTTGGTTTAGTGTCTCGACCCGAATAACTAGACGCTTTTCCTTTATAGGATAATAACACTATATTATTGTATGTTTACAGTCAAAATAAAGTTTTAACCAGACTATTAATCCTAGCCTAACCTATTACAAGTTGTATTTCAAGTCAAGAGGATATTTGTAGTATAAGACTTAGTGACCAAGTACAATTGGCCTCATATCTGACAAACGAACCTAGACGTCAGTGATTCCGTGACTGGAATTCCACTGGCATTGCCATCAATATCATCATGGTAATTTAGAACAGTGCTAATTATATCTATCAATAACATCTGTAGTTACTAGTGACATCATTTAACCAATTTAACTGAAGACCGATCGCCCGCCTCCACACCACCCTATCAATTTACTTCGGAGTTCTCCCACATGGATTGGGACTTGAGTATGGATATTCAAATGCCTTTATAAAATTTAACAACGACTTGGTATGTAGTACAATACCTCCAAATTAACACATTTAGTATAATCAGTCCATTCTAAACCATTTTCTGGTTCTCTAAACCAACTTCCGTTACCGTCACAGAGCTTTTCAGCTCGACCTAAAACATACATGTAATAAATGTAATAAATGAATAACTTGCATTATTCATTGTTCATTACTCATTATTCATTGCATTTGCATTATTATATTCCTCTTTTTTTTATAAGTGTCATAATGACTTAGAACCACTGAAATAACTATTTACAAACGATTGGAAAAAATTTACTAGAACGTAGTTTTGCATTCAAGCCCGGAACAAGGAAAAGGTGAAACAAGCTGGGAAAGGACATAAGGAATTCGGGAAGAAATGGGGCTTGCAGTTCAATGTTTGAATTGGGAAAGAGTGATTTGGACATGCAGTAAATGGGTTATGTAAATTTCAGATATGGTTGGTGGAGGAAGAAATTCTCTGAAAAACAGAAATAGAACGTGTGCCTATACATAAATAAGGAAAAAATTTATGCACATGTATTTCAAAAGGATTCCTTGACTGTAATGGCCACATTTCTTTTATCAAAGAATGCATCGATTTGATTCCCATTGTATATAACAGCACAGCGAATACAGCCAATCAGATCCATCAATAGAAAAACTTTAATCATTATGGTTTTAGTGTTTTACAGATTTTCTGTTGAAGCCCTTGATTTTAGTATTCCTTAGTCATCAAATAGCAGCATTCCGCGCAACAAATCACTGCATTTACAAAATCATTCATTACGCGAAACAAATCACTGCATTTACAAAATCATTCATATCAGAGAGGAGAATATTGTACTCAAAGTATTATACGCATAGATGTTGCGAATGTGGGGAATTCAAACTTGTAACCAGTAATGTTTCCGGGAAAGTCACGTATACATTATTACTTCCGATGTTAAATTCACGGCATACATCCTTTATGAATAATTAAACATAGAATTTCATAAAACTACTAATACGACTAGATCGATATATTATCACTGGTTTTACCTGATCATTAAAAATATCATTTGAGGTGTTAATAATGTAGGAATTAGGGTGTTGATAATGTTGATAATGGAGTGTTAATGTACGGGGAATGAGAGCCTGATGATATGAAAAATCTCTCTGAAAATGGTTTTGCAATTAGTTTTAATATAGGTAGAACAATACGTAAAAAATATTGATATATATCTTTCATAGGCCGTTACCTATTTCAGAGTATTGTTAAAATACGATTGAAATATGAAATTGGCGAACTGAAAAATTACCAAATCTATCTAAAAACTGTTATAAATTTGATGAATTTATTACTCTTACAATTCCATAAATTTCTTCTAAAAATAACATGCCTTAGATATTAGTAACATTAGCAGCTTTTGAATAATGCCATATGATTTATAGCTTAGTTTCCGTGGAATTTTAAGAACCAAATACGTCTGATTGAATATTAAAGAATGGCACAAATTGATGCATCACTGTATTTAATACACATAATATATTCAATTAAATCTGTTCAGTCCCTTTAAGAGGTTTTGGTGAGGAAAAGAGTCCCCAATCCTTTTGTCAATAATCTTATAATTACCCCGGTGATCACCATACATCTAAAGTATCAGACAATTCCTCGACAAGATGTAAAGCTGTCCCAGAGGGTGGTGTTATAATAATATTAATGACGGAAAGTAAATTGATATTGTCTACCAAACCTAGATTGTTTTATTGATCTTCAGTCCTGATTATTGACAATGTTTTAAATGTAAAACTAAATTTTTTTGTCATTACATTTATGAAATCATCGTAACCCAAACGGGTTTTGACAAGGTCTTATTAATCCTAATTAGTATACTATACTCCGTTATGTAGTAGTGGATATAAAAACATTGCATCTACAAAGAGTGGTTTGATAAGATTTAGATTTTCTGAAAAGCTTCTAGCACCAATTGGATATATATGTGCAGAAGAGTAGGGTGTTAAACTCCATTCATTTCATTTTCTAACTTACACTTTCTCTTAATCTTTGGAGTTTTTACGAAGTAATAGAAGCGAACGGGCGAGTGAAGGTTTTAAAATTGCCTGGGTTTTTAGAGTTGTTCATGCTGTAATTTCGTTTATACCATCGCACTGAATATAACGACTCAGATACAACACACTTTTGACAGAAAATTACAATGGTACAAATTACACAACCTCTTTACAATAATTTTAAAGTCACAAATCGATCGCTTGGTAAAACAAACACTTAGATGACTACATTCCTTGATATTATTCATTTCACGATGTTTATATATCACGTCAATTTAGTAAAGACGATTATGTAAAAATTTCTAAAATCTTTGGGAAAAACTGAATTAATATACACGTTGTTTTTCTTTTTCTCTGTCAGATTTACATATAGTTATTTGTTATAATTTGATAAGAAAACAGAACTGGTTTCCGTCAAAATAATCAAACGTCATTGATATAGGGCTATAACAGAATTCTAATTTTAACATAATATATATGGAAATAATAACCTGTGTCTAAAAAAAGGTCTAATACACATGGACGCGGTCCTGTCTTAACATTCATCCTTTGGAGATAAACATAGACTCTTTATTTTTCATGGGTCAGAAATCGGTCCAATACATAAGGACAGTATCCTGTCTAACATTTAGTCCTTGGAGACAAATATAGACTCTTTATTTTACATAGGTCAGAATTTGGTCAAATACATAAGAACATGGTCCTAACATTCAGCCCATGAGGACAAATCTGTGTATGATATGAGGAAAAATACACACAATATTTCGATGGACAATTTATGAAAGATACACAATTACATGTGTAATAAATGAATATATTAATGCTGCAGCGATCAAGTACGTGGCCGCAAATGATGTACAGGTTATCATGATTTGAATAATATATACATTAAATCATAAATAAATATTAGAGATGTTTAAGACATTATAAGATAGATGAATACGGAGTATTGTAATTCTTTGCTATCTTGTAATCTGGTATGATTTGATTATAAAGACCAGAGATAAGTCGGGCTGTGTGTAAAGTCACAAGGTCATCTACCCAGCTGCTACAAGAAAGATCATTACTAAGGGATTTGGTAAAAGACTAGCTGGTAGGTTAGACAATATCATCGTGAACCTAAATTATTATCTTTATAAGAAAAAAATAGTTTTTACAAGCCATGTCCACTATGCCAAGATATAACGAACTGTGTAGTGTAGAAATCCAGCTTGTTCTTAAAACATTACACAGAAAACCAGCTTGTTCTTAAAACATTACATAGAAATCCAGCTTGTTCTTAAAGTTAATTCGAAAATTTACTTATCATTAAGACAATAAATAGCAAACTTTTTGGCTAACGCACTAAAGGAACGTGTATTAACAATGCACCAGATATGATTATTGATATTAAAATATTACACAGAAATCTATCTTAATATTGAAAAATTACACAGAAAACTAGCTCATTAAAAAAAAACATTACACAGAACACTACCTTGCTATTACAAAAATACATAGAAACTACCTGGTTAATAAAGCATTACACAGAAATATTTATATTTATTTCACAAGATTATGAACCAGTCATTATTATTGATATTAAAACATTACATAGAAATCTAGCGTGTTATTAAAACATTAAACAGAAATCCATCTTATTATTAAAACATTACACGGAAATCTAGCTTGTTATTAAAACATTACACAGAAAACTATCTTATTTTTTAAAACTTTTCACAGAAAACGATCTTATTATTTAATATCACACAGCAAAGTATCATTTTATTAAAACATTACACAGAGAACTGTCTTGTAATCAAAACTATACCAAAAAAGTATCTTGATTGTTATAAAAAAAACTTATACGAAAACTAGCTTGTTATTAAAACGTTATGAAGAAACCTAGCAGTATTTCAGAACACGTTAAAAAGACTTGTTAATGATCCATGGCTTGGTATTTAGAAAACAAAACGAAACCAAACTTGCCCTCAAGGAGCCATTCAATCCAGTTTTCTCTATCGCACTAGAAGGTGAGCAAAGTTTTTGTCATAACATTTATTAATTATATGATGGTATGGACTATCTCTAAACGTTTATAAATCTTGTAATATCTGATTAACTATTTATGAAGGGAGTCAATTACCTCGTCTAGTACTATACCTATCTTTATAACTGTCACGAGATAACTTATGGTTATGTTATTCACGTATGCTTATACTCAACTAATTTAATTGATAAACCTTCATAAATTTAGAATGAATCTAACAAATCTCAGATGGTTTGAATCGTGGTTTGTATTTGTGTTAAATCAAAGTCGTAACATCGCGGTGATACATTAAAAGCAAGTGTTGTTATAATTGTGTGAAAAAGATACATTACAGTCTCGGATCACTTGAAATTTGGTTATTAATTGAGTTTAAAAAATTTGTATGTCATAATATAGTGTTGATATTGAAAGCATCAATTTAGATTAATCCAATTTTCAGACAGACGTTTGTTAAGTGGTTCTTGCAAATCCGATATGAAGTCACCCTGCAAAGACTGCTAATAATATCGAAGGCCGAAAGTGACGCCACAAACAGCTTAGTTTAAGTGGATATGCAGGAACCATAAACAACTGATCTGAAAATTGGAAGGGTGAAATTATTATGATTATTGGCTGATAAAGATGAAGGTCATTCAAAATGAAGACAGCTTCATTTGGCTTCTTTTTTCGATTTCTAAAATGTCTATGGATCTCGATATGCACAGTCTGTAGCTCACGGGGCCTAGGTTTATTAATCCATCAATGATAACACAAACTGGTCGAAATATTAAAATCAAAGTAACTTACCCATGGCCGATCGCTGTTCTATGTAAGATGGACAGGCAAAATAAACAGTAGTTCTTTTCTTTGCAGCATCAACACAACTAAAACCATCCCACGTCCTCGGACAAGAATCGTCACCAATTTTGGCGGTCACTTGCTCATGAAGTTGCTTCTCACAACATTGTGCAGCAGCTTTACAGCACTCCGTCCAACGATTACAATCGCGGGCATCTAGAGTTTTACAGACGAGACCTGTCACACTTTGATTGTAAATATCTGGGTATATTATCGTGGACGGTTCCAGGTCGGAGTTGTTTCTAGCAGTTAAGGTATGTCCATGCGGCCAATTCACCCTTAAGTCCATCTTGTCTTGAAAAAGGTAATGATAACACATTGCACACGTCCACAGATTAAACATTCCTTTAGAGAATTCGCCATATCTGTCTCGACACTGTTCCATTTTTTGTCCCGTGAAATTGAATTGATTTCTTATTCAGAAATGAGACGGTAAGCAATAATGAATGTGTAATTTATTTCATCTGTGAAATATTCAATTTCTCTTCTGTCATTCCATAGCTCAGTCATCTGGGGGTTTTGACGTAATCTCAATATTAAATCTACATTTTCTCTAGGCCATTTAGTGCATGAGCAACCTCCATTTTACCTGAAAAATATTTAAATTTATGATTCTCGGAAACTCACACTGATCATGCCATACAAGCGAGTTACATATTAAATATTGACATTAACAGAGATGATAAAACGAAGAGGAGACAGAGAGCATAAGGGCGAAAAGACAGAGGTGTAGATAAGAAAAGGGTGTAGAGAACCTGTAGAAAGAAAGAAGAACAGACGGTAAATATAGGAGAATATTTTGGGGAGAAGCTGAGAAAAGTTTAAAGGGGTATGTAATATAGAGGAAGGAAAGAGAGAGGGAAATGTAAAGAAACACGGGATTGAAGATAGGAAAGAATTGTAAACAGACGGATGTGTGTAGAGTGGAAGTCAGAAATTTGAAGAGACACGAGGTAGAGATTTAGAGTTGAAGAAGGTGATGTGTAGATGAGATTGGAAATAAAGAGAGAGAGGAAGAAAATACATTGAGGGTTCGGGGTTTATTAGAGCTTGAAAGTTTATAGAGAGATGAAGAAGAAAGTGAGTGTAGAGAAGAAGCTTAGAGAAAGGATGTCAAATGAGTTGGATGTGAGGTGTTAACAGTGGTCAAGGAAGAGATCGCTATTGATAGTTAGAAGAGGAGATAGTGAGAACTAGATAACGGGACTTTGGGGCATTCTTTTATATTGAGAGATACTCATTGTACCTCCGTGCATTGCTTCGAATTACAGTTTTTCGAAGACTTAATATAAGTTGCGATTTTTCCACGACTTAAACAGACTTTCCATTCGATCGAATTTACATGTATTTCTAAGTAGGAACAAATTAAATTTTCATAATTAGCCTCAATGGTCAAATAAAATCGTACATAATTGCCTCCCTTGAGAAAAAAACATATATAAAACGTTTAAATTAAAAAAAGATAAAGAGATAGTCGAGCGTTGCCTAATATAACTAAGTTTGGCAAAACATTATCACAAAAATATACAATTTGATTTATATGATAAATTAATATAGGCTTAACAGAAGAAAAATAGTAAACCTATCCAACTCTAGGTCGAGCCATGTCTAAACTGGCTCGGGGAAATTTAAAAAAAAAAAGTTCCGTCTTCTCATGGTTATTTTACCAGTAAAAAGCTACTTTTAATTATGATTAAATTTCGTTGAATATTTTGCCAGTGTTGGAGTTTTAATTCAAAATCATATGAATTTTCTCGGTTTTCCGTGAATTTATATATCGTACATTGTCTGACTATGTTAAGGTAAATTCAAGAGTAGAGGTCAAGGGCTCTGGATAAACATGTAAGAGTCAAATTTTTTTTTTTTTTTACCCTTTTGTAATAAAGATATTATTATTATTATTATTATCATTATCATTATCATTATCATTATTATTATTATTATTATTATTATTATTATTATTCCCTTTATGAGTACAATTTGAAAATCTCTTATTGGATGTATTAAGCGTTTATAATTAACTACTTGATTTTGTATATTTATCGGATTAAAGAGGGATTTTGATGTATAGTTATGACACTGATGGATATATATATACTGTTATTAGTCAAGTTTGAGAGAAATTAAAATTGTATGTTTCTTCTAAGGGCTATTATCCCTTTAACGGAATTTTATTTGGGAGTGGGAGCCTGTGGACTTGGTTTAACCAGACCCTAGTTGAGCCTCTGTCTTGAATCGCGTCAAGTTTGGAAAAGAATTGCTGGAAAACCTCTATGAACAAAATACTTTATAAAATTCTGGAATTAATTATGGAATTATTGAAAAAAAGTTTGAAAATATTTGTAAATGTTTTTCAATAATTTCTTTTTTATGGATGTATTGGAATATAGAGGGATTCTGTTGTATATTTATGACATGATGATATACTGTTGTTAGCCGAGTTTCAGACTTGTTCATTCTTAGAGGCGGTATACCTTAAAAACAAGGCACTTAACAAAATTCCCGACAACAAACTAATTCAGATAGTTAATTTATCTGTAGCAAGTTTTTTTTTGACTACCTTGTGATTTGTAGCCTTATCAGTCCCTGAAAGGTTGGGGCGGAGGAAAACAGAAGGCATAGAGAAGAAAAGGGTGTAACCTGTAGAGAGAAAGGAAGAAAAGACGGGAAATGTAGCAAATAGGGTTGAGAGAAAGAATGAAATGACAGTGGTGTAGTGTAGACAGAAAAGTGTTAAGAAGAAGGAATATAGAGAGATACGGGAATACAAATGGATACGGGGTTGAAGGGAGGATTGTAAAAAATATAGAGCGTAAGGAGAAGAGACATGGATGTAGAGAGGGAAAAATGGAAAGACGGGGAATGTGGCAAGAAGTGTAGGTAAAGTGGGGTAGAGAGAAAGGAAGGGAAGACAGTGGTGAAGATTTAAGTGGAGAAAAACCCAAAGATTGTAGAGAAGATGAGCAGATATAAAGGAAGAAAGGGAAGGGGTGAAGAAGATACGGGGAGAATACAGAAGAGGAAACAGCATGAACCTGATACTGGGGATTTTGGGATATTCTCTTAAATTGAGAGATACTCATTGTATCTCCGTGCGACGCTTCGAATTACAGTGTTCCGAAGACTTCATATTAGGTGTTGTCATCCACATTTTAAAAAATTTTAACATTTCGAACAAATGAAATTAAACAATTTTCATAATTAGCCTCAATGGTCAAATAAAATCATACAGAATGGCCTCCCTTGAGGTTAACGTATATAAAACGTTTACATAATAAAACAAATATAATAATATAGATAGTCGAGCGTTGCCTAATATAACTAGGTTTGGCAAAACATTTCACAAAAATATACAATTTGATTTGTAATGAATTAATGTTGTCTTAACAGAATAAATATTGAACCTTGAAGTTTTTAGAAATACATTGAAGTGCTATTTTCAGTCATCAGTTTTATTTTAGTACAGAACATTCAATGATTGATTAAACCGGATAGATAGAACATGAAGAACAGACAGATAATCTTCTACTTTATCACAAAGTTTTTGTCCATGTCAAGTTATAAAAAAAGTGGTGTCATTGATTTTGTTCCCTTCACGCTCTGCAACACATGTTACCGATAGTTGAAATCGAACTTTTTTTCCGACAGCGAATATTTAAACGACTGCTTCATATCTTCCAAATTCCACTTGATAGAGCCCAATTTCATCTATTCAAGACCAAATTTTAAAAACAAAAATTCGACGGTCAATGTCTTAACTAGCTTTGTGAGAGAAATGGGAATCTTTTTTTAACATAGAGCATGCTCTCTTGTATTCTAAGACCCTCGGAAACGGAAGTTTATTTAGGGGGGGGGAGCCTGTGGGCTTGGTTCAACCAGACCCTACTTGAGCCTCTGACTTGAACCGCGTCAAGTTTGGACAAGTATTGCTACCGTCCTCGGAAAACCTTTATGAACAAAATTCTTGAAAACACTCAACTGGAATCTGGTAGAAAAAAAAATCTTAATTTAAATTTTAAATATCAAATCATCAATAAAAATATGACAAATCAAACACAAATTCTGAACTTATCAGACATTTATATAAAAAATACGAGATCATATTTTCAAAACAAATTCAAAATACAATATCTGAAAAGAGGTTCAATGTTACTAAACAAATCCATTATATAAACAAAATTATAAAAACAAATTCAGTATACAAAAACAAATGAAAGTTTTTTTTGTATTTCAAAACAAATTCAATATTTCAAAACAAATTCAAGATTTAAAAACAAATCAAATATTTAAAAACAAATCTAATATTTCAAACAAAAATTCAATATTTCAAAACAAATTCAATATTTCAAAATAAATGAAAGGTTTAAACACAAATTTAAGATTTCAAATAAATTGAATATTTAAAAACACATCCAAAATTTCAAAACAAATCCAAAATGTTTTCAGACTAAATTTCAAGTTTAATTTTTCATCTATTACAATGTACTCACCAATCATTGTCGTCTGCTTGTATCTTCCTTGAGTTTAAATCCTTCCAATGATAATTATAATTCGATGTCACAGCCACAGATTGCAAGAATTGTCCCAGTGTCGGCCGTCAACCCCTATTACTAAAAGACTCTCTTCACAAAGTATCCCTATAGTTCTTTTACAAGTTAAATCAATAACTCACTAATTGTCGAGGAAACCACATACAAATAGTTCTGTTGTTCCACCAGTTTACTTTCTGCTTTCAATGATAAATGATCGAGTTGACGTTGATGACATTTTAAATCAATATTTAGTATCAGAAACATAACGTACTTATTACTGTTGAAATTCACTTCTTTTAGTCTTAAGTTATGATAATAAAAAGACAAAACCGAAGTTAAAAAAATCGGTCAGTTGTAATAATAGTCTATAGGCTACAATATATTTACAAACTGATAGAGATCAAAACAAACGCTAAAATGAGTGGGCCCCACTATCGCTCGAAACGGTGACATCCATAGACTTACTACGTGGGACTTAGGTAGTCATAATTTACGTTCTCTATAATTTGTAAAGTAAGAAATTATCGATAAATAACAGGTAATTATTGAAAAAAGCTTAATGTTGTGTTAATGTTTTTAAATGATTTCCTTTTAATGGTTTTATTGGCATATGGAGGGATTCTGTTGTATATTTATGATACAGATAAGTCAACTGACGAATATATACTCCAGTTGGCCAAGTTTCAGACTTTAAATTGTATGTTCATTCTAAGAGGTGGTATACCTTAAATTTTTATTATACAATTTAACAACTCACTACGAATAGATTGTTTAGAACATAATTTCCGACTACAAACTAATTTAGATACTTAATTTATCAGTAGCCTTTTTTTTATTGATCACCTTTTAATTTGTAGCCTTATTAGTCCATGTAGTCTTTAGCATTTGGTTCCAGTTGTCTCAGTGTTGTTTAATTTCTCTCTGACTGTGACTCAAACTAATAGAGTGGGGATGGGGTGGGTTGCTTGGCGTGGTTGAAAGTACTTGAGGTACATGCAAATGATATTTCTCATAAAAACATTAAACCAGTTCCTAATTGCGTAAAACAGTGGCAAATAAATATAACCTCCACCTCTTGAAAAAGCGTTTGATGTTTCTTTTGAAATCCAAGATCTCATTCTAGATTATACTAGTCTAGTCCGAATACAAACTTTAGACTCTACCGTTTTCAGAATTATGTGAGCGCCACCTACTAACAACAAACACACGTGTTAAATGTCAAAATAATATTTTTGGAAAATTCTACTTTTTCAGTCCGTAGTTGTGTTAAAATGGGAAAGAACAGATTCAAGAAACGAGAGAAGACATCTTTAGGTAATATTTTTCATGGTTAGACAATATCAAAGTTTAAATAATCATGAAACCAAACTGATTCGTCAAAACTAATCGAGAAATTAGGCTTATAAGAAGAATAATGTTTCTTGAAATAGCATACTTTTCACTTTGCGCCGTTAGTTAATGGTTGTTGCCCATCGCATATAACATTCTGCATAAATTGTTGGAGAGGTTATGTTGATGTTGGTAGTGTATTTTGTCTAATCTTGTTGGTAAAAGTCACATGAGGTATTATTGCTGAGACATTTACAATTCCTATCACAACACAAGTTCACACAAGGAACAGGTTCTGATTTCACTCATGAGTAATAAAATTTAATAGTTTTGAAAGTTAAAGACGAATGAACAAAGAATATCCATCAGAAATTAGCCAATGTTGTTTGATTCTTGTAAATTTTAGAAGATAGAAGGAAAAACATTAAAGAAACAAGAAATAAAGAAAATGTTGCTGTAAAGAAAACCAGTTCAACATACACTGTTGATCAACTCCTAGATAAAGTAAGTGAAGTCAAATGGAAAGTTATTCAGTTTAAATGTAGAGCTACCATTTCTGCCATTGCTGTAGGCCAGAGCGACGGACTTTCAAATGGCAACTTGTTCCATGGACGAAATATGTGGTGCTACATGCCTTAAAATTTGCGTAAGAGGATGCTAATGGCAGCTTTTCCAGCCAACTTTCTGTCTATTCAAAAATTGGTTGTATTATTTATATAAGATAGGCCTACTTTGTACAGGCTGATCCTTCAAAAAAGGCTAATTCATTGGTGCACACAAATAGATGGACTCACAATGAAATCAATAAGCTTTTTTAAAGAGAATTACTATTGTTGTTTACAACATTTACAAAAGTTTCCAAAATGTTAACATAGACTGTTTTATTTGATTTAGGCTGAAGAATTTTTAGATAATTTTGATTATGATTTAGCTCAGAAATTCTGTCAGAGAGCTTTAGAAGTAGACAGGGAGAATATAAGAGCATTGGAATTAACTGGTAACGTGTTGTTGGAATTGGGTGATCAGCAATCGGCAGAACAGGTAGTTTGATTTTCCATTTAGGAAATCCAGAGCTAAAAAGATTGTGACACTTGACACATACAAAAACAGGTCTGAACAGTTTCTTAAATCAAGACACAAGGATAATTAGGAGACATTTTAAAGGTGTGACCTACAGAATTTTGCCAAACTTTAATTCTTTTATACTTCTTTTACTACCATTACTGTCAACCATTCATGTTGTTTTTAACTTGTTTGATTTCAGTGTTTTCTTAGGTCAGTAGAGATTAGTCCAGAAGAAGGACATTCTAAGTACATGTATTTAGGTCAACTCAATAAAGGTGCTAATGCTATCAAATATTTCTCTAAAGGAATTGAACTCATGATTCAAGCTCAACAAAAAGAAGCTGTAAGTTTGGTTACTTTTAATTGTCTGTGTTAATAGCAATAGCTCTGTAATTCTTCTGCAAATGTGAACCCTGGACTTCCTATTTTTTTACGATCAGTAATATTTTTTTGTAATTTTTCTATAAAACTACTAAGAATTTGATGTGATGGGTGGAAGGATTTTTATATAAGTAATGACTTAGATAGAATTTTGAATATAATCTTGCCTTTGCCTCTCATCTGAAATTCCTTTAATTTTTATATTCCTTGCATTGGATCCCTGAGTGTTAAATATTTTAAGATGACTGTATATTTAAATATTTAGGAAATAGTAGGAGCTAGTAATGTGACTGAAGACAAACCAGTATCACCAATAGATATATCTAATGCCTATTGTTCTATAGCTGAAATATACATGACAGATTGCTGGTAGGTTAAAAGACCATCTTTCTACTAGGTGCTTGTTTATATCCAGGACACTGATATCATTGATTTGTGCCATTTTAGGGGCCCAGGCTTGATTTGTTTCAGACAATCATCCGGCAGCCTCAAACACATGAAATCTATTGCTTAGCTAATCAGAAATTTACAGAGTTTACCTTTGAAATTTGAGCCTTCAAATCCATATGTATCCATAATCATCCGTGTTTGAAAAATCATAATGTCTTAAGATATTACGAACGTCCCGCCATATTGGAAAACGGTTCGTCTTGATAATCAAAGAGTTATCCTTCCCGTCGTGCAATAGAGGTCATCTATATAAATAGACTACAACGCATTTTCAATTGTAGACTTTGTCAACAGGACACACAAGTTTCAGACTGACTGGAGACCAGCCGCGTACAGCACGAAAAAAAAAATGAAAAGTGAAATTTTTTGTTTGAGGTATATTTCAAGGTATATTGCGATTTTCTTAGAGCTTGAGTATTTCTGAGGACTGTTTAAATGTAACAAAGGCCCAAAACGACCCCTAAATATCAAGCCTGGGCCCCTTTAAGTTTCAGGCAGACATTTCACTTAAATGGCACATTTTATGACATCACTATTATAAAAGCAGCTATTGATAACTTTTGAGATAGTAACATCATAAATTACCTAGTTTTATCGGAATTGCAGTAGCAAAAGATGGTAGATAGATAACCTCTTTACAACCTCTTTCCTTGTATGTGTATCACATACTCTTTTAGTTTCAATATTCTCCATATTATTCCTTACCATCCATCTGTCTGGTACCTGACTGGGTTGACTGAAATGATTAGAAAGGATGACCAGGATTAGAACCTACAACCACCATGATGCAAAAGACAATTGACATTCTTTTATGCCTGTGCTATACTCTAGAAGATACAAAGACTGTATATTTTATTTAAGTTTTGAAGATTCAGCTGAAAATAAATGTAAAGAGAGTATAGAGGCTGCTATAACATCAGATCCTGATAATGCTGAGGCTTATCAACTTAAAGCTAGTTATCTGTTATCTCTGGACCAAAAACAGGTAGAAGTTTCTTAATACTGACTACACTTTTGTCTGCATTATTAGCCACATAACTACATGAAATAAACACAAACCACCTACATTAAGTTAAGTTATATGAATATTAATATACAATTGTGGAATATCAATGTGTTATTTTATTGCAGGAAGCTAAGGAAATGATAAATAAAAGCATATCACTATGGCTACCTAAAGCTAAATGTAAAGAAGAAGAACTACCTGATACAGAGTTTGATCCTGTTCAGGTTTGTAATTTTGCATCCTAAGGGACAGACACAAATAAAACTTTCCTTGGTAGTTGTGAAGTAACATTCTTCAAGATGACTTGATTCCTAGATGGCTTAAGATTATTATACTGGAATATAACTTATACAAATTATCCCTATTTAAGAAAAGATCCCTTGACTGTTAGAAATCGCTAAAAAAAAGTAGGTTAAGCTTATGCCGCTGTCCTGGCAAAATTCCCTCATTGCAACCAGAGTAGGACGTAAAACTCCATTTCTTTTTCAAGTGCTTTAACAGCCTTTTTTATTTGTAGAATGTACCATTATCATTTGAAAGTAGAATTAATACATGTAGAATATTAATAGAAGTAGAAGAATATCAGGTCAGTGTTTTTTTATATTCTAGAAATGTCCTTGCTTGGTCAAAAAAAAGCAACACATTTAAAGGGATTGTACAGAGGTTTTTATTTGAGAATTTAACAGGATCCACAGATATTTTTCATCTGTCTTATATGGTTCTTGCACACATATATATATCATTTATTCAGCTCTCTACTCATAAATTAGATCAACCAATTTTTTGACAAATGAAAAATATCTAATTTTAAGACTAACTGGAGCATTGTAATGAAATGTCTGATTATTTTCCACCAGTCAGCTGTAGATGTAGCAGAGGGCTTATTAGATGAAAACGACCAAGAGCCACAAGTCTGGTATTTGATAGGCTGGGCCAACTATCTACAAGGAGAAGATTATAAACATAATGCACGATTTTATCTAAATAAAGCACACCAAGTTAGTTAATTCTTTTCCTTATTATTTCTGAAGACTTCATTTAAGTGGATTTCAAGAGCCAGCCTACTAAGAATTCATGTTTCATGAATTGCAAAGCCCTGATAACTTAAATCTTTGACTGAATTGATGTAAGAGGGATTAAAATGAATATGAGTGAGTTTACTGAATTGCTCATAGCCATGTCTAAGTTTAGAAAGTTTCAATAAATCTGTCCTGATAATGATTGTTAATCTGAAACACATCATATCAGTAGCAGAAGATGAGTTTGAGAAAATTAGAGGACTGCTTCTGTGCAGTGAGTTCGCATACCGGTACTTTCCTCATTACCAAGTCCAATTTATTTAAAAGTTCATCCCAATTTTCATAATATCTGTCCTTAAAAGGGTTGTTAATCTAAAACACATCATATCAGTAGCAGGACATGAGCTAGAAATAAAACCATGTATTTGTGGCTTTAGTTAGGCAATTAAATAAAGTATATTGTAGGTGTACAAGAAGAATAATTATGACGATCCTGATCTATATCAACATATAGAGGAATTATTACAAGAATTACCTCCAGGTAGATTTCAAAATACTAATTACATTTTATCACCTGTTTGGACTTTGCCAGGTGGCATAAGGAATAAGTCTTGCCAAATTTAAGGCAATAGAACGGTGGCTTATGGGAACTTCGATGTAATTCAATTCATTTTCCACTGTCAGTGATGGAGCTAACTGGATAATGCTGCTTTTGTTAGTGTGGGAACTGGGAAGTATTTATTCATGATTTAAGTGAATTCTGGTATATAAAGCCTGGGAATATGTGATATTGCTACTCAATATTATGGTGTTTTATACCTAGACAGCAATAGCCACCTTTCTTGTATCACAAAATACTGTTATATGGACATAAACAGTAAGTCTGAGCCCTTGACAGAAAAAATTGGAACATTATGGTTTATTGTTTTAATCAAGGCCTCTAATTTGCTGTAATCAAATGACTGTTTTGACTTCTATGAGGGTGCGCTACGAGGGCATAGGGTGTAAGAAGCTCAATGAAAGCCCTGACCTAGGTCACACAGCAATTGATAAGTTAATGGAAAATGTATTGGAAGATTTTTCTGTTTACTCAAGGGAAGCTAAGAAACAACTCCATGAGGAGCAATGTTTATATTTTATGGTTCAATGGAATCAATAAATTTCCAGATGGTTGAAACTAGCCATTTCATGACTCTATATTTTTGTATATGTTTTATAGGTGATAATGATGATGATGATGAAGAAGGAGGTCTTCTTCATGAACAAGATTTGGATGCTATACAGAGTTCTGATGAGGAGGATATGGAACATTGAAGGAGGGCATTATTTATGACAATTTGTTCATTGAGACAAAAAACTGAATGAAAAAAAATTGAATAAATTGTCATTTTTGTTTATTAACTATATTAAACAATGTATTTAATTCAAGAATTAAGAAAAACCATTTTTGAGCCTAGATTTTTTAAATTAATGACATTTTTCTAAGACAACTGTCAAGGGTGTTTTTTTTTATCATATCTTGAGGTATTATCCAATTGCTAGGATTGAATCCTGGATCTTCAGGCTACCACATAAGCTTCTGTTTGACTGACTGGGCCAAAGCAACCCCAGACAGTTCAGAAATGTACAAAACTATTAATTCTTATATTTATTACATTTACATATACATGTACAAATTTACACAACCAAAACATACACAAGTTAACATAATATATAACATGTAAGATATTTGTGTAAGTGAGTCATGGCTCTATACCGTCCAGATAACATAGCACATCATTGAAAACAAAAGAACAGTCCACTTTATTTACAGGTAGTGTATGTATAAGTCTTGCTTGTTTAGTTTGAATTTCTATTTATTATACCTATAAATAAAGGGGATTCCTGTTTTGTTTTGAATTGAACCAGCATGTGCACAAATTGCTTTGCTTGTTTTAAAAAGACAGGTCCACCATTTCGCTTTGTGGCGGGAGTATCAAGATGAATCACCCTTTTAACAGATAATTCTGGACACACATGGATTTTAATGTTCAAATTAAGACAATGAGCTGTGAACACTATTAATGATTAGCTTATTGTAGGTAATCATGTATTTAAATTATGATTGGTCAAACAAATGGCGAACCTGTCTCTCTAATATGAACATGGGTAGTCCACTTTAATTTTTAGAATTGAATTACATGTATGGTATTGAACACTAAGTGTATCCTTACATTTTAATTATAATATATATAGATAAACGAGATTTCAATAAATTTGAGGAAGAATATCATAATTCTAAACTGGAATGTAGTCAATAATAAATTTCTGATACACATTAATAGTTTGGAAATTCAAATCCATTAATATTTATTGCACAAAAATAGGGCATGAATAGCCTTTACTTCTATGGTAAGTTTGTGAGCAAATTTTCTCAATTTTCAAAAAAAATAAACCATTCTAAACTGGAATGTTATCATTAATGAATAAGTTTCAAAAAATTGTAAAGAGATAAATCTCTGGTCACACCTTATAGACAAAACAGAGGGAAATAAGACTTGGGGCCATTTCCAGTTACTTCCGGTGAATCCTGTTCCTGTCATTTGATTGGTCAGAAATGGCAGGTTGAAGTCGCATTTTTACATATAAATACGACTCACCATGGGCGCAGCCATCTTGATTGGTCATGTGATTTCAAGCGCCTCCTAGCGTGTTATTTACTGATTACAATCCAGTCCATGTCGGTGAGTGCGCAACTGTGACTGGAGGCGACTGGTAACGCTCAGGTCTTCTCAGTCACTTATATGTCGGTGTACGCAGGCCTAAAAGCTGAGATGAGGGGAGTCTGTCTGTTGCCTTGTCGGTGTACGTCAGGCTTTAGGTTCTATTAAGAAATAAGATTTCTGTATTTTATCGTTCCAGTCAATCGTCAATCACTTAAATCTCATTTAAAGGTAGTTTGCTATCCAATCAGCTGTATCTGAAATAAATTTTGGAGATAAGACTGTAGTTAAATGTTTTCAGTCTATTTTCACTAGGTCAGACTTTATTTTCCATGGAGTTTATAATGTCAGTTACTCTGTCTATCACATTATCTATAAATGGTCTTTCCATAGGATTAATAGCCATTAAATAACACACGGTCTCTTCTATATCTTGACTGTAACTAAAATATAAACCAAATTATTGTTAGAATATGTTAGAGTAAGGCCAAGTTTTTTACAACTAACTAACAAATAAATGTAACAAATAACGCAAGGCATCATATCCAAACTATGCCCTCATACTTCCTATATTAAACATAATCTGTGTTCATGATGTAATGGAGGCACAGTAATATAAGCCCACTGACAGCTTTGATTTTAACTAACAAGTAATATAGTGAGAGCACTATAAGACAAACATAATATTTTGGTTACAATATGAAAATCAATAGGGTTCATGGTTATGATGACAAAACAAAAAGAAATCTGTAAAGAATTGAAAGGGTTAACAGGAAATAAATTGACCACCTTACCCTATATCTTTAAATTTAAGATTTCGTCCCATCACAGCCAAAGCTATACTATCACCTCTCTGGTATACACTTTCAAAAGGTGACTCTAAATATGCCATAGCATACAATACACAACCTAATGACTAAAAAATTAGAAATTTTATGCAATAGTGGAACAAGTATATTTTTGCTTATCTAACCAGTTAATTAATTATAATATGATTCTGCCATAGTAATATCTTAGTTTTAGTGGCAATGAAAACCGACAGATATGAAAAATCAGAATCAATTCTATGCTCCCGATACATATACAAGGATAAGAAAACCTCTTTACAATCCCTTGAATTTTGAGCAGTATTGAACACTAAATTGAACTTATCAATTTATCTTACCCAAATATCTGTACGTTCGTCTATTGTTGAATGAGTTTCTACGTTGAATAATTCTGGAGCTCTATATAACATTGAACATCTTTCAGCTGCTTGGTCCTTGAAATTAATACATATGATATCCTGATAAATTTCCCTCATTGCACAAGGCATGGAATTTATGGCACTCAATCAAGAACAATAGTATTCAAGTCAAGGAATTAAGTTTAAAGTATTAGGCCATTCAAGTATGTATAAAAGTCATAATAAATATTTAGATCATTGAAAGAAGTATTTAGGTCAAGAACAGAAGTATTTAGGTCATAGGTCATTTAAAGAAGTCTTTAGGTCAAAGACAGACATAACTAGGTCATTGAAAGAAGTATTTAGGTCAATGACAGAAGTATTTAGGTCATAGGTCATTAAAAGAAGTCTTTAGGTCATAGACAGACATAACTAGGTCATGGAAAGAAGTATATAGGTCATAAGATTTATTAAGGTCATTAAAATCTAAGGTCTTCAAAGAAATTATTAAGTCACAGACGTATTTAGGTCATAGACAAGTTTTTAGGTCAATGACAGAAGTATTTAGGTCAATGACAGAAGTATTTAGGTCATAGGTTATTAAAAGAAGTCTTTATGTCATAGACAGACATAACTAGGTCATGGAAAGAAGTATATAGTTCATAAGATTTATTAAGGTCATTAAAGTATAATTAGGTCACAGACAGAAGTATTTAGGTCATAGACAGATATTTTTAGGTTATTGAAAGAAGTATATAGGACATGGAAATAAGTATATAGGTCTAAGACAGAAAAATCAAGGTCATAGAAGGAATTATTTGAGAAAAAGTAGGCCTACTTAGGTCTTGGAAATGATTTTTAGGTCATGCAAAAAGAATATTGGTCATGCAAAGAAAAATATTGGTCATGCAAAGAAGAATATTGGTCATGCAAAGAAGTATATTATGGAGAGAAGTATATAGGTCATAGAAAAAAGAACACGGAACATAATAAAGACATAGTTAGATCATGGAAAAATAAGAATGAGATAAGTTTAAATATAAGATCCTATACTAACTTGTAAAGCTCGGCCTTGAGCTGAGGTTTTAATCTCTACTCTAGCTTTTGTTGCTGATCCTAAATCCATCAATATAGGTGTTGAATCATCTCCAATCATAACATTAGCTGGTTTCACATCTCTAAAGTATTTAATTATTACAATTGAAAATACTGTACTAGTATAAAAATGAATACAGAACAGATGTATAGTATTTTTAAATCAATTGACTAGCATTCAGCATTTCTTCTTTCAGCCATCCTTGGAAATTCTTGAACAATTCTATAAAGCTAAATATAAAAAATGTGGGAAGCCTTTTTCCTTTCCTTCAAGGCAATTTATGTAATACATTTACCTGTGGGCATAAGGTGGATTGTGATGATGCATTGCCTTGAGACCATCACATATTTGATAGAACATTTTCCATAAATTGATTTCTGGCATGTGTTCATTCTTCTTTTTTAATCTTTCCATTTGGTCTTCAATGGAACCTCTCTACAAAGAGAATTTAAAAAGATGTTAAAAGATGAATAAAACATTTAAAAAATACCTAAACATATTTTCTCAAAAACCTAAGAAATTTTGGATTCTAAACTTAAATTCAAAACATGGATGATATTGAATGCATCAGACCAGCATTACTAAAAACTGAGGACTTATTCTCCAAAACTTAACATAACATAAATAAAATCCAGATTGTAAGAAATACAGTTATCAGACTGGATAACAAAACTAAACATAAAATCAATTCTATAATGGACCAATAAGATGACTTGAACACTAATATCTTTTAGCTTAAGTCTTCAAGAATAAGGTGCCTGGTTCTTGACCAAACGTCTTAGATTTCATGTAATCAGCTAATTAAAGTCTTCTAGAATGTAAAAGAGGGGATGATTCATTCAAGCATGACCGTTGTTTTGTATGTCCAATGGCTCTTTAAAATGGGTTAATTCTTTAAATTTTACTTACTCTATAAAATGGCATGACGATCAGAACTTCACTCACTACATCTCTCATTTTTGTATAAACATTGATAGGGACTACAGCCGCTTCTTCCAAGGGTACAATATTACCATGTTTAAATAATTTCATTATCTCCACCTCTTCTAATGCTATTCTTTCATCATCTTTACTGTGACAAGTTATTTTCTTCATAGCATATAATTTATGACTGCTGACATCTTCCACTAAATCTACATAACTAAAGCCCCTGTTTTAAAAAAATATAAATTCATTCAGAAGCATTTATGGCAATGTATTCTCAAAGGGATCTTAGAGCTAAGATATCAGGAAACATTCCAGTGCTAAGATCATTTTGAGAATATGAAGCCTATTCATGCCATATTACAAATACAATAATAATGTGCCAATAGTAGCGGCCAATTTTAATAGTTTTATGCAAGTCTGGATCATTGATTAGGTTAGAGAACAACAATAGTACAAAATCTTTACGAAAATCTAGTACTGTACCGTACCATAAGAAATGTGCACAATATTTTTATAATAATAAAATCATATGCCTACATAAATGTTAAATAGCCTACCCTTCTCCAAGTCTTGATTTTGTGTAGAATCTTCTGTTATTTACATATATAGCTTCTTTACCACAGAAACAACCCATTTTTAAAATGGCAGTCATAAATTCTTGGCTAAGGCTATTTATTCGGCCATCTAGACTAACTGTAAATAATATAAATAATATGAATAACCTATTTTTATGTAAGATACCATACCTTACTAGGAGAAGGGAGGGGAGGGGGGTAAAATCTGGCCAAGATTTGTGTTTTTCTTTTCAAAGAAAATCACTTGTCACAATCAGAAATCATTTCTGATGCACTGCCACTGATGAGAGTGAACAGCTGATCTAGTAGTAGTAGTTAGTCCTTTTTCGATGTTTATATCAAATATAGATCCTAATTAGGATCAGAGTAGTTTGACAGTTTAAAATAGACGGATTCCTTGAATATTTTCTTCAATATAAACCGACCTGTCAAATAAATCTCTAGAAATTTTAACTGGAAGAATAAAATGATTTTATTTATTCATTCATACTGTATGATGTGGCATTATCAAAATTTTGGCTTAATTTAAAAAATTAGTAAACGAAAATTTTAATTATACAATGAAATCTACTAATTTTAGCTGTACTGTTCATGATAAATGAGGAATAAAATAAGAATGTATCCACTGAAAACAATATTTCATGTTAATGACTACTAAGTCTCAATATTGTTTTTTATGATAATCACGTACAAATTTCGTTTCGTTATAGACGTCACGAGACACATTATTTTTGTAAGTAGCCAAAATGGAGGCAGTACCTAGACTGCCTATGCTTTCATTTGATTTAAAACACAGCCCAGAGTACGTAGAATTTGCCCCAGCTTTAAAACAGGTAAAAATCATTAGAGTAATATCTATTTCACACATCGAATCCTGTAAGAATTAAGAAATGGCGGTTAATCTCGACGAAATCAAATTTTTTTGACAGGTGCTGTCATTTCTTCAGGTCATAACGGAATATGACATTCTCGAAACGTCATTTGACATAATAATATTTGATAAGGAGAACTTTAGTCGTTTAGAGTTAAAGTTGTTAGATGACTTGCATGATACAAAACATTAAGTGTGTTATAAGATATTCATTTTAATCATTTAGCTTTATACAAGGAATTTTAAGCTTGAACTAAGACAAGCCTGCACCTTTTATTTTTAGAAATGATTCAATGTTTAGTGACATTGTCAATTTCTTAACCTTTTGTTTTTCTTCCTTACTTTACTTGTGAAGTATTTGTGATTAACAAAACCGTAATATATTTCCCATATGTTTGAGAAAAAAATTACTAATTAAATTTGCAACGTTTTTCTATGAAGCTTTCAGAAAGTTGAGTTACCAGTTTTGTATTATTTGTATTGATAAAAATTAATTTGAAAAATCTTTTTCAGTATATTCAAGAGCATTATGGAGAAGATCCAGCTCTCTATAATAAGGCATGTGCAGACATTGAACAATTAAGACAGGTAAATGATTTGAAATTGTCTTACTTTATAAGCTACATGTAATGTAAAATTCAAACTTAAAAAATTCAAAGTAACAACCACCACAAGTGCTGGGCTATTGCAAGTTCATCTGTAAACAAATCATCATAGCATTAGTTTAAATTAATTGGATTCTCTTTTTACTGGTATTACCCAGTTTAGCTACATATATCGTGATAAATGTTTTGTCTTATCATAAATCTATTTACCATTACATTGGCAACAATGACCAATACCTGGTTAGAGGTAAAAAACATCAGATGACCTCTTATCAAAAATTCATTATTGTGTTGTATAATATTCGTGTAATTATAAATTTTATTAGTATCATTGTCCTCTTGTATTATTTTCAGTCTGCTGTTCATGTTTCAAGGGATTTTATAGGTTGTACTACTTTAAAGAAATATTATGCTCAGTTACAGTTTTTACAAGGTAGATTTCCTCTCGGTGAGGGAGAGAATTCCATGGTTTTTACATGGTAAGAAAATAATTTTTTGAGGTTTTTTTTTTGGTGCTAGGTAAATAGCTTAATTTAAATTTTTAATTCAGTCTTCCTTTAGTTGGAAAGTTTGTAATATGATTTACCTTTAAAGTTTCAAATGTGCCATTCGTTTCACCAGTCTCAACTTAGGTTCAGTAATAGAAAGTTCATGACAGCTTATTGTGAACCTTCAAATCAATGTGTGACCCACTCGTCATTTCTTGAGCCTCCAATATTTATGGAAAATACCTAAATAGAATATAAATTTCTGAGTTTGAGGTATTTTTAATCAAATTATACGATTATACCTATCTTTTTAATTATACACACACATTATTTTAGGGAAGATATACAAACTGGTAGAGAACATGTCATAGCTGATATCAAGTTTGAACAAGCTTGTATATTATACAATATAGGATGTCTACACTCTATATTGGGTGCTATAGATACCAGACAGAATGCTGAGGTCAGTAAAAGATATAATATCCTGTTTTTACCCACTTTGCTTTTCGTGGATTCATTTAACTGATTGTTAAATAAACAAATTTTCTGTGCTTTTTATTTGAGAGAAAGAGTATATGACATAACAGTAATTGAAGATGAGTGTAGAGTAGACCATCTAAGTGCCATATGATTCTATTTATAATTTTACATTTAATATTTCAGCATGAAAGGCATTGAAGTTATTGAAATTTGTTTTTTTCAGGGCATGAAGGTCTCATGTACACATTTTCAATGTGCTGCCTGGGCTTTTGAACATCTTCGCGATCATTTCGGAAGTTCTGCTATGAGTACAGACATGGCGCATGAGATGCTAACATTCCAAATACAGTTGATGCTGGTAAGTGTGATTTATTCAATAATGTTACTACCAATATCAAATTTATCACTTAATTGTTGTCATAATGGAAAGAGGGGAGTGTTTGACATGACTTTTAAGTGATTTGAAGCTTGAAAATATTCCCCAACAAGCTTTCAACCCACTGGATAAACCATCTTTAAAAGGCATCACAGGAACATAACTATCACATTCTTGTGACTTAAGTTAACTATAAGCTTTCTCAGTTGTATTTATACCCCTGGATTGTACAATTTTTATATAAGTGTAGGTCCAGGGACAAGAGTGTATATGATATGGTTGTATTTTTGTATAATTATTTTAGGTCCACAATACAAGACTTTATATATGTTTTTATTTTTGGTATAATTGTAGTCCCTCAATCAAAGATAATATATGTTTGTACTTTTTGTATAATTGTAGGCCCACTTTGTAAGATTGTATATATATGTTTGTATTTTTTGTATAATTGTAGGCACAGGGACAAGAATGCATATTAGAGAAATCTATGATAGATAGTAGAAAGAATACAATAACAGCTAAAGTAGCTGCTCAAGTTGTAGAATTTTATAAAACAGCTATCAAAAATCTGGATGTGTGTAATTCAGAAAGTCTAGTTAATTCTCGAAGCTATAAGGTAGGTTTCATTTGTCATTGCCACATTATCAAAAATCTTAAATCTTCTATGTCTTAACACTTTATGTATTTCATATTTACTTTGTTTGACTATTGCAGGTAAATCTTATTTTAGTGTCCAAAATAAATATCTGTGATGTTTTCTCACTTTGAAACCAGTCATCAGTGTGTTTGTACCCTTTACATTATAATATGCCCACATGAAATTTACAGGGTGTTTTGTTGTCTTCATGGTGTCCACAGTTGCCCATAAACAATCTACAAGGCACATTTCATTACAGATTTGGAGGAAACTTTTTCATCAAAATATCATGTTTGACTCAGCTATGTCACTATAGCTTCAAAGCTTCCAGTGGATGTATATAACCTTGCCTGGCAAGCAATATTTAATTCTTAATATTAACAAATAATACACATGTAAATTTTGAATGCAAGGCGTTGAGAATTCATCAGTCAACGTACTATTTATTCTAGGAATGGCGTAAGAGAATGGAATATAAAGTGAGCTTTTATCAGTGTATTATGTATTATTATACTGGCAAGGAATCCGAAGAGAAGTCAAAATGGGGTGAAACACTAGCTTACTACACAGCAGCAAATGAAAAATTACAAGAAAGTATGAAAGCAGCCAAGGTAAGGGTTTTAAATAAGACAAGATACACTAGAAAGAACCTTTACTTTTCACAAGGATAACGTTTTTGGGTCACAGGAATTCTTTCTACATTCTTTCTGGTAATGTCTTGACATTGATCTTTCCTAGATTAGCTATGTACCCATTTACAGCTAAATTGACTGAAAAGATAACAAGGTCACAAGATTTTATCATGCCAACAAGAGAGAAATAACTCAAGCAATTGTGCCCGACTGTTTGTTGAGCATAAGGGCACAGCTACCATATCATTTACATTATGAAGTTCAGACACACCTTCTAAATCATTTACATTATGGAATTAAGACACACCTCCTGTATCATTTACACTATGGAATTAAGACACACCTTCTATATCATTAACATTATGAAATTTAAACACACCTTCTATATCATTTACATTATGGAATTAAGACACACATTTGTATTATGGTGTTTAGCCGCGCCGCACTCTACCATATTGTTCACACATGCACTTATTACAGTGGTGTTATAATCTTTGTAACTATAACCAAGGTTGGGTTCATTTCATTTATTTTCAGAATGAAATTCCTGAAATAATTGATGCATTGAAATTTGCACAAGATGTGGTTGCTGGAAAGTAAGTACTTAATTTAAGAAAAAATTATCAAGTTACTTTAAAAGAAGTAATGATTACGGAAAAAATTCAGTTAAGAATGATATGCATTTTGTTTGTTTTTGATATATTTCAGCTAAGAAAGATAATGCTTTTGAATTTCAGATATAATTTAGCTTGGAAAGATGATGATTTGGTGTTTTCAAATATAATTCAGCTTAGAAAGTTAATGATTTTGTATTTTCAGATATGATTTAGCTTAGAATGATAATGATTTTGTATTTTCAGATATAATTCAGCTAAGAAGGATAATGATTTTGTGTATCATGATAAAGTACCACCTTTAGAGTCTTTACCAGAAATCAAAGGTAAGTTTAAAACACTGTTAAGATCAATCCAGAAATCCTACTCTCATAGAATTCAAAATTCCTTCGAATTTGCACTCACAACTTTAAGTTGTATGATTTTGATACAACCTGCACTAATTAACATTGATGAGTATGACTTTTAGTTATATTTCCTATATTATTTTTTAGGTGCTTCATTAGTTAAAGGGATTCCATTTAATCCAAATGACCCAGAAATTTCAGGACCTGATATTTTCCAGAAACTAGTTCCTATGGAAGCTCATGAAGCTTCTTCTGTCTACAGGTAAGAATTAACAAGATTGGACGCCCTTTTTACAAGTATCTTTGTGGAAAAAGCAGCTCTAAGAAATATACAACACTTTTGGTTTTAACCAACAATTTTTTTGCAAGTATGCAGGTTTTAAGGCTGATCTTATTGTGCTTGAAGAAGAATTAACGAAGACAAGCTGTAGTACAAACTGTTAGAGCTTTGGTGTAATTGCATCACATCATTTGATTGATAATGTGTTGGTTGTATGTTCTAATCTCAGTCGGCATGTGACTTTAGGTGAACCTAAATAATTCCTCCTGATTATTCCTGTAGACCAAGCTGTACAAGGGTACATCACAACTTTAACCATATTATATTTCAGTGAAGAAAAAGCCAAGTTATTAAGAATGGTGTCTGGAGAAGTGGAAGATAAAAATTTAGAACTAGAGTAGGTATTTTAATGATACTCTCAGACTATTAAGATTATACTTTTATAATTTAATATTTCCCCCATTGCACACTGCTATTATTATTGTTACTTACAGTCAATTCCTATCCTCACTACAAATAGATGCCAATGAATTAAAGCCAGCTATAGACAGGCTTCCAGATGATCTACTAGAGAAATGTGCTGCTCTAAGTGTAAGAACTCATGCTATTAAAGATCTCATTGACCAGATGACAGGTAAACTCTCATTTTAATTACAATCCTTCAATAGTATATTAGAAGCACAAGTATAAAGAGATAACACAATTGTTGTGGATGGATACTTCTAAAGTAATAAATTTTCTAGAAGTATCTATACACAATAATTGTCTTTTTGTTTAATTTCATTTCTGTTTTTTCAGTTATTATTCATTTCTATTGTGATCTAACAAGTTTTCTTTACAGTTGCGTTCTAACAACCTTTATTTGAAGTGTATAATTTAGAGCCTGTTTCTTGCTACCCAAAGAACTTGTCATATTGCTCTTTTTTTGGTTTTGCTATCGCACATTTCTTCCTTTTTAAGCAGATACAGGTCCAAGTTGCTTCTATTTGCAACATTTCATTACTAAAGGTCCTGTAATTTTAGAAAAAATCATACAGATATATTTCAACCTAATCATTACATTTTATAAGTCCTAACAATGAAAGTATATTACAGTTTTTTAGTGTGTAATTTTGAATGTTGTATTTATTGAAGCTGTGTCTAGTGTTTCAACTGATGTGGAATTGAACCTAAACGAAATATTAGAATTATTGGAGGAAGAAAGCAAAAAAGAAGAAGATTTCCAGGTATGTTATATTTAATCAGTGTTTGTGAACTTGTTGTTTTGTTACTTTACCTAAGTAGTATCATCTTTATTGCTTTGACTATTGTGTTTCAGAAATTATTTGGTAATAGAACAAGTAATATGATATTGTCTGATATAAGGAAGGAAGCTAACGCCTGTCAGATAAAACATCGTCAAGGTACACTGTCAAATAAAAACCTACATACAGCTATGAATACACATATCACCAATCTTAGACTATTAGCTGGTCCACCTGAACAGATCCTTACATCTCTACCTTCCTTACAACCTGATAGATGTAAGTATTAATGTTATAGCTTCTCTTGTTACAGTACAAAAAAAAAAGATATTTCTAATCATCCCGAACTGATTAAGAACATAAACAGGAGCAGTCAATATAATTTTTAGGTAGTGTAAGTAGTAAACAAACAGTGTAAGTTTATTCTGTATTGTTTCTATTACTTTTTAAGCTTCATACAAATAAGGTGGACTGGTCGTACTTTGTTTTGAGAAGAAATATCTTTGCTGGCATGTACAACAATATACATGTAACTAGAAGAAGTTTGTAATACCTTGTCTAGTTAGAAGGATAATATTGAAGTAAAAATGAGATATGCAGAAGCATAAATTCTTTCAATGAAACTTTGCTTAGCTATTTGGTAATATTTGGGCAAGTGAACATAGTCATTTTATTCTTGTTGCTTTGTTTCAGCACCAGAAGATGAAAGTATTATCGAAGAGTTACGTAAATTATTGTGTAAAATTGATGAAATGAAGTCACAAAGACTCATGTTATATGAACAGTTACGAGATCAAATACAGTCAGATGACATCACTAATGTTCTAGTGATACAAGATGGTAGCAACAGAGAGGTAATTTAATTAATATAGTTTCTTAAAAGGATATGTTCTGAAATTGTAATAAATGAAATTTTTGATGCAAGATTAGTATAATTTCATGGAGTAGACAGAAAAATTATTTTCTTCAGTGCAAAAACTACACCAATATAATCAAACTGTGAAACCTAGTGAAGTAATATATAACAAAGACTGTTATAGGTCTGTTTTAGTGACTGATGAAATTCTCTTTTTAGGTGGAACCTATTGCAAGAACCACAGATGTCCTACTGAAAATTCGATTGATGCAAATCAGGGTCCGCATACAAAAAAAAATTGGAATTAATAATAAGATTTTTGTTATAAGATTTATTTTATATTCAGGCAATATTTGGTGAACAGTTAAAGAAGCACGATAAATTGAAAACATTGTTAGATCAAAATATGTCAGCTCAGAACAATATACTACAAGCTTTAACTGACTGTAATGCTAAATATGCTACTATAAGACAAGATACTACTGAAACTGTAGCTAGGTAAGTACTATAGATACAAGCTATAACTGACTGTAATGCTAAATACCCCACTATAAGACAATATACTACTGAAACTGTAGCTAGGTCAGTACTATATATACAAGGTATAACTGACTGTAATGCTAAATACCCCACTATAAGACAATATACTACTGAAACTGTAGCTAGGTCAGTACTATATATACAAGGTATAACTGACTGTATGCTAAATACCCTACTATAAGACATGTATACTACTGAAACTGTAGTAGGTCAGTTTATTTAATGGTATATTTTGAAAGTTTTCTCTATAAACTGACACTAGCCTTACTTGGTATTTAAGGCGTGAAACTCGAGTAAAAGAATTAATCAATTCTTATAATGTGTATGAAGATCTGATGGCTAAGAGTCAGAAAGGATTAGATTATTATAAGAAGTTAGAAGAAACTGTCAACAGATTATTACAGAGATGTAGAGGAGTTTGTAAGGTCCAACAAGAGGAAAGGGATCAAATCAGTGCCAGATTTGCTGCCAAAGGTAAATCAAATGTTTCAGTACACCTTGATCTTTGTCAAGTCATATTCCATCATTATTCTGGTCAGACCAGTCAGGATAATCCAGAAAAAATCAATGTCTATGAGGTATGATCCTGTACCAGCTGAGATATGATCCTTGTATGCATAAGTAGTTGTCCTTGTAAAAAAAAATGTTGATACCAAACCTTCTGCAGATTATATAGATTTATTGTGAATCTTGATAAAGAGAACATTGGTCCACTCTGTAACTGGGTTTAGGTTAGTGTTTATTATTTGATGTTAGCCTATCCCTGAGCAAATATGCCAACTACATCTTAACACACTAAATCTGTTTTGATAGATGTTATTTGATATTTCAGCTCAGCCACCTTCTAGACCCTCAGCTCCCAAACCTTCATCTCCTGCTCCAAGTTCACCACAACCGACATTGTCATCGAACGATGGACCTAAACTTAAAGACTACCTTCCATTTATGAAGCCAGCAACATTTGGTCCAAAATCAAAAGCTGGAGCAGCTAATCCTCCTCCTGACTTTCCTATGTCAAATGTTCCAGATCCAATGTCATTTCCACCTGGCATGGATTTCAATCCTAATTTACCTGATCCAGATGTAACTATTCTAGGATCCAAGATGCCTGATGTTGCTGCTCAAGCCTACAGCTATGAAAACAAAGCTTTTCCTGGTAACTTACCCACAACTTATGTTCCTGGAACAAGCGCACAGTTCCATACCAATATAAGCCAGTATTCTGAAAGAAATATTTCAAACCCTGGAGGATCTCATCCACATCAGCAGATGTATAGACAGGATAGCACTTCCACTGTATCTTCTATAGATACACCTGTACTGTCACCCACAAATGAAAGTCAGCATGGCCACCTTGGACTGCCACATCATCAGCAGGTGCCAAATATGTCTGGACAACAAGGACTACCACCTAGTTCTCAAACATACCAGTCCTTTCCTCAAACTGATCAACAAGGACATCAGGCCACTGGTTCTCAATCATTTCCCCCCTCTTCAAACATGACCAATCCCCAAACTCTTAGCTCTTATGGTCCAGGATACCCTCCAGCATCACAAATGTCCAACTTATCTGGCAGTATACAGAGTCAACAGGATTCCAGAACCTCAAGCCCAGCTTTATCAGACACTGGTAGTATTTCTCAAAATATCAATCAACTTCCCCAGAATCCAGTCCAAGGGTACAAACCTCAACATGGTTACAATCAGCCTGGAGTTCCCTACAGTCAGAATGTCAGTTACCCTTCTACAAATCAACAACTGGTGCAGGGAAACCAGAAAGCAAAACCGGCAACAAACCAACCCTATCCAACAAGCACTGGTATGCCAATACAGACTCAATATGGGGGACAGTTAACCAATCAAAATATCCAGGGCCAAATACCTCACAGTTATTACCAGGCTCAGTCAGGGAAAAGTTTTACACAACCACAACACCAACAACCCCGGCCATCTGGACAGTATCCTCAGAATCAGCAAGGGAATGTACAAGGAGGACCAACTGGGCAGTATTCTCTGAACCAGCTACATAATTTACCAGGAGGTCCATCTGGGCAGTATCCTCAGAATCAGGGACAGAATTTACCAGGAGGTTCATCTCAGCAGTATCCTCAGAACCAGCAACAGAATTTACCAGGAGGTACATCTCAGCAGTTTTCTCAGAACCAACTATACAATTTACCAGGAAGTCAATCTGGACAGTATCTTCAGAACCAGCAACTGAATTTACCAGGAGGTTCGTCCTCTTATCAACATGGACAAAGCTTGCAACATCCATCTCCTGCAGCTTCCCCCAGGCTTCAGTATCCACCAGTATCTAATACACAGTATAATCAAATAACTGGATATGCTGGTACATCTTTTCAAGGTGTCACACGTCAACCTGTACCACAAAATATTGCAGGATGTCAACCATCTGGACTACAGCAGACATCACCTGCACATCAGTACAAAATGGAACAACCAAATTATTCTTTCCAAAATTCACAACTGCCAACACAACCTCTCTATCCTAATCAGGGTTCAGCTGGTCAAGTTGCTGGTAACCCCCAAGCACAATACTCTTACAAACAGACCCAAAACATAAGCCCTTACCATCAAAGTCAGCAGTTGCCTCATTCGTCGCAGCAATATGGAACCTCGATGATGAAACTTGTTTCAAATCCTCAACTGACTAATCCAAACCAGCCTAACAGTCAGTATACACCAACCCAACAATTACCACAAAATCAAAATTACACTGGACAAGAACAACAGGCAAGAACAGTTCCATTTTCAACACAGAAAGTTTATAATGGATCAACAGCCCAACTGCCTGGTCAGAAGTTCCAAAACCAGCAACCCCCTGCAACTGCAACCCAATCATTACCGGCATCACCTTCACAAGGATTTTACCAGAAGCCAATGCAGTCTGGACAATCATATCCTAATATGCCTTATTCTAGTCAAGCTATGGGAATGAATCAATCTGGGCAGCCAGGGCAGCCAGCACAGCCAGCACAGCAATACCCTAGTCAGAATATTCCTAATGCTGGTTCCAGAGTACAAAATTGGGTGCCATTTGCAACACAATCAGGAATGGTATCAACATCAACAGCATTTCAATCTACTCAGCCAGTAAATCCAACTTCGTCTCAGTATCAGAATCCACAACAGTATATTCAAAGACCTCTAGGTGCTGGCTCATTAATCCAGTCCCAACAGAATCAAACCCCTGGCCAAAGTCAGTTCCAAAGATTTCCGACAAATCAGCCTGGTGGAGTACTTCCATCTGGTAGTCAATCAACTTATCCACAACAGTTTATTCCACCAGTTGGATCAAATATGCCTCCTTCAGCTGCAAAGTTACCTGTTCTTCAGCAACCTCTTCAGCCGCTCTCTCCAGCTCCTTCACCAGCGCCATCACCAGCTGCAGTGATGCCCAATACTCAAAGGTTTACAGCACCTATTCCTGAGGGAACAGTAGATCAAACCAAGCTACCATTATCTCCTCAGGAACCATTACCTAGTCCAGCACCATCTCAAATAAGTGTGGTTGCTGGTGCAAGCAGTTCCTTGGGGCTGGCTAGGCAGAGTTCCTCTCTAGATGAAATTCTGTCTTCCAGTCCAGATAGTGTTAAACAAGCTGCCATTCCAGATCCAGTGATAGCACCAAAAGTTTTAACTGCCCAAGAGAAGCAGCAACAGAAAGAAGAAGCCATGAAAAACAGAGGGATACCAGAGTCAAAGGATCCCTACTCTTCTCAACATGCTCTAAATAACCTGGTGATGGATGTGGAAAGATTTGGGAAGAGAGTTGATGAATTATCATCCAGTAATGCTTGTGCTCTTTCACATGTTGATACAATATGGAGGGTAAGTTTTAATCTGCTTCATCTTTCCTTTCCTCATCAATTCTGTCAATCAACCTGTAAATGGAATTTTCAGGTAAAAATCACTGCTATGAGATTTGGCTAAGGCCCTGCTGGTAGACATGCTAAGTTGTTAGCCTTATCTATAGTGAAAAATGATCTGATGTAAATAAGGAAATGTGACAAATTTATGTTTCAGTAAAATTTTCACTCAAATCTTTATCCTTATTATTCCATTCTCTCTTCAGGAATTAATGGATTTTCAAGAACAAGAATCTAAGAAGCACTCAATAGCAATAGCTAGATGTTATCCCATGAAAAACAGAGACCAAGATATCATGCCGTGTAAGTTTAAACTTAATACTCATATCTGGGAAACCTTAAAAAAATTATAAAAATGCTCAACTTTATATGATATTGCTATCTTAAAAACTGCTAATAATATCTTGGAACCTTTGTCATAGCTCTCCCATGATATGCTACGCTTTGATGGAATTGCATAAGCAATCAACTTCTGTCTGAAATTAATGCTATATTAGTGTTCCCAATACACATGATGGTTTTAGAAAATCAATTTATTTTAATTACCATATGATTAAAATTACCATTGAAAACTTGTTCTGTTATCTGTATAAGCTATGATTTAATAATATCCTATTTATAGATGATGCTACAAGAGTGATGTTATCAACAGTAAAAGATGATTATATTAATGCCAGTTGGATTAATGTGAGTACTTTTTTTTCATATTGGAAGATGATTGGCTTATCTATCTCGCACCTTTTGATTTTTTAGGCCTTATTAAGGAACATGTACAAGAAAGATTATTATATTAAAAAAAAGTGATAAATCTACAAAAAGGAAAACAGTTTCAAAACAATTTCAACATCTTTTTTATTAAGAAGCTGACATATTCTCCTCTTAAGACAAAATTAAGAAGTAAATTTATTTCACTTTTTTCGTGAAAAAAAAATTGAAAATTCTTTTGGTTGATTTCAGGACCTAGCCCCATCTTGTCCTAAATTTATTACAACCCAGACACCATTACCAGTCACTACCACTGATTTCTGGGCTATGGTGTATGAACAAGGTACAGAAGTGGTTGTTATGATAACAAGTGAATATGAAACTGGAAAAGTGAGTTGAAAACTCTTTTTGATGTGCCTATATATATATTAATATAGAGAGCTGGTTTTATAGACTGTTGAATGAAGTATTTTGCAGCACTTATGCTGTTGTCCATAAAAAGCAAACTATATCTTATTAAATATTCGATCTTTGGTTGATCAGAAAAATCTTATTTTATATGCTTTACTTTATAGAAATATCCTATTTATTGGCCAACAGAGAAGGGCAAGGCTATGGAACATGGTCAAATTATATTAAACTTACAAAGTGTCAAATATAAAGGGTTATGGACTGAAAGAATTGTATACATGTTACATACTGAGGTAGGTTATACTATATTGAATTGTATGATCTAATATGAATAGTGATTTAAAAAATAATGATATCATGAATAATGTTTTAAATAAACAATGATTTTATGAATTATGATTTAGTGAAAAATGATATAATGAATAGGAGATAATGATTAAATAATTATTTTTTTGGAATGAATTATGATTTATAAATAATGCCTTAAATGAATTATGAATTATGATTTTGAAAAAAATGATTTAATGAATAATGATATTATGTTTCAGACTAAACAAGGGCGTACTATAGTACATTTATTATATAAACACTGGCCAGTTAGGTGAGTTTTAGTATTTCCACAAACTTTTTATTTTATTACTATGCCTCTTAGTTCAATATTGGATAATAACCATTATTTCAAAGAGAAACTCTCCTGATGTCGATTTCTAACCTTAGATACATCTTTGAGAAATTTTCATATTTATGAAATTATATTTATCACTATTTATTTCAGTGGTTTCCCAGATGATGTTTCTCATATTGTAAAATTTATAAATGAAACACACACTTTTTATAAACAACAACGCAGTTTAATGAAGCCTGTTATAGTGCATTGTGGGTATGTATCTATTTTTTGAACGTTTTTGTCTTAAACATATGATAATCCTAAACAATCACTGATTGGGTTGATATTAATGTAGTATATGCCTTATCAGATTTATTTTAAGATGATTGTAACAGTACAATGCTAATAACTCTGATAGTTCGATAACTATTAGCATATCAAACAATCAGATTTCTTAAACTGTATTTTGATTGATTCTCAAATTAGCTTGGTGCTTGGTAACTACATGACTTTTTATCAAAGTAAGGAATTGACTAATATTGATATTTATTCTTCTAGGAACGGTATAGGACGCAGTGGTACTTTTCTACTAATATATACTGGTATGCAGGAGATATTACATGGTAATGGTATGATAGATATACCAATACTGACCAAACGTATGCTTAGTAAACGTAAAAACTGTATTCAAAACCCAGAACAACTTAGATTTGCTTATGAAGCTCTGTTATATTTCGCTGAAGATTTCCTTAAAAGAAGTGAGTGGATTTATAAATTTTTCAGGAAGCTTAGTCTTAATTCTATACAACCTATCCTAATGTGATTTTTAAATCAGAATCACATAAGGTTGAAATTTGGTGTGTTTATTACACATGGTGCATTTTACGATGCATGGCATGGTTTGTCTTGTTGAGGTCAATAATAGGATATAAGGTATGCTGATAAACTATTTTGGTTACCTGGCCATTTTTCTGCCAGACTTATGAAATAGGCAAGTTAATTTTCAAACTTTAATGATTATAGATTCACTAGCGAAGAAGGCTTGAAATTTATGTTAGATTGTGACCATTATTACTGAATAGATTAGCTAAAATATGTCCAGTTTCTGAAACTATAAGATATGATTGACCTTCAATTAATAACTGTACTAGAGAATATTGACCTGTGATATTTGAATTTCCTAGATGAAGTCATCATTGGAAATTATATTTCTTTTTCTACATTTCAGGAAATATTTTAGTGCAAAATCCTCATTATTCCAAACAGAAACCCAAACCTCCAGCGACACACAACCAGCCAGCAGACGACATAGTACTTGGCTCAGTTAATCTACAAACAATTCAACAAAATGTTGGTCGCTTAGGAGAAAAACACGAAAAATCATCTTCTAATCAAGGGCAAACAACTATCACTGACTCTCCATCAAAGGGAGACAACTTGTCAAGTCTGCCAGATCTTATTCAGCAGCAATCAAAAACAGACAATGTGATTGGAGGAAACAGTTTGATTCAAACAAACCTGGAAAATGTTTCTCAAGACAATGGATCATCCAGTCCCCAAAATAGAAGTCGTTCTGGTTCCAGTTCATCTATTTTGAGTTCTGGATCTTTGAGTTCAGTTAATTCAAAGTCTTCTCCGCAACATTCCTGTAAAGTGGAAGCAAAATCTTCACCTTTAGCAGACTTGCAAAATCCCAACACATTTACCCTAGATTCTAATGATAAAGGTAGAAAACGCATCACAAAAGCCAGTTTTTCGAGTACGAAGAAGACATCAATTAAAGACAATTTGGATACATCAGATCCTCTAAGTAGTTTAGATCCATTGTGGAGCATAGAGAAGGATAAGAAGTAAATACAATGGAGCCATGTTTATCTGTTTGTCATTAACCTGGAAACCAATATCCGCTTATTCATTCAATGATCTGGTTTCCGGTACAGCATGACTTGAGATTTGCTACCAATTATCAATTTCTATAGTAATTATCACTCACGCTTCAGTCAATTGTATATGAAGATTTTGAAAACTAATAATGATGTATTAAAACTACCCATCAAAAAAAATTTTCCTAGTGTCTAATTCACTCGTCCACCAATACTTATTCATGTCATCCCTATCGAGCTGTATCTAATGACTTAGCTACTGTGGCCCAAGACTAATCAAAAGTAGTTAGTAGCAGTTAGTATATTAGTAAAGAATGTAAATATGCTATATAGATTCTAAATTGACTCCCATCATTTTTTTTATCGTTAATTATCCTTTATCTTGAAATCTTTTATCATTTTGAATAAGAGGAACTCTGTTTGGTGTGAATTGTTAGTGCACTGTTAAAGGCATTATTGTATATAGCATTTTAATGATATTTCTATATTGCTCTACAATTAATACACATTGAGAACTCTTTAAACAAAGGATAAACTTCTTATTTATTATTATTATTATTATTATTAATAATATTATATATGTGATATATTTCTTTATCAATTTAAAGGAATAGTGTCATCTCAACATTTTCTCTACCAGCTGATAGATTACAGTACTCTGTAACTCTTTTTAGAATTAAACTGTTACAAGCAGTTATCCAGTTATTAATATAGATAACTTTAGTTGAATTACATGTGAGAATGTTTGAGGATGGGCTGTAATCCTGACGGTTTAGGTGTCAAAATCTTAACATGATGTCACAATGGTGGTTGTGATTTCTTATCTCCGTTTGCACATGGAAATGTTGAACTTGAATAAGCCTTCATTGATCCAAGATGAAAATCGGGACAGATGATGCTGGGAAGATCAACGCCAAGGACCAGCTGGTAGTTTGATGTTAATTCTGAAAATTAAAACACATAGCTGGAATTGAACTAGCAAACAAATATTTAGATGACTCAATCCCTTTAACAATCCTCATAATTTGTGCAATTAATAGTGTGTATATATATCTATATGTAATGTTATTGTTCTCAATTTGTTTTCACCTTTGTGTTACTTCATTCAATATTGACTTCTTCTATTTGTTCACTAAATATGTAAATACTGTTTGATAAAATTGTACCACTATGTATATTTGAGTAAAGTTGTTAATGCATATGAATGGACCAAGCTCAGTTGGTTAGAGCGTTGAAATCTTGATGTGTGCTTTGTTAGGAATAAATGGTTGTTGTGGATTCAAATCTCAGTCAGCTTGTAAAAGTCTGATGACCTTGAATAATTCATCCTTCCGCATTATTCCTCAGATAATCCTGGAATGATCAATGCCAAGGGGTTTGGCTAAGAGGGAGGATGGAATCATTTAGACCCTGTGCATTATTAAATAAATTATTATGTTAATTAAAAAGCATATTTCAGTTCCTAGTGATTATACAGAAATCACATGAAAACATATTATTGGATTAGATTTTTTGCCATAAATTTAAAGAAAATTATTGCAACAAAATCATATTCCAATGTTAAGTATTTGAAAATTTTGTTCAATTTCAATCTTATAAGAAATTTTATGGTTTGGTTAAATATACTATACTGATAGTAAGATTATATATAGAGGCTTTATTAGTGAAAGCTGTAATATATAACAGTGTTTAATTAATGACTGTGTTTAATATTTGTCATTGTGTGTTTGATTTTTGTTTGAATATAGACATCAAGGGCTGTGAATTAAACTTACTTGTACATATCTTTCAAATTTGCATAGCATCTTCAAAATATCAGTCTCCAATATTAACCTTGACTACAATAGCCACTTTTCTTGTATCATGGCAGCAATTGGATTGGATTGGAAGGAATAAAGCCTATCATAGGCTTTGACAGAGTGCCAGTGAACACTAAGCTATACTAGTTACAGCCTTTCTTTTGAGGACTATGTTTGACTGTATTCCTAGGAATACATCCAATCAAATGGCTTCATTCCATAATACAAGAATAGTGACTTTTGCAGTCAAGGTATAAGGACGAAGTTTGTTATAGCTTGAAATAGTGAAGATGTTCATTCATGGCCTAGTATTTAGATCTAAGTATCTTGTAATAATTATGAATACTGAACACCAACATCATTAGACTTTTCGACAAACTGTCCTCAAATATTTGAAATCTACCTTAAAGGACTTAAATATCGAAACAATCAAAATACTTTGTAAAAAGTCAAAACTAGTAGTAACAAACATGTGCAACACATGTTGAATGCCCTGAATGGTTGTACCTATATCATAAAATCAAATCAAACCACTGCATTTACACATTTCCATTATTGTAGATGATGAGCTAGCAACAACTTGGTGTCACTTTAAATGCTTTGAAAGAATCTAAAAGGGAGTGAATTAATATTGTATTTATTTTCTTATTGTGAACACTCTAATTGTGTATTAATGTTACTGTGTTGCTGTGATATGTTCTGATGTATTATTGTAGGAGATTTATTCAATATTATATTAAAAACATTTTGTTAACTTGCTATATGATCCTAAATCCTACATATTTTGTAGTATATTGTTTATTACAAGTGTTGGCTGAAAACTTTCAAGTTTAAGGGATATCTTATTCCGTTTTTATACGCCCACATTATAATGTGGTCGTATATTGTCGTCACCCCTGTCCGCCAGTCTGTCCGTCCGTCCACAATTGCTTGTGAACGCAATACAGGCTACAGTTTTTGTCGGATTTGAATGAAACTTGCTGTGATCATTTTTATTGATGAGATCTCGGACAAATTCGAAATTGGCAATTTTTCGATGAACGGTTTTTGAGTTATTGCACTTGACTTAGTAAAAACGCGACAAAATTGGCTTGTGAACCTGATAGAGACTACAGCTTTCATCAGATTTAAATGAAACTTTCTGTGATCATTAATATTGATGAGATCTTGGACAAGTTCGAAATTAGCGATTTCTAGATGAACTGTTTTTAGTTATTGGACTTGACTTAGCCAAAACGCGTCAAAATTGACTTGTGAACGCAATAGAGACTACAGTTTTCATCAGATTTGAATGAAACTTGCTGTGATCATTTATATTGATGAGATCTTGGACAATTTCGAAATTGGCGATTTTTCGATGAATGGTTTTGAGTTATTGCACTTGACTTAGCCAAAACACCTCAAAATTGGCTTGTGAACACCATAGAGATCACAATTTCCATTTGATTTGAATGAAATTTGGTGTTATCATTTATATTGATGAAATCTTGGACAAGTTTGATCGTGACGATTTTTGGGTGAATGTTTTTTGAGTTATTGGCCTTGACTAAGTCAAATTGCGTCGAAATAGACTTGTGAACACAATAGAGACAACAGTTTTCATCCAATTAGAATGAAATTTGGTGTGATCATTGAAGTTGATGTCATCTTGGTCAAGTTCGAAATTGACATTTTGATATACTGTTTTTGAGTTATTGCACTTGACTCAGTCAAAACGCAGCTTGTGATTGCGATAGACAATACAATTTTCATCTGATTTGGTGTGAACATTTATATTGACGAGAACTTGGATTAGACCTAAATAATCTTAGAGTTTCTGCCTGTGTTAAAACAGAAAATATATTTTAAAGTGTGTGTATCTTGCTAGGCAACCAATTGTTAACATACTTTTACATGACAAGTCTACTGAACTTAGGTGAAGATAAAATATAAATGGAAGTAATGTAGAAAGTATTTCTTCTAACTAAATGTAAAATAGATGGTTTTAAATTTTCTGCCAATATTCTAGAAATGGTGATGGCATTTGTAATGGAAATTAATTCATTTGGGTGTCTCACGAAAATCACTCTTGGCACATCTGAGCTTAGAACTTTTCAACCAGCCCTCAAATCTAATTATATTGGCCAAAGGAAAGGTGGGGCCCAAATATCAAGGATTGGCCAACAAATTGAACAATGAGCTTGTACTGATAAGCAGAATTTGCCAAGATCTCAATTGTTTGCTCTCTAACAGGGAAAGGAAGCTTGGTTAAAATCTTGTCAATAATTAAAGACAAAGGAAAGTTGAAGTTTTTATTCAGAGTATGAAAATATTTCTTTGGTTTAATTTTCACAAGAAATGTGGATTCTTAGCATCAAAAATAAGTCCTATAAAATTTATAAAACAGTTCACAAATTATGATTTTGATTTACAATTGTAACCAATAATTTTAATGTTATTTAAGGCACAGATTTCATAAGAAGAGATTGTTTTGTTTTAATTGATTTAGACAAAAGATAAAATGAAAGTTATTTCTATTATTGACTGGCAAGCTGGCTATTGAAAATTAGATTTTGCAAATGCATATAATTTCTAAAAGATTAACAAAGTTTGAACTTTACACCTTCTATCAAAATAGATTTCTTTCTAGGATATAATTTAAATTTATCAAAATTGGGTCAAATTTCTGTTGTAATACACTGGTTTTTGGAAAAGGTTTTTTTTTTTAATCTAAGGTAGCACATTTAAATTGAGCAAGCAACTGTTGGATAAACAGTTTGTATGTGTTGCCAAAACACTGTCTCTGAAAACAACCTAAAACAAAAGCTTTTGCTCTTTAGCAAATAATTGTTCAGCAACCATGCTTGACTTTGGTTAAACTTTCATAATTTCATGCATTTGCAAAATGTGATTCTTTCTAAGCACCAACAGAAATTGGTAAATAAGAACGGGTCGTAAAACTTAAACTAGTATCAACTAAACCTGGTATAAAACCAGGTGGCTCTTCACAACAACAAGACTGGTACTGACCATCGAACGGTATACTATTACTGTTATCAGAGTTGGCCTGAAGGGGAAGACTTGCAGACAGACTAGCAGATGATACATATTGTGGGCCTGGGACATTCTCAGAACTTTTCTTCGACTGTTGCAATTTACATTTGGAACATGTAATATGCTTAGTTGTCAATTTGGCAGCACTATTCCCTACTCCACATAAAGGTTTATCATTTGAAGTAGATTGGTTGAGGTTAGTCAAAAGTTCTTTTCCTTGTGTAGTAGAGAGATAATCATCCGAAACAGCAAAGACAAATTTGATAAGGTTTTCCTTCAGTGTCATCACAGCTAAAATTTTCTGAAGAACAGACTCGAGAAGACTGTTGTCATACGAGGTCGGCTGGCGTAGAGAATCCACTGGGTCATCCTGGTCGAAATGTGACATGTTTGAAGCAACTTCCTTACTAAGATTGGTGACCGGTACTATAGGTGTTGGCAAGACAGGACCAGTAACAGATTGTAAATGCGTAACAGGGGACTGTGACAGTAACACGGTACCAACTATTGTTAAAGTTGAAGACGCTTGTAAAGCTGTGATAGTGGAGGCTATAACCACTAAAACACCAGCAAGGTAGGCAGTCGAACTGATGAAAACAACCTACAAATAGAAACAGAAATAAGTTTTATATCCTACTTTTTGCATCTAGATTAATAAGAAAAGAAGATACCATGGAGAGAGCAAGAAGGGAAATTACAAGGAAATTGTCTACCATCTGGTACTCCATCTTCCCCCATGTTATACAGATTAATTTATCACTTACAGCAGGATCAACTAGAATAATTAAAACAGACTTATTCAAGGCCACCAGACATAAATTGTCAACCACCATTCGTTGGACATAACCCAACAAATCACATCATTAAAGTTCTGCAGTTATCCATTAGGAAAATCCTTTGAACATACCTGTAACCAACATGTGCCAATTTTACTCCACAATAAATCAAAGTCAGGATTCCTCGTCAATATTGACAGATCTGTATATGAAAACCATCCTCTATCTAGAGCTTGTTGTAATGCTATCCTGAAATTTATCAATATATATAAGATTAAATCAGAAGAACTTTATCTATAGGAGGATAGTTTATAAAGAATGTGCCTCTAGTTTTCGTCCCTTATCCCTTATCTTAGCTATCCATGTGATAACAAATGCTGATGGTGCAGATTGAATAAGCCAATTTAAAAAAATGTGCAGCTGTAAAATTCATACACAGCAGTTGTGACATAGAATTTTCATTTACCTCTGTTCAATTTTATTCAAAAGCTGAAAGAATTCTTCTCGTTTAACAAATAGCTGCCAATCCTACAAAAAAATAATATTACTGTTAAATTTTCTCAAAATCATAGAAACCATACCAAACTCATAAAACAAGAATTATACAGAACTATTCACATAAAACAGCTAAATATTATCAAGGAGACTTTCTAGTCTATTGAGAATCAGAATAAGCACATAAACCCTTTACAATCCCTTTAATATATAATCCATCTGTTATCTTTAAATACTATCCTATCAGCTAAATTTCTAAGTGAATACTTTTTCATTGAAAATTTTTCAATCACTTGACATTTTGATTGACAGCTAGCATTTATAGATGAAAAAGAAATGTGAGATCATCTTTTTTGCTTTGCTCCCTTTCCACACTTCTTAGCCACAAACTGTTATATTATCTCATTACTTACAATAGCCTGAAGAAACTGCTTTTCTAAATGGTTGATTTCTGATAGTTCCAAATCTGCTGCCTCGGCCCATTCATCATTAAACACTTCTTCTTCAACACCCTCATCATAAATAAACTTACTGGCCATCATCTAGAAAATATTTATATGGTTCCATTTAGGCTTTTGAGAAAGAGAGACCCATCCATTTGTCAGGATAAGGATAACATCCAAAGTCAAGGCATTAAAAACCCCTACAGAAATTGTCTTTTGCTATTTCAGACTTAAGTTGAACAAGCAAAACCACTGGTATGGTAACTTAAATATTTTGGAACTGCAACCATATCCTTACTGTTGTAGACACCTGATACCACTTTACATTATAAAGTACTTCCTCATTGATATATCACATCCTCATTTGAAAACATCATTAGTTGATCTAATGTAATGCCCTACATTCCAGGTTTTGTTTTGCTATTCAGATAATTAATGCCTTTTTTAAAATTTAAATATGACAATTCTACTCACCATACTGATTAAAAATAAATCAGAAGATGACATGTGATCTAGGTAAGCAGGATTTCTATGGCGGAGTCGTTTAGCATATATCATACTCATCATAACAGAACAAGGAGATGCATGTGTTTGACTAAAATAAAAAACAAAATCTTTAATATTTTCTACTGCAGTTCATAATTTAATAATTTGATATGTGATAAATCATGGCCAAGACCGGTCGTTCAGACCCTGCCCCCTTTTTAATAAATGATTGGGCCATAGTTTACTGTATACAAATAGCCTAATGTCATTCTTTCATTATGGATAACCCATAATAGTAAGAGATATTACCTAGCAACAGATGATGCCAAGATACGATCAACACGGCCAAATTTACGGGGTGCAACATCTTGGAAATACTCGACAGCAATATCTGAAATCAGTTAAGAGTATTAAGATAAATACATTTCGATATCTGATCATGTCTTTATGAACTAATTGATAGTTCAACTTTGTATACATATCAAATATAACATATATATAACACTTCTTTAATAACATGTATAATGTTTCAACACAATGTACACATGTCATCAGATGAAATAAGGGTTAACCATGAGAATATATGTCTGATGAGGAACATGTTAATTGAGTTCAAACTCTATGTGCTTTGTTATAATAGAAGAGATTATACCATAATATTGCCTAATTTTGTTTCTGGTTATATCTGCTCTCTAATTGTCAATCAAATCTAACATCCCAAATTGTTTTTGATAACTCTTGAAACTGTCGTGCCTTAAACAGGGTAACAATATCACATCTGTAACACAGTTGTCATGATATAACACCTCATTATACCTGTTAGGGGCAGTGGTGGACTAATATCTTCATCATCATCATAATCATCATCAGTGATGTCATCTTCATCGACTTCACCACAGTATAATGTCTTGCTAAACCTTGATCTCATTTTAAAAGCAGACGTCTACAAATATCAAAAGACCTTATTAATATTTTTTCCTCAAATTATTCATTTTATAGCAGAGAATTTGGGTTGTTCACTTGCCAATGGGAAACGTGAGCCAGGTTATGATAATCATAAGACAGGTTAATTTTACTGATACTGATTGGCAAGGAATTCTTTACAACAGAGTCACTTTCAGTTGCTTAGGAAACTGCAGTGTCTTTAACTTAACTGGATAAGTGTTCCAAAAATATCAAATTGTAAGTGATAAAGATCACCTTATTTTATTTAGCTAATCAAATACTATTTAACTGAATCATTTAAAAAAAAAAACTTTAATGTTTGTTGGCCTCTACCATTCATCAGTCTAGGATTACTCATTGTATAAACTGAAAGATTAGTCACGTGATCCGTATATTTGCCTGTCTTCACATGAATCGAATGAATGAAAGAATTTTCTGGCGCTCCTGGAACACAATATTTTACCTCATAAAAGGTTTCTCCAGATATCTTATCTGGATCAAGTGGCATATCCCAAAGCGGCAACATATTTGCTGTAAGAAAACAATGAAATCAGAACTGTTCTTGTAAGATAAAACGAAATAAACTACTATTTCTTCTTGAGTGCGAAATTTGTTAAGCGAGCTCCGCCATATTAGATCTCGTGAATTATCGCGAGACTTAGGTGTGGTGTGCAGAAAAATGGCGACGAACCTTGAAGTTTTTAAGATTGAAATGATGTAGACATGAATTAAAGACAATACCGAGAAGATAAGTCTATCAAAATGGCAGACCTTGATATAGATGCATCTCAACTTCCTGATGACGTTCGTGAAAAGCTTGCAGAACTAGATCTAGAACTCTCAGAAGGTATGGTATCAGACAGACCTTTTCATAAATTTCCTTTATTTTGTTTTTCCATTATTTTTTGGAACATGACTGTTGACACAAAAGAATATTCTGCGAGTCCATGGTACTATATCGACTATCTGATGAACATTTTGAATCACAAACTGCTTATTACCCTAGATTTTTTTATGTAGTTTATCCAGAATTTTCTCATAAAGCCTTATTTATTCATAAAGATCAAGCAAGCACTGACTCATTTTAATTTAATTTAAATTGACTTGTCTATTGTCAAAAGTACATTTATCATAAACCTTGACCTAGTCTTTAAAAAGGATGGCCTTAACGGCTTAACAAGCCTTAGGCATCTTTTGTAGTTCAATTTCAATATGTACACAATAGATTTCAAGTGTGAAGCAATGTTAAAATAACTGAAAGTCATCAAAGAACTTCGGCTAATATAGTCTGAAAAACTCTGACCCTATCCGGAATGCCTTAGACAAGTGACAGCTAGTCCCCTAATGGTCATGGAAAAATTTACAATTTCTCGTGAGGACTGCAAGGCAGTTTAAATGCCAGAAATATTTAAAAATTGAGCATGTTGGCTGATCTCTTAATTGTTCATAAGATGCAAGATTTCCTCTGAAGATTAAGAATAATTGGTTTGGAGGTATTGTTACCTATAAAAGATAATACTGAGTTAAGAGGTTCTGTAGTTTATATATGGTTGATAATTTACAATGGCGTTTTTCATTATGGTATCTGATTTAGTTCACATTCATTTTCAATACCGGTATGTATTTAAGATTTGTCACCATTTAACAGCTAGTTTGGAACTTGTTTTAAAAGGGAAACTACTGACTGATTCTGTGCTGGTTTTGATGAAAGATAGCTTAGTGACAACTTTTTGTTTTCTTGGATTTTCACCTTGAAGCCTTTTTACCATTTTTTTTTTCATCTGACCCATATACCGGTACTGATATAAACAGTTCTCAGTTATGGAATATAATCATTCAAAAAAGTCATGGTAGTTCACACAGTCCTGTGCAATTTTGCACATTTGGGTTGAATTTTGATTGGATAGAGGGGTGTTTCTATTGATATTATACGGTACCGGTACAAAACTTTATATTTCATTGATTTTAAGCTTAGGCAAACATATTAAGGCCTAAAGGATAAAAAAAAACTTTTATCAGATATTCTGATGAAATTGAAAAGACGGCAGGACTTGAAAACATTCTTTTTAATAACTCATATCCTGCACTCTATCTAGAGAACTTGCAGCTCTCATTAAACTGGGTTATAGAACAAGACTAATGAAACAGTCTATCCTGTTTATCAACCTATGTTGTATTGAACTAAGAGATTAGGAAGAGAGGGTCAAACCCAGCCCTCATTAACGTTGACAAAAACATCAGGTTTTACTGTAAACATGACCAGAATGAATCCGATTGAGATAAAAGGAAATGGTGAAGGCTAATAGTTGAGCTTTTTTCTCAATGTTTGTTTACTTTTCCTTCCTGTAAAAGCTTGCAAATGTTAGATATGGACCAAGTAGACTTTCTGGTACTCGTCAAAATATAAGTTTCGATTGTTTTATTGATGTTCAAGCTACAGTTTTTTTTATATCCGAGTTCAATTTTGTGAATGAGGCAGATGGGATGCTTCTTGCAATTTTCACACCTACAAAAGGTTTTGAATGATAATATAGAGTCGTTATTTGGCCCAAGTCTGAAACTAGGCAAAGATGCTTAATAAACAATTTGTACTTTTCATTTTCAAGTTTTAAACAAATTTAATTTGATCAAGTAGATGTGTGGATGTAAATAGATTTTAGAATTTTTTAATGTTGAATTTTTGTAATACTTTTTACCTAGTGATTAAAATGAGCTTTAAGACAAATTTTCATGGATTTAACAAATTTGAAAATTCAAAATAAAATGGACTGATTATTAAAAACATTCTTGAGAATAAGAAATTTGATTCACTGTTGGAAAATGTTTATCAATTGGACTGGTTATTAATTAGACAAATGTTTGGTCTGAGTAATTGTTGTTGATATATGAACTAGAAAGGAAATGGAGGTGTATGTTATGACTCATTGGTCAGTTAAAATTCATGTTAAAGTAACTGAGGGGGATTTAATGATTTATAACATATGTTACAAGTTGTTTATTTGACTTAGTGTTAGTTAAATTGACTAACTATAATAGAAGCTTACTCAAGAAATATGCCTCAGAAGGGTTGGGTGGGAGATGGCCCTAAATTAAGAAGTCTCTTTAGTTTTGGCCTTGAAGGATAAAAGCAACTTGGGGTTGGAGGCCAACAGATTTCAGAGCTTCTTAGATCAATTTTAAGCATTAGAGAGCTCAACATTCACTTCAAGATGTACCCTACCTTTCATATGCCTGAAAGGAGTGGGGTCATTGGCCCAATGCATATTCAAAAATGGCCACTGGATATACTGATGCACAGCAGCATATAATGGTATGTTTAAGGCATTGTAAAGGGTTTTTATACTGACACCGATAACATCGATTTACCCTATCCCCCATCTCCATAATAGTGAAGGTATTGTTTGAGCTTTGTAACAGCTTGACATTGTGAAGATGGCCATGCCCCCTTCCTCCATTAGATACATTATAAGATAAGTTTAAGGTAAACTGTATTATGATAAGAGTATAAATATTTAGTATATAGAATGATGGTGTAACACTGTGTCTATCTGTCTGTTATTCTTATCTTGATAGAAAACATTGGTACTGAATCTTGTACTAAGTTGTTTCTAGGGTTTAGTTTTAATGTTGTCTTGATTATCTTTTGATAACAATGTCAAGCTATTACAAACTTTGTACTTAGGCGGTTGGAAAAAATATTTATGGTTCCAGTTTCCCGACCGACCCTACTCCGAACCCAGCGAGCCAAAAGATTTTATAGAGTGTTTCAAAAAAAATATTTCAAATTTCGACCGACCCTATTCCATTCACATCGATAAAATCTTTTATGGACTGATGATTATTATATTATCATTGACTGAATACGTTCAATTATATAATCACTAATTAGGCCCAGTCTTACTTAGTTTTCTTGATATATATTCAGTTCATTATCTCCCGATTATCTCCACACAATGACCTGAAGTGACAGACCCAATCTAACATTACAACTCCACGGCCTACAGTGTCTGGAGGACGAAGACTATCATGGAATATGTGCTATTAATAAAGTATTTCACGATTAAACCAGACACGCCGATGCCTGTGTATTTCACACACACGGGCTATAAATATCTGTAAAGATGAACGAGACTACGCAAGGGACATTGATTTCATTGGTTCTGTTTATAACTGGTATGTCTCGATCAATTCCAGACCTACATGTTTCAGGTACTATCATTTACATGCATGCAGTCAGTAAGGGTCCAATACGACCGAGACTATGCTATCCCCGGACATTTCCGTACACCATAGAATTATAAATAATATTTATAACTCTATGCCGTACACTGCCAATTTACATTTATAAATAAAATACATGTAAATTTCATACATAATGAATTCTAATGACTTTTGATTTACAAATTACAATAAATTTGGCTCACAAGACCCGAAGTTTATATTATTGTCAAGTCAAGATGGCTACCAGTACTACAAAATCTAATTATTATTCAGGCTTCTGTTAATCATATCGGAATTGCAACAAACTGTAATTTGCCACGTTGGAGTATGATATGTGCTACCGAAATTGACACCCTGCATTCTATTTATGATTTATGACATGCAGCTCCCTTATTATTTCTGATTTATATAAATGATATTGTTAACAACATAAGATCGAACATAAGACTATTTGCGGATGACACAAGCCTGTACCTCAAAGTTGATGACCCAACAGTGAGTGCGATTGTCCTAAATGAAGATCTAGAAAGAATAAGTACCTGGGCGAAGACGTGGCTGGTGTCCCTCAACCCGCTGAAAACTGAAACACTAGCACTTTCTACTAAACAAACTCCTGTTCTGCCTACACTAAAATTAGACGACGTGCCTATCAAAGAAGTGGATTTTCATAAACATTTAGGTCTTATTTTTCAAATAAACTGTCAATGGGATAAGCATATAAATGAGATTTTAACAAAAACTGGAAGGGCTGTTAACTGTCTTAGATCACTAAAATATCGTCTTAATAAGAAATCATTGCAGACTATGTATTTTTCATTTATTTTACCTATTTTCGATTATTGTGACGTAATATGGGATGGGTGCACTGCAAAACTAAAAGATTTGTTAGAAAACCTCCAATTAGACGCACTCAGGACTATATGTGGGGCTGTTAGGGGTACCAGTCACAGGTTATTATATCAAGAAATGGGTGTAGTAACGCTACAAGAAAGACGACACCGCCATAAACTAATCATGATGTACAAAATTTATCACAATCTTACTCCGAATTACCTTACTGATCTGATACAAATAACTGATACACCATACAACTTGAGAAATACCAACAACTTGAAACAATATAAATGTAGAACTGAGCTTTTTTATAGATTAGGGTGGTTGAAAGTAACAAGTTACTGTTCAACAGAAGGCACTGGCACAGGGTTAAAGTTGAGTTCACTATTGTTAAGTAAATTGTTAGCATGTTAAATTACTTGTAATATAGACCTTACCGTCTGGAATTAGAGACAGGAATAACCTTTCTGGTGATTTAAAAATTCTTCCTTCAATAAATTCTTTTAAAGCAGCTCTTAAATCTAATGACATCCTGATACCCACATCATATTCATTTGGCTCTCGAAAAAATCAAATTTTGCATGCTCGCCTTCGTCTTTCTTGTAGCGACCTAAATGGACATAGATTCCTTCGACACATTTCGGACAATCCTACCTGCTCTTGTGGTCACTCTTTCGAAAATCCTGAACACTTCTTACTATTCAGATGTACGAAAAACTACTCTCGACCGCTTAAAACCTACCGACCTATCCATAAACATACTTCTTTTTGGAACAGCTTGCCAACAATCAACTTTAACCATATTTGACCAAGTGCATAATTTTATCGAACGCAGTAAAAGGTTCTGAACAACTCTAACACTCAATATCACCAGCAAAGAGATGTAGATAGCTATGTATAAATGTTTAATTGATTACAATGTTGTTTTCATTATCTTAATTTATTATGTATCACACACTGAGCTATTACGAACTTCTAACTTATACCATGACTGTAACAGTCTCTGCAACAGTATCCACATTTTGGAGCTAGTCTAGTGCTGTACTATCAGTGGCTTTTTTTACCATTACAGTCCTTACTGATGCAGGCTTTATTTTGTGAATGAATTTATTTTTCTCTTGGCATTTGTTAAAATCTTACAGTTGGCAATATGGAATTTGGAAATTCAAATACAAGGAAAAGGAAAAAATCTTGACTAAATAAAAACAAGACCAATTTTCTTCAATGACCTATTCATATCTAAATTTGGAAAAAGTTAATAGTTTAAAAACCTGCTGTTGTAAATAATAAACCATTGTGTGCTGAAATAAACTTCCTTTTTTACATTACACTTACATATATTTTCTTCTAACCTTTTGTGAGATTAGATAAGACCTATTCTTTCTATTCAATTTCTCAAGATAATGTCTTTCTGTAGATAGCACAAGAAATTTTAAAGGGGCATTTCAGTGTTTAAAGTAGTTTAGGAATGGTCAGTATTAATGAATCCAGTTCTCAAGAATGGCCAATATGGGTATTTATTCATACTAAATGAACTTACCTGGTGTCATAAAGTAACAGAATCTCTGTAAACTCTAGAAATCAATATGAAGTGTTTTTTAATAATCAATTGCATTTTTTTTTTATTTATCAGAATATATAAGGATTCTGTTATGTTTTTTTTATGGCAGCAGGTATATCTACTGATGATTATATAATGTGCTCTTATTGGCCACGTTTAAAATTTTGAAAGTTAATATTAATTCTAAGATTCCTTCAAATATACACAGCATTTATCAATTAAATATTTATTCAAAGGTATTGACTTTAAAATTCTATTTCCCTGTATATAATGACTTATTAAGTCAAAATATTTTTCAAGTGTTAGCTGTTTAATGCTTTAAAATAATTTGCATTTAAAAGTCAGTTGATATGCATATATTCTTTTGATGTTAGAATAGACAATTTTTCTTAAGGATAAAAATGTTAGGGTACAGCTTTGTGAGTTACAAGTTTGTTCATCCTATTTTGTCTTAATAACTGCTTATACAGCTGAGAGAGCTCAAATTTAGCTATCTTTTTACTGTGTAGTCACATAATTATTTACTAACAGCTGAGGGAGCTCAAATTTAGCTATCTTTTTACTGTGTAGTCACATAATTATTTACTAGCAGCTGAGAGAGCTCAAATTTAGCTATCTTTTTAATGTGTAGTCACATAATTATTTACTAACAGCTGAGAGAGCTCAAATTTAGCTGTCTGTATAGTCAAATAGTTATTTACTAACAGCTGAGAGAGATCAATTTAGCTATCTGTATATAATTATTTACTAACAGCTGAGAGCTTAAATTGAACTATTTGCATAGTCACATAATTATTTATTAACAGCTGAGAGCTCAAATTTGACTATCTACATAGTCACTTAATTATTTATTAACGGCTGAGAGCTAAAATTTGACTATCTGTATAGTCACTTAATTAATTATTAACAGCTAATACTATTCAATTTCAAATATAATGCTAGAATCATGTAAGAAGACCTCTTTACTATCCTTTAAAGATTTGATATTATATTAAAAGCCCACCTGGAGTATATTACTATGATCTCATTTGTATTAAGGGTATTAAAAGGGATTACCTGACTTTAGGAGTGAGAGATTTCACAAATGAGCAATTTATTGTCAGCATGTTCAGTCATGTGTAAGAAATGATTCATACCCTGTTCAAGGTGAATTAATTCAACCTGAGATAAGTGAAGTCACTTTAAAACTTATTCCTTTCTAATTAACACAAGAAAGACATTTAAATTTTCATTATATAATATATATGGTTGACGTAACTAAACAAATGATGTCATTTAAGCAACATACACTCTTACTAATTGCAATAAAACCTCAATAAATATTACTATGCTGTGAGGTTTTATTGCAGTTAGTAAGAGTGTTTGTTCGTTTGTTTAGTTACGTCAACCAATGGCGACTATGCGGCTGCTCCCTCTCCAATGACCTTGAATAAGTTAATCTGAATAATAAGCTCTGTTAATGGGTACCAGTATGGATAATCCAGGAAAAATTAATGCCAAAGGACCTACTAGTAGAAAAGATCCCTTACTGTGAAACTAAGTTTTTATTCATGAAAAATGTAGTGTCTCTTTCTTTTTAGAAACAGATATTGTTTCATGATAAACTTTAATAAAGGGATTATTGACATTTCATTTTATGATTCAACTGATAAAGAAGCATTTTCTGCTAATTTTTATATCAATACTTGTATTTTGACCTGTGCTACAAATAAGAGGAAAGTGTTTTGAATAACTTATTCACCAGCTTTATAAAGGAGGTTTTCTGAACTGTGTATCATGTCCCAGATGGCATACTAAAAACGATTCTTGAAAATGTCTCTTACAGTCCCTTTTGATATGAATACCCTTCATTTATTTGTTAGATCGGTAAAAAATAGTCGATTGTTGATTTTTGTATACCCTGTATGATGAATTACTTCTATTAATTATGATAAAGTATGCTGGTTACATCTAAATTTAGTCTTATATAGGCGTTAGTTGTGAATTATAATATTAGTTATTTAGATTGATGAGGTTATACACTAGTAAATTGGTTAGGTCTACCACTGCTACTACAAGTACTTTCAATTGTAAAAGTCATAAAATGAGTATTGTTTAGTTTATTATAAGCTTTTATTTGGTGTCTTGAACATTCAAAAATTAACCAAGTTGTTGAAGCAAACAAAATGAGTTTTTCGAGAAGAATTAGACATTGATTATTGATTGTGTCACAAAATGCCAGCTCTGGAGTGGGCAGGTCAGAAAGTTAATCTACCAAATATCCAAGAGCCCCTTGTTAACCATAACTGAAGTGGTTATTTTGATAATAAAATGGAACAAAAATGTGGTCTAATTTTAAGAAGACTGAAAAAGACGGAAACCTCTAGTCTTTTGCATAACATAATATATTCTAAAATGTTCATGTTTTATTATGATAGGCTACTTTCAGTTTATCCCCTAAAAATTGATGTTAAAGGAGATGTTCACTGCCATATTTGTTTGTATCTAGGTGACATGGACTAATATCAACCTCTTTTAAGAAGAGTTCCTCAAAAAAATTTGTTGACTAGCCATTCGCTTACTTTGCTCAGGATATTTTTTTAACGGCTAATATGAAAAAGTGGGTTTAAAACAAAACCATTTGTATTATAATTTGTATGGTTGTTTGCATTATGCCATATTTGATTGCAGCCGAGTAACATGGACTGATTTCAACTTCTTTAAGAAGAGTTTCACAAAAACCATTTGATTGACATAACATAACTGCCCTGGAAGCTTTTGAAGGTTGTAAATAGCTAGTGCTCACACGAATAGTGATTTTTGCTGTTCGACTATTCGATGGCATAATTCGATTTGTATTCGATTAATCGACGATATTTTCAATGAGAAGATTGTATTGAAAAATCAGCTTTTATATCGGTGAAATTTGCCCGTTTTCTTTCTTGCAATACAGATTTACAACAGTACTATAAATACCTCGCTTTGAAAGGGTATTTCATGACATACCATTTTTATTTATTACATGCCGGTTGCGTTTTGACAAACAATAAAGTCGGTAATTAATAGAAAAAAAAACGTATTCAGTTCTAATTGGTAAAAAAAATCGAAGTACCAAAATAAAAGAAAGTCATCGGAAGTGAACCTTCTTCATCTGATTGGATAATAACATGTTTCTATTTATACTAGCTAATCAAAAGTTAAATACTTTGATTATCCAGCACTTGTTTTATAAACGAGATGCGACACTGAGAGACTTGACAACACAATCTATACATAACTTGGTACGGGGATTATCTCGAAATAATTCTTGCTAAATTGCAAAATTTCTCCTCATAATCTTGTGCTAATCAAAGCGGTCTGTATTTCCAGGCATGAGGTTAAAATAGATCCACGTTTAGTTGTTTGTCTACGTTTGGGTAGAAAACTGAACGTTTAATTCTTAAAAACTAAATTACACTGCGGTTGATAAGACCAAATTGATTCCGGTTGATTCGTCCTATATCCGGGCCGGTTCGTCTAAGTATATTTTACAACGCACAACTAGTAATTTGTAATCTTAGAACTAGGATAACCAACAGTAGTAATCAAGAGATATTTTGTGCGAATTTATGTACAATTTTGAAACATCAGTAGCAGTTTGGGGTGATTTATTTAAAGTTAAATATTTCTAAACAACGCTCTTGCATTAGCCGGCATATTTGTTTGACTGCCGTTATAAAGACAATGTTATTCAAAGGGGAGGTTTCAAAACGTCGGAATTTATTATCATTTAATCTTGTTTATGGGCGAATAATTGAATAGTAAAATCCGATTCGAATATTCGCGAAAAAAGGTTTTGAATACTATTAATCGATTATTCGTGTGAGCACTATAAATAGCTAACATGACTAGAAAGTGGGTTAATAAGCCAATAAGTTATTATTATAATTTGCAAGTTTGTTTATTGACAGACTAGTAAAGAGAGTAAATAAACAAATGACATGTCAGTATTTAAAATGACGGTGTAATAGAGGTGTGTATTTAAATAAAATGTAATATCAGTATTAAAATATATAATGAGGATTGTCATGGGATTGATAAGAGGTTTTCTAAACTTTTTATGTATAGTCAGATGAGGGTTGGTAAGCCAATAAGTTATTATTATAATTTGTAAGTTTGTTTATTGACAGACTAGTAAAGAGAGTAAATAAACAAATGACATGTCAGTATTTAAAATGACAGATGACTGTGGATATTCTGTTTCGTTAACAAAATTAGGCGTTTTAGGGTATAACTATAGCAATATTAGCTGCTGCTAATAATATTAAAAATCCCTAGGTTTAAACAGTATTTTATTAACAGAGATATAATGGTACATATAGTAATACATATAATGGGATGCAGTAACAAGACAGAGACTGCTTATATAAAACATCCCTTCTGAAAGATGTGTAATTAGATAGGTAAAGACGTAATATTTAGTATATATATGAGATATATGAAGAGAATTGTCAATAAACATGTTTCTAGAGTCAACTCTAGTCAGGTATAAACTAGGTAAACCAGTTATTCATGTTCCTTATTAATTATAACACTGCCGTCTCGGATAGGATTTTTTACATCAAACCATCCTTCCTTGAAATCTATCAGTTTATTTGACTTAAAATCACCTAATGTGATATTGATATCTTTAAATTATAAAATGTGTTTAGATGACTGTGTTTTTTAGCCTAGTTCGCTGTTTTATTCAGATAGTTTATGTATCCAATCAGATTGCTGTATTTCTTTAAATCTGGATTTTATTTTAGTTCTGTTAAGGAGAATAAGGACAATGAGTAACATTGTATTCGGATATAATGGCTGGGATTGGTGTAGAGATACACGTAAGAATCACAGTTCTATTGCTTTAGGAATCTTGGAAAAAAAGCTGTAGAAAAAGACAAGGTTTTATCAGACTTTTTTTTTTTTCTATCACCTTACCTTTCTTTTTAATTTCAGGTGATATAACACAAAAAGGATATGAGAAAAAACGCTCCAGACTTCTTACACCTTATGCTAAACAGCAAGCCCATGGTTAGTATTGTCCTGTTGTTCAAAAATGTAATTATCTTTTATTTGATCTAGGTTTTAGTTTTTAATCTGGTGTAAAGCCAATATTAAGAATGGCTAACCCCGTTTGACAAAGTGAAAACTGATGCAGATGCATTTTGTTTTGACATGTTTTTCACTCTGACCATCTTTACGAGATTTTCAGTTTGCAATGATTGACACTGTTTCCTGAAAATTTTATGAGTACAGGGTATTAAAATATCATTAATTATTTTGCAGGGGCAGGACCGAGTGCTCCGAGTCCATCAACTGCTGCCCAGAGACGAGCACAACGTCGATTAACACGAGAAGATAATAGATATCATTCAGGTTAGTTGGACCAAGTCTAGTAATTCATGTTTCCATAACTTTTTTCAGAAATTGCGTTGAAAACTTTCCAATATGTCACATGAAAGCCTGGCAAATACTTGGTTTCTGTACAAAAATGTAATTAGCACCTACTTACCATGAAAATTTGGAATTTCGTAAAAATGGGCATGCTCGAAAAGGAAGAGAAAGGAGAATTTCTAGAAATAGCACAGACTATATTTGTATACAATCATTAGCATAAATTATTGTTGTGGTGTGAGTCCTAGTAATTGTTTTACTGCCAAATCATTGGAATATTCTTCTTAGAGTTATCTCCCTGCAGATACAATTTCTGTCCCAAATTGAAACTGGTTAGCCACACTATCAAAAGCACTGGTGATCACTGTCATCTTGGTATTAATTAGTCAAAAATGTAAGATACCTGTACTTAGAATGTACTAAGAATAGACTAAATAATATTAAGTATCTTTATATAACACAGACCAATTCTAACTTAAGGATTTAGTCTATAACTGTATGTAATATGAATACTAGTGCGTAAATATCTTTACATCAAAAGTTAAACCTAACTAAAGTGGCTAAAAATTTTAAAATAAAAACTAATAATAAAATAAAATGAATGAAAGTTTGGACTGGCATTCTTTTTAGGAACTTTGATACAATAAAAATTGATGTGAATTTTTGTTGTAGAAATACGGACGGAGGCAGTGATGCAAGCATTAGCAATGCATAATAAAAAGGTACCAGTGATGCCCTTACCATCCAAACGAACATCAGTGAACTATCCAGGTCAACAGAGACGAGCTGACCGACACGGTACAGGTATTTCATGTTTTATATCACCCTGCTCAGGGTAGTCATAGATTCTGAAATGACTTGCATCTATGAAAACTGATTGTCAGACTGTAATTTGATAAGAGATGCGTTACTCATAGGCGCTGTATCAGTTAGTAAACACTGTATCATTATAAGAAATACTGCAGTATACAACCTATTACATTAAGTCCTGAAGATACACATATATATAAACCCCTATACTTGTGTCAATTTCACTTTTGCCTATTTAACATAATATTAACTAATAGCACCAAACTCTCACTGGAACATTTGACAACATAAACTGAAAAATAATTACAAAATATCCAGTCCATTGATAGCAGTGCTAAAGTCTACACAAATAATACAGAAACTGAATAATCATCATAAACAAACTTTTGGGGCACAGGCTTAATAAAAAGTCAGTTGTCTGAAGATCGCATAGTGTGAAACTCTTGAGTAACGTTTTATTTTTGGTTCTGTTTGAATATTACTAATATCTAAACTCATTATTTATTCCCACCATATTTTATAAGCTAATTCCGGCATTTGTAACTTTATTATTTTTATTAATTAAATGTTTGATTAGATTGTTTTGTTATTGTGATGTGATGTATGACAATATTAAGAAAGTTGAATAGTAGCGTAACATAGTTTTGTCACAAAATAGCGTTTAAAAAAATTTTGAAAAAATAAATTAACAGCCCTGCATTTCCCTTATTCTAAAAAGATGTCCATCAAAAGGTAGAGGCTCACATTTGAGCAATTAGAGGGGTTCAAAATTGATATTTCAGATCTGAAAGGGGGGGTGTCATACGAAACATGGCCCATTTACCATAATCATTGTGAGAAGTCTACATGAAAGAAATTTGTACATAGAATTCATGAGAAAAAATCAAATCAAAGAAAAGCAAAGAATTTGTTTTAGAAGATAGATTAAGTTTTTGTTTATTAATTATTTAAGAGAACAGCAATGTAACAATTATATGATGATACAGACAAGACTCTGTTAAAAGTAAACGAATGCTTCGTAAAAGTAAACAAAAGGTTTTTAAAAAGTAAACAAGAGGGGAACTGGTGATCGATTTTTAACTTGAATGAGTTTTGTCGTTAATTTGTTTAGGCTTTACATCTTCAGTCCTGAAGGCATGGTGACCTATGTACATGTCCCATGGCGAATTGTTCGTCTGAATTTTTATGCCTCAGACATAGGAAGTACAAGCTATTTTTCAATAGTTAGTATCAAAGCACTGATAATGAGGAAGCTGTGTCATTTCAACTTATATAGGAATTGATGTGCAGTATTTTCAAGCTTTGAGTTTGTTGTGTATCTGTCAAAGTACTAATTATGTACTAAGTCTGTGCTGTTATGACTCACAGAGTGCTCACAGACTTTTTGATATTGTTTAACTACTGAATATTAGTTAGTAGCTCGGTACCATTATGTGATTTAGAAAGGAAGCTGCTACATATGAACTATAGAGGAAGTTATGATTATGAGCTATTATTTGACATTCTTGTAGCTGTTTAACTATAATATTAAACTAGTGATTTGATACGGGTCTGTGTTTGGTAGACTGTGTAAATGGAAATCTACCTGGGATGTTCTGGCTATTTTCAAATTACGGTACCTATTCTATGGCATTAACTAAGTACTAAATCTAATTAAAATAGGATAACTATTTCGTTTTTTTGTTATTTTTTTTTTTTTTGGTGTCTTTTGTAATCTAACAAGATTTATACCAAAGTTGTGTACTAGTGATGCTTCCAGCTTTTACCACCTATCACACAACAATCAGAATACATAAGGCATTAGAAGACTCATCATTTGTCATAATTTCGGAAGTTATGGTTTATGCTATCCCACAATTCATAGTCGATATTAAGATACGCATTTTACATGACGCTCTGTGGTTGAAATGAAAGTCAACAGTATGCGACCTTTGTATGAAATATTTTTAGATAATAATTGAGTCTGGAAAAAAGGGAAAAAAATTATAATTGATACTGTTTAGTAACTTATGAAGGAATCAGCGTCTCTAAAAAGTGCTAAGATGTTGGAAAGTTTTACAGCATTAAAATCTTACTATCTGGTGGATGAAATGACTACAACGAAGAAGCTTATTATAAGTAAGATTTTCTTTTCTATAAAGCAAGCCTTATACTAAAAGCCTTGAAGCAAGAAGTTATTTTTGTAACTAAGTTTTGGTATGGGTCAAGCTTTATGGCTTGTAGAGTTTAATTCAAAATGAGCGACTTCCAGTTCATCTATCAATAAAAACAAACCTTGTAAATTTTCAAGTGAACTCGGACTAATAGTTTTCCATTAAAATTTCAAATTAATATTGTGTTCTTATTTAATCAAAGTCATTCTGAGATTTTAAAAGTTTTATGTCATTTCTTCTCACCATTATTGATAAAATTTTATTTACCAGCAGCAAGAATTTCATTTAATGGTCAACCTTAGAGGTCTGGTTCTCTTTCACATTAATCTTTCCATAAAAATTGAATAATTCCTCACTTACACTGTTCTTATTGATATTTTGCATGAAACATTGGAACTAAATCTGAGATCCTTAAATTGATCAAAGAACTCGATTAAAATCTTGGTTCAAGTTCTTCATTCACAAATGTTGTTTTCAAAGAACCTATTGTTAATTGCCAAGCAACTTGAACCATGCCATTGTCCTTCATATTTAAAAAATGTCCTGTTTTAAAACTGAAATTGGTTCAAAGGTTACAAGGGTTTCAGTAAACGTAGAAAAGTTGAAGACATTTTGGTACAAGAAAAGAGCAAGTTGAAAAGAAAGGTTAATTAAGAATGAATGTATGTAATATTGTACATGCTAACACACTTTACATTACACAATTTAAGACTCAATGACATTTTACAATGTAAATAACACCAAACATTTTTACTCTTCACCCAAAATAGGCAGAAAACAACCTTCTGGGATAAATTTTAGTAGTTTAAAGTAGCAGTACTGACTTCCAAACCACAAAATTAAAAGAATTGAATTTTACCAATAATATCATTCTCTTGATCCTTGAAGTTGTTATTCTTTTGATCCATGAAGTTGTTGTTATTCTCTGGATCCATGAAGTTGTTTTTTTTTATCCATGTAGTTGTTATTCTCTGGATCCATTAAGTTGTTGTTATTCCTTTGATCCATATAGTTCTTGTTATTCTCTTGATCCATTAAGTTGTTGTTATTCCTTTGATCCATGTAGTTGTTGTTATTCTCTTGATCCATTAAGTTGTTGTTATTCCTTTGATCCATTAAGTTGTTGTTATTCTCTTGATCCATTAAGTTGTTGTTATTCCTTTGATCCATGTAGTTGTTGTTATTCTCTTGATCCATTAAGTTGTTCTTATTCCTTTGATCCATATAGTTCTTGTTATTCCTCTGATCTTGAATTTGTTAATGTCCTGATCTATGAAGTTGTTATTCTCTTGACCCTGAAGTTGATGTTGTTCTCTGGATCCTGAAGTGGTTAATCTCTGGATCCATGAAGGTGTTGATATTCTCTTGATCCATGAAGTGGCTAATCGCTTGATCCATGAAGGTGTTGTTATTCTCTTGATCCATGAAGGTGTTGTTATTCTCTTGATCCATGAAGGTGTTGTTATTCTCTTGATCCATGAAGGAGTTGTTATTCTCTTGATCCATGAAGGTGTTGTTATTCTCTTGATCCATGAAGGTGTTGTTATTCTCTTGATTTATGAAGTTGTAATCTCTGATTTATTAAGTAGTTCTTATTCTCTTGATCCTGAAGTTGTTAATCTCTTGAAATTTTTATTACATTTTTTCGATCCTTGATCTATATCCATGATATTGTTAGTCTTCGAATTCTTGATTCAGTTCCTTAACATTGTTAATCTTAAGATCCTTGAGATTGTTAGTTGCTGGTTCTTTGATTTCTGATCCTTGAAATTGTTAATCTCTAGATACTTAAAATTGGTAGTATCTGGTTCCTTGATTTTTGATCCCTGAAATTGTTAATCTCCAGATCCTTGAAATTGTTTGTATCTGGATCCTTAATCTAGGTTGTGAAGTTATTAGTATCTGGTCCTTCAAATTGTTAGTATCAGGATCGAAAGGCTTGATCAGGATCCTCAGATGTTTGGTGAATCCTTGAATCCCAGATCCTCAGAAGTTGTTGTTACCAGGATCCTTGACCTAGATCCTCAGAAGTTGTTGTTACCAGGATCCTTGACCTAGATCCTAAGAAGTTTTTATTACCAGGATCCTTGATCTCGATCCTCAGAAGTTTTTATTTTCCAGAATACTTGACTTAGAAGTTGTTAATCCTATGATTCTTTAAGTTATTATTCTTTGGACCCTGAAACATGTTTTTCTTTGATCTTGGAAACTTTTTCACCAGATCTGATAAACTGCAATGAATGGCCGTTCTACCTGAGTAGCCCATAACAGTTTCAACTGAATCATGTTACTGGTGTCTTATCTTCATAGAACAAATATAAACTTAAATCCTTACAAACCTTGAGTGTAATATTACAGTCAATGATGTAGAAACAAGTGGTTGATTTTAATTAATGTGATGTTGACTCTTGTTGACCTTGTCGTTCTGTAAGAACTGGTGGCTGGTCTGGAGTCAGTGATATTACGGCGTGCCTGTTTACTTTAAGTAGATTATTACAGTGAAAATCTTGACTTTTTAACATTTTTAAGGACTTTCTTATGAATTTAAATCTTAACCCAATCTTTTGCTGTATTCTTTAAGAAGTGGTGGTTGGTCTAGTGTCAGTGGTATTATGGTGTGTCTATATTCTCAAAGTAGCTCAACCTTGACTTTTTAACATCTTTAAGGACTTTGTTATGATTTTGAAATCTCAGGCTCTGAAATGGTTCATTATGGAATTTTATTTCAAATATGGCACTACTGGATATGGATTGTGTGTTTATAAATTGTGATATGAACTTTTATGCCATTTCAAGACTAATATTCATTTGTGATGGTTGTCATTTATAATGTAGATGAGTTATTATTTTCGAAAAAGCTTGGGTGTTTGCAGAAGTTCTTTCTTAATTTGATTTCAGGATTTTATATGTGAAAAGCTGCTGGAAATCAGAATAAAAATATTCAAAGACTTGACTTAAGTGTTGTTTTGTGATGTGAACAGTATTGTCAATTTCTTGATTTTATATATAGTACATGTGATTTAAGAATTATGCTATATATTTGCCTGTGTGCTAGTTTTATTGTCTTTTGTCAATTTTAAACAAAAGAATAAACATCAGGGAAATTGTAAAATGTTTGTTGAAAAATGTGCATTTATTGTGGTGGACATGGACTGCTTTAAAATGAAGGATGGTAATATTGTGTTGAAATGCATAAGGTGGTATTACAAAAATGTTAGACTTTTGTCTTTTAACAATCCTTTGTATTGTGGTTGATCAGTAGGCCTATATGCGTTCTTTATGATATAAATCTTACGTGACATTTAGGAGTAGAGCTCAGAGTTTATATGGCATATCACTCTTGAGTTTTATTTTACACAACGTTTCAACAAATTATATAATTATCAGTATTGAGTTGGAAGAACTGATTTGAAGTGTCCACATAGTGATTATTTGATTGCTTGATCATTAGGCTTATCACAGTTCGATAAGGGAGTGCCCAAATTGTGATGAAATACAGATTTATGCCTGGGAGAATATACCAAATACAATAGAAGAGAATAGTATTAAATGTTGTTTTATACCAGTGATATTCTTCTATAACACAGTCTAGTGTATCTCAGACCAAAATGTTGGATAATGACTTAACTTTTAAAACTTTTGTAATATTTGACTCAGGATCTTATGGTAAACAAAAAGTCACAGTTTTAAAGAGACCAGGTATAGTAAAATAAAAAATTCAAGATCAATATCAAAAATTGCTCCTGATGGAATCAGCCCTGTTGAATTGGCGCTGGGGCTCTCACACTTGTCTTGGTTCTCCTTCTTCCCAGACGATTTCAAAAACTAGAAGCTGGTAGAACTTATTTCTGAGGAAAGGTACCAAAATCCCATTCAAAATGTTCTTTGGTAAATTAATTAGTCTGAAGGTTTGGAGAGAAGACGATTGGTGGTGGTTTATTCTCACCAGCCAGGGTCTATCCCACATGGACCCCATCCCCTATGAACCCCACCCTTATGACAGGGCTTGATGGAATACATAATCAGTTGTTGCTTGCTGATTGTTGTTGTCTTTTGCAAGAATATGTAATATATTTTCCACAGAATTTTCTTTTAGCTAGTAGGAAGATACAGGACTGACGCTGATTTCATTTGTAATATTTTTAGTTCAAATACCATCATTCCACTTAGCAAACACTGATGCGCAACAATGTTTTATTGGGCTGATGTCCTTAAAATTGATATTTGGGCTAATATACTGGGTGTTCGTATTTTATGTCTCTCTAACAGCTGGTAATTTGAAATATTAGAAACGTTTATTTTATTGATTTGTTTATCCTATATATACATCACTTGTGAAAGCATACACTTGGTTACCATAGAAACAACTTATTACTATCTTGCCTCTTGTTGTCATGACTACCATTTATACACCAGAAATTGATTTTTGCACCTGATTATTTAAATAAATTGAATATTATTGACATTGTGGTTTTTCAAGAGTTTTGTTTTAGAAGAAATACAAATGGCAAAGGATGCAAATAAATGAAAAATTGGTTTGTAAGGAACAAAGGAGATGTGAGGGTCTAGGTCTATAAATAGATAACTATAAATAGTAACAGCCAACCCAAGTCCTACTTGTGTGAGAGTGAGGCTACAGGTCGGTCTAGTTTGTGCTGGTTTAGGATCAATGTGAGTCACACTCAATAGGCCACCCTTGTAGGCCTAAACCGTCTAGTTGTTTGCTGGTTCAACATTATAGCTATACAGTAGAGTCTGACCTCAATTTCACAGTGAACACTTAGCCAAGACTGGCTGTGTCTGCCATTTTCTCATTGTGTGTATGGAGCCATTTTCCGTGTCTCTTGTTAAGTGTGTTTCAAGATGGAGACCTTGTTGAATATTGATGATCTAAAAGAATAATATAATCTTATCCTGACATAAGAGAATTCAAAAACAAAACTGATGTGTCTCATGATTTGAGCCATTTTAACAATAGATGAATGTTGATATCTTGTTGTTTGTGTGACTTGATTTTGTCATCTTTTGATTGAAAATGTTGACATTTTTAAAAGGGACATAATATGGCTGTTTACTTTTGAAGCCAAATGAATAAAGAGTTTATGAATGGACAATTTAAATGTCAGGACTAATTTATTGTGATGACAACTCTAAAGTACCTGAATTATCAAAAGAGTACACCTGTAAAAGCTAATTTTACTAATTTTGAAAAGGAATTTATCACTGGATTAGTATTGAAGCATCAAGCCATTCTCGAAAACAAGCGCAATGATTGGACAATGTGCCGGCAGAAAAATGAAACCTGGGAGCGTTTGACTGAAGAGTTCAATAACTTTGATCCCAAAATCACAAAGCGTACATGCAAACAACTTAAAAAGTGTTGGGAAAATTTGAAAACCAGAGCTAAAAAAGCAACTTTAGAAATGAAGTCTGAAGATGTGTATGGGTTTGAGGAATCTGGTGTTGTGGAAATTAAAGATGAAACTTTATTAGACGAGGCACCAAAAGTTGCTGACTTGATAGCAATGCAATTAAAACCAATATCTGATGTGATTAAACCAATTGATGTTGATGATGATAGTGAAAATGATGACAATGATGATTATGGGGATGATGATAATGATGAAGATTTTAGTATTAATAAAAGAACGGTTGTGGTCCGTAAGTCAAGTAAGTTTGAACTGAATTAATTCATGTTACTATCTTGACTTGTTAGTCACAATACTTAGTTATAATATTACATTTCAATTTGGCTATTAACAAACCATTTTCAAACCCTCATTGCAAAAATGATTAGTTGGAATGGGATGTAAAATTTTCTAAATATATAAGGCTTATAATACACTTTGCAGAAATTCCTCTCATTGCACAATGTATAAGCTTATGATGGTTTTCTTATTCTATAGTTCTACAGGGTATTAACTTATATGTTTATAATCTATTTAAGTTAGAAATTATTTCAAACGACAACCTAACTCTATGTTTTTGCCTTTATGTATTTCAGGTGAATCAGGTACTCAGACGCCAGTTGAACAACCTAGAATCGTAAAGAAATCAGTTCAAATAAAAGTACCAAAAACACCAAATGTAACAGTTGTCAAACCTAACACATCTGCTTCTATCTTACATAAACTTTGTGTAAAACCGTCGACCACTACCATTTACAAACCAACATCATCCATATCCACATCATCCTCCATTTTGAAAACGGTAGCGCCACCTAAAAACACAAATCCGTCTGTCTCAAATCCTGTTCTACGTCATACGTTATCAACAAGCATGGTTGAAAGGCAGCTTCAAGAGGAGGAACAAAGATTAAAAGTTCAGTTTTTAAAAAGGAAGCTTGAAATGGCAGAAGAAGAACATCAAGAGACTCTTTCATTGCTGAAATCAAAAAAACAATATGTTGAGCTTAAAAAGCAGAAGCTAGTTCAAAAGGGTTTAGAAATAAGTGGCATCAGTAATGACACATCTTGTGGTATTCAGATTAACAGTGTTGTGGGTAACGCTGAAATGAATGCATCTACATATGTTAATGGTTCTCACGTTAAAGTTGATCCACTGACTGATCAGAGTTCTGACACCAATTCTTCTAAAGATGATGATTTGTAATCAGTTTCATCAAGTCTCAAACTTTTGGAGACAAGTAGATCCTCTTCACTGATCAGAGTCTGTACACTGATTCTTCAAAAGATAAAAATTTGTAATTGTAAACTCATTCATATATATCATGAAGTCTCAAACTTTAGGAGAGAATAAGATCCTCTAAACTGATCAGAGTTCATACACTGCTTCTTCAAAAAATGAACTTTTGTTATCAGGAACTCATTTTTATGACGTCTCAGACTCTATGATACTTGAGTATTAGTACATTGACATGATTGTTTCATGTCCAATATCCGGTATTCCCCTTAGTATGTGTATCAAGGAAGAAACATGAATTTTTACCATTCCATTTCAATCAGACATCTGCGCTTCCTGCAGTTCCACTAAATGCAGGTGTTTGATAAAATCACTAATCGTCTTAGTGACATTTAGTGACATCATCAAACAAGTTTATACATATAAATTTATAAAACCTCTTTTCAAACCATTTCAAAGAAGGAAACACTGCAAATTGCAATAAAAAACTCATAGAATGAAAATTCATAATTTTTGTGTAATAAAAAAATCCAAATTGATTCATTTTTGCAAGAACTGAGTATGTGATGTTGTACAAATGGTTGATGTAAGGTGTATATGGTTGAAAAAGATGACATGTGAAGGATGTGTTGTACTGCATATGTGAATGGAGAATTTTGGAGACAGTCCCAGTAACATATTTTGCACGCTTTTGTATTAATCAAATATTTTGCTGATATTTGAATTTGAAAGTCAATTTCAAATTGACTGTATTAGAATGAATCAAAAACAAAAGATGATATTTTGAAGTAAATACACTTCTTTAATATAACATTTCAACACAGTTAGATTGTGACCTAATCAGATAAAATAATGAAGGAAAAAACATAAAATATACAACATATCTGATAATGGTATGGGTAAATTGAGTTAAAACAATATATTATAATTTGTATATTTATAATGTTTTTGAAGGAGTGTGCCTACTCAAGGATAACATCTTTTGTTTGTGATTTGTATCCCTCTCTTTTCATTCAAGTTTTGTGTCTTATAATGACCACTTTTGGCTGAAACCTTTCCTGTGAAAACAAATTCTGTGATCATAATGCTCAAATCTATATTTGGTTCCTTTAATTAAAATAAAGATTCATGTTGAATTTTTTTGTTGTATGTTATGTTCAATAAAAAATTCCTTACTCCAAAAACTTGAAATTTGCGAACCTCAAAACTATCCCAATGTTGTTTCCAATGAACATCCAAACACATCAATTGTAGACTTTGTCAACAGGACACACTATTTTCAGACTGACTGGAGACCAGCCGCGTACAGCACGGAAAAAAAATGAAAAGTGAAATTTTTTGTTTGAGGTATATTTCAAGGCATTTTGCGATTTTCTTAGAGCTTGAGTATTTCTGAGGACTGTTTAAATGTAACAAAAGCCCAAAACGACCTCCAAAAATCAAGCCTGGGCCGCTTTAAGAGCAAGGTAGTTTCCAATTAACAGCTAAACATATCTTTTGCACTTCAAGTCCAAGGTATTTTCCAATGAACAACCAAATATATCTATTCTACACTGTAAGAGCAAGGTAGTTTCCAATTAACAACCAACAGCTAAACATATCTTCTTACCCTTTGAGTCCAAGATAGTTCCCAATTAAGAACCAAACATATCTATTCTACAAGAGCAAGGTAGTTTCCAATTAACAGCTAAACATATCTTTTTTACACTGTAAGTCCAAGGTAGTTCCCAATTAACAGCCAAACATATCTATTCTACACTGTAATATCAACGCAGTTCCTATTAACAGCTAAACATATCTTTTTTTACACAGTTGGAACAAGGTAGTTTTCTACTCTTTAAGAGATGATAGTTTCTAATTAACAACCAAACATATCTTTTATACTCTGTAAGAGCCAGAAAGTTTCCAATTAACAACCAACAGCCAAACATATCTTCTTACCCTTTGAGTCCAAGATAGTTTCCTGTTAAGAACCAAACATTCTACACTTTAAGAGCAAGGTAGTTTCTAATTAACAACCAAACATATCTTTTATACTCTGTAAGAGCCAGGTAGTTTTCAATTTACAGCCAAGGGTTTTTTATACTCCCACATTATAATGTGGTCGTATATTGTCGTCACCCCTGTCCGTCCGTTAGTCCGTCGGTCCGTCCGTCCACAATTGCTTGTGAACTCAATGAGGCTACAGTTTTTTGTCGGATTTGAATGAAACTTGCTGTGATCATTTATATTGATGAGATCTCGGACAAGTTCGAAATTGGCAATTTTTCGATGAACGGTTTTTGAGTTATTGCACTTAACTTAGTAAAAACGCATCAAAATTGGCTTGTGAACGCGATAGAGACTACAGTTTTCATCGGATTCAAATGAAACTTTCTGTGATCATTAATATTGATGAGATCTTGGACAAGTTCGAAATTGGTGATTTTTCGATGAACGGTTTTTGAGTTATTGCACTTGACTTAGCCAAAACGCGTCAAAATTGGCTTGTGAATTCGATAGACACTACAGTTTTCATCGGATTTAAATTAAACTTTCTGTGATCATTAATATTGATGAGATCTCGGACAAGTTTGAAATTGGCGATTTTTCGATGAACGGTTTTTGAGTTATTGCACTTGACTTAGCCAAAACGCGTCAAAATTGGCTTGTGAACGCAATAGAGACTACAGTTTTCATCAGATTTGAATGAAACTTGCTGTGATCATTTATATTGATGAGATCTTGGACAAGTTCGAAATTGGCGATTTTTCGATGAATGGTTTTTGAGTTATTGCACTTGACTTAACCAAAACGCGTCAAAATTGACTTGTGAATGCGATAGAGACTACAGTTTTCATCAAATTTGAATGAAACTTGCTGTGATCATTTATATTAATGAGATCTTGGACAAGTTCGAAATTGGTGATTTTTCGATGAATGGTTTTTGAGTTATTGCACACCTCAAAATTGGCTTGTGTACGCGATAGAGATCAAAATTTCCATTTGATTTGAATGAAATTTGGTGTTATCATTTATATTGATGAAATCTTGGACAAGTTTGATCATGACAATTTTTGGGTGAACGTCTTTTGAGTTATTGGCCTGGACTAAGTCAAATTGCGTCGACAACACAATAGTGACAACAGTTTTCATCTGATTGGAATGAAATTTGGTGTGATCATTGAAGTTGATGTCATCTTGGTCAAGTTTGAAATTGACATTTCGATATACAGTTTTTGAGTTATTGCACTTGACTTAGTCAAAACGCGGCTTGTGATTGCGATAGAAAAAAAACAGTTTTCATCTGATTTTAATGAAATTTGGTGTGAACATTTATATTGACGAGAACTTGGATTAGACCTGGGTAATCATAGAGTCTTTGCCTGTGTTAAAAAAGAAAATATATTTTAAAGTGGGCGTATCTTGCTAGGCAACCACTTGTTCTAATTACCTATCACTAGTTGACACTGAACATATCTACAGTATTTACTCTATAGGACCTAGGTAGTTTTCATTTTGCAGCCAAACATATCTTATCTACACTCTAAGAACAATGTAGCAAATTAGTTATCAATTGACCAAAAAAAATATCTATTCATTGTGTTATGCCTCTTGTGTCCTTATCTTTATAAATTTGCTTCTCTTTTCCAGATTCTTCATCGGATGATGACAGTGTTTTTGATGAAGAACAGCTACGAGGGTTTTCCCGTGGTGGTGCACGGGACAGTGGTGCTAGTTCCTCGTCTTATGAAACTGGTGCCTCACCTCATCATTATGGTGAGCGACCTCGAAGTCAAGGTTACGGTGATTTCCGTATCCCTGGTAATACAGCCAGATCAGCTCTTGCAGATGTCATGCAAAATTCCCGACACTGTAAGTATCATCTGGAATTCATTTGGAATTATTGAAATAATTCTTTGTCTTAGAAAAACAAGCTCATATATGAAATAGCAACTATATGTATTTTTGATGTGGTATATGATATATTTTCAGCCCATCATATATCTCAACCACCTGATGTCACAAACAATGCTAAGAGTACCAGACAAACTGATCGTGTGGGAAGGTTCAATCAGTCATCTGTTAGAATGACAGCAACTGGTGCTGTGACAGGATTAGCTGATGATGATGGTGAGTTAACATTAGGATACTTTTCCCTTTTTTGTTTTGAAAAACACCTTTGTCATTTCCCTTTTGGATTCTGTTCTTATTTTAAGGCCATCTTGAAATTACATTTAAACTATGGAAATACTAGCAAACTAGGGGCTCTACTTTCTTTTGTGTAAATGTTTTTTCTATATATATCACAGAGATGCAAGAAATGAAGAGCCATCATTTTAACCTCTAAAGCTGGGATAATTCTGTACACACACGGATTTGAAAGGCACAAATTTCGATGTAGACTACTGATTAGCTCAACTAAAAAATTTGAGTTTCTGAGACCATGATTGGTCAAACAAAGGGCAAACCTCTCTCTTTAAGGGGGTTGACAACCTCATCGTTTGAGGTGTATTTTAATCAAGAAACGTATTAAATTTATATCCATTCTTTTTGGCATTAAAAAAAACTCACAATGTGATATTCCTCTATGTAAAAGTACAAATTACGTTGTCAGTTGACATTTTTGAGTACTACGTAATCAGCTAAATAAACCTTTTCTACGTTTGTTGTTCAGATTTGTATAGGGGGAAATCCAGAAGTCACGTGATGTCCCATAAATCATAACGTCACATGTTAACAGAGAAATTTTATGATTGGTGGGTAGGGGTGTTTTGACATGTGCTAATCTATTGTTTTAGCACTCCAATTATGTGGTTATCGGTGCATATCGATGGCTAAAAGGTGCCTAAAGATTTCTAGAGCATGAGGGACAATCTTTTAACAACATGATTGTTAATTACGTAAGGTTTACATGTGTTTGCCAAATGTTTAAACTGCCATTTTTCCAAAAGCATATCTCGATTACAATTTATCTGATTTTTACAAACTTTGGCTAAAGCTTACGATGTCCTCTATAACTTTATGTTGGCTTTTTATTATACAATGAATAGTTTTTTAAAAATTTAATTTTTCGTAAATGCACATGCAAAATTTTGATTTCTATCAATATCTTCAAAAAAAAACAAAATTTTCCAAAAAGCCAACATAACTTTGTAGAGATACATGTAGACTTGTGTTGTGCAAAATTTCAACCTTCTATATTAAATAGTCTAGTAGATATGCTAATTTTAAGGGAATAATTGACATTTTTTTTGTTAATCTTTCATACCCTATTTCTCAAATTTGAAATGCTATAAAGAAATAAATTTTATTTTTTTGGATAGCTGAAAGTCCACTCTTTCCATTGATATTTATATATTTCAGATAGGTGGATAAGAAGTGGTTGTTAAAATCGTCTATTTTTTGTACATAGGTTTAGGGTTTCAACCCCCTTAATATTAGATTTTGTGTTTTCTTTTTAGCTCCCAGACATGGTAAAGTTTCAGCAAAAATTCAGCAACTCCTCAATACGTTAAAGGTAAGCAGTCCATTATCAGAATGAACTCATTATATGCTATATATAGCCTGTGCAGATTCTAGGAGCTGTCTTGTAGAAAGGAGCTACTCAGATGGATGGGACAATAAATCAAGACCCCATGTCCAGATCCAGGCCATGTATTCTCAAAGAGATCTTGATGCATAGAAATCCTAGAAACAATGTTAAGACCCTGGGATATACATGTACTTGCATTAAGATCATTGAAGAATATGTGACCTGCACATTAAGCATTTATTAACTGTAGGTTTATGCCACATTACCAAATGTTTTCATCTGAATCCTGCACATAATGTGAATTTGTTTTCAGAGACCAAAAAGACGACCATTAAAAGAATATTTTGTGGATGAAGAAGATGCCACTTTAGAAAGTAAGTACCGTATAATTGCGAATATAGTGCATAATTATTTATTACCGTAATAATGAGATTAAGATCACAAACATACAATAATATTATTCCTGATATTTTAAAATTGATCCAAGGATCATATTCTTATATATACATGTACATTTAGCTGAACATTGCATCTCAATGTAATAAATATCTTATTTGATAAACACTTGTCTATATTTCAGTGCCTTCATCTGATCCTAATGCACCTAAACCTGAGGGAAGTGAACTTACACCAGTAGCCGGTGAACATCTAGTGGTAAGTTTCTTACATTTATTTTAGAAAACCTTTTTGGTTGAGTGAGTTTGTCAATTTTTAAGTCCAGGGTTTTTATCCTTGCATAGGTTTGGAGTTTTCAACTATACATGACATGGAAAGAGCGTTAAGTCGTTCGTATTGGACATGACCTGTTTTTTTGTACATCACTATATGGAATATCCTTAGACCATAGTTGTTAGTGCATCTTTACCATTCTCTGTTAACAATGCACTAACAACTGTGTGATCTGCAGATGCAAGAAGATAATTGTGGTGATCAAGAGAAATTATAGTGCATTTACAATAAATATATCCGTCGTTGTTAATTGTCATAAGCTTAAATACTTTCTATCCAATTTGAAAGTTCATATTCCCCTCCTGTTTTTAAAGTGTATCTATATATGATATAATATTCATCCATTTTTAGATACCTTCAGGATTACCGCGAAATTTAGAGGCAGCCTTACAACGATATGGTTCTTCAACTTATAAAGCTAATGCAATCACAGTTTTAGATCAGAATGGAAAACCAACCATTAATTTAACTTATGGTAAGTAGATAATTTTATCTTTGCTTTATAATGAATCACTTTTGTTCAATCTCAGTGTTTACAGAATCACTTCTTAAAATAGAACTGTCTAAGATTGTCTTTGAGTCAATGAAATTGGCTTAATTTCTTTTCAGAATTCAAATCTGACATCAAAAAGATAGTCTAGATCTTACCTGACTTTAGAGCCATGTTTAGAGGCATTTTACATATTCAAGTTTGGCATTATATGCTATTGAAACAGTTCATAAAAAGCTACCATGAATCTTTTGGTATTCCCTATCATACATGTATCTTGATTGGAGAAATATTGATAGAAAGATGTGATACATGATATGTTATAACAATGTATTGATTCACTGATAAATCTACATAGCACCACTATTGTCATTCTATTTTGAGATCTCTTGGCCATTGAACAAAATATCCATATCAAAAACATTACAATGTAACCTATATTAGTGCAGCTCAGATGAAAAAAAAGTTTCTACATTATGGTAAGAATTTGATTGAAATGGTATCACTGATCTTACTTTCCAAACTCCCAATAGCCTTCTACCCTACAGAATATACAGCTTTTCTCAAATTATTTTGTTTATTTGGAGTAAAAATATCTTTGAATTACATCATCTTATTTTTACAATAGCAAAAAATTGTTCTGATAAAAATAGTGCTCAATGAATTAATTGTAGAGCATTATATATATACCACTGTTAAAATAGTGCTTAAAACATTGAGTGTAGATATGAATACCAGTGTTAAAATAGAGCTCAATTAATCAATTGTAGAGCAATATATATAAATACCACTGTTCAAACGGTGTTCAATACATTGATTGTAGGGCAATATATATAAATACCACTGTTAAAACGGTGTTCAATTCATTGATTGTAGAGGATACACAAAAATACCACCGTTATAATAGTGCTAAATACATTGATTGTAGAGCAATATATATAAATACCACTACTAAAATAGTGTTCAATACATTTATTGTAGAGCATATATGAATACCACTGTTTAAATAGAGCTCAATTCATTGATTGTAGAGGATATACAAAAATACCACTGTTATAATAGTGCTCAATACATTTTTTAAAAAATACTGCTGTTATTAAAATAGTACTCAATAAGATTAATTTTAGAGTGATATAAAAATACCACTGTTAAAATAGTGCTCATTACATCAATTGTATAGCTATATAGGAATACCACTATTAAAATAGTGCTCAATACATTTTTAAAGAATACTGCTGTTATTAAAATAGTACTCAATAAGATTAATTTTAGAGTGATATAAGAATACCACTATTAAAATAGTGCTCATTACATCAATTGTATAGCTATATAGGAATACCACTATTAAAATAGTGAGTGCTCAATACATCAATTGTAGAGCAATATATAACAACGTATTGTTTAGCTCTGTTTTAATATTTCAGTTTTTTTTTCATAAAAAGTCATGAATACTTTTTTGTTAATTAATAGAATTGTGGCTTTGTATTATTTTTGGGCATCAGATTGGTTTGGGATATACTTACTTTCCAATTTCCCATCACAATCTTCACCCTTATTCTACAAACAAAAATTTAGCAGCATTTCCATTCCATTCCAACACACTAAATCATCTGAAGAGTGCGTGGCATATGTCGCAGAAACTTAACTAAGATAAATTCTGGATTTTAAGAAATACAGTAATATGATGAGCTAATAAACAGAATTTAGATCCTAAACTTCTTTTTCATCCACTAAGTACTGGAAAAAAATTTATTTTACTTTTTATTTGTGAAGCATTTGTCTTGCAGCTAGCTCAAATTTTCAGTTAGTTCGATCATATTAAAGGAACACTTCCTCTTAGAATGGATATTAAACTTAAAATCTCTAACTTGGTCAATGAAACTATACGTGTTTTAATTAGTTGGACTAACTTACTAGGTGCGATGAATAAAGAATAGAGTCTCAATGTAAGATGATCTATTAAATTAAGTTAGAAATAGGTATGTTTATGATTATCCAAGAATTCTGTCCAGTAGTTTTGACACCAGGTAAGTCCACTGATAACCAAAACTCAAGTTTAAAACCAAGTTTAAATATTTCAATTTTTTCTCATCCTAAGAGGTTGTAGACTGTTTCATAAAATTTGTAAGGTTACAAACTGATTGTTCAAATTCATTAAATGTAGTATTTCTACCCAAATTTATAAACAATGTTTTTATATTTTAGGTAAATTGTTAAACAGAAGTCACAAGATAGCATATAATTTATTAAATAAAATCGGTCAGAAAGAAGGTATTGGTGTTAAACAGGGAGACAGGGTGAGTTTTATTGTGGCGTTTTTTCAATCTGGATATTTGGTTGCGTTATTGGTCAATCATTGTATTGTGTGTCACTGTAGCAGGCATAGTCTCTTCAACTTGTTCAAAAGTAGGACATATTTTTGCGCGTTTAAGTTTCATAATAGTACTAAGGTACAAAATATTCATGATGTCACATGATTTTCAAACTACCCAATCAACAAGCTTGCATTTGTCTTTGTTAGGTTTTGCTTGTTAAATAGAAACACACAAATAAAACTCTTTATAAAAGCTTCAGGTCAGTTTATGAAGCTATTTGAATATGGTGAAATTGTGAATAAATTGAACTTCCATAAATTGAAAAGTGTGTTATTTATTGTAATTTTTGTGTTATTCAATAATTTGTGTTAATTATTTTTTTGCTTATATATTCCAGGTGGCACTAGTGTATCCAAACAATGATCCAATATCGTTTATCTGTGCGTTTTATGGGTGTATTATGGCGGGAGTGGTACCCGTACCAGTAGAAGTACCGTTAACTAAGAGGGTATATCAACGTGTAGTTCAGAATGTAACTAATATTAGTATATTGTCTTTATATAATTTAACCTGGGTTTGGGATCAGAGTATGGTAAAATGAGAAATTGTCATGGATAAATGTCCTGTAGTGAAGACAATGGTTTAACATAGCAAACCATTGTTAAAGTAACTTCTGCTCAGCTCAACTCTTTTCTATCATGGTGTATGGAAATGACAGTGTTTGTCATCCACTTCCTTGCCGCCTTTCACAATCCCATGATCTTGAAATGAATACAAAATGGTGACATTTCTCCTAGTTGCCTTTCAATGGCTTTTAATTGTGTTATATACTGCAAAAGAGATGTAAAATAGATTTAAACTCTAAAATTTCACTGCAAAATAATCTTCTATAGTCACAAAAACCAAACCCAAACATACGTGTGACTCACCAATCATAGTTTTTGTTTTCAACATAAACTGTCGTGTTGTACTGACATGCACATTATTGTATTCTACTGACATACTCATATACTTGTGTTGTGCTATAGTTGTGTCTGCTATTAACAGCAACTAATATTTTGACTTATAAGAATGCTTTCATTGTCCCTACTCATTGCTTTATTTTACAAAGTTTGTATTATTTTCAAAATTTATGTTGATTTATTAAACAGTCGCCTAATGTTTAGACCTGATTATGTGACTTTTGCTCCAAGTGATTGAACTTCTGATCTAAGGTGTTATGTGACTTCTGTTCTACGTTTTTTTCTGTGACTTCTGCTTACTACTCCAAACACAAAGTTTCTATGTGATTTCTGCTCAAGGTCATTATGTTACTTCTGCTTACTACTTTAAGTCATTATGTGACTTCTCCTTTAGATGTTTTTCTTCATTTATCTCATCCTCCATTTTCTTGAGTCAGAGCCTGATTTTTCTTTTACCCCAAAATGATGTGTGAGCTTTTTATTTTTACTGCTTATTCCCTATGCACAACAACCAAGCTTCCACCTAAAACTCCCTAACAATATTGTTTTCATGAATGGAAAACCCTAAAGAATGTGTGTTTTATCCCATAATTGGTTTTAATTTCAGGATGCTGGAGGTCAAGGTGTTGGGTTTTTATTGGGTAGTTTAAGTGTTAATTGGGCTTTAACGTCTGAAGCTTGTTTTAAAGGATTACCTAAATCTAATAGTGGGGAAGTTTTAGTTTTTAAAGGTAGATATATTTCTTGTTGAGCTCTGATATCAAGATAAAAAGGGGAGCATTTCCATGGAAATGAACATCAATAATCCTCCCCCTTGTAAGTCAATCTGCCCCCTATTTGTCTCTGGAGGCTGGCACTGCAAATGGATGTACTTTGCTAGTCATCTATTTAATACCCCTCAAATGTCTATTGAACTCTTCCACTTATGCATACTCTCTATAAATACCAAACTGTATATGTATAATTGGAACAGCTTATTATCTAAATTAGGTGTTTTTATTGTTGCCTGTTGAATTATTGACAGCCTTCTATTTGATCGATGTGTTATCCTTTTTTTAACTTGAGATTTCCAAAAAAATAGGTTACTTGCATTACATTTCCTTTAAATTATACAACTGACATTGTTGTTACAGGTTGGCCAAAATTGAATTGGTTTGTAACAGAAAATTTAAGCAAACCTCCCAAAGATTGGCAGCCATTGTCACGTGTATCTGAAGATGTTCCAGCATATATAGAAGTAAGTTCTTTTTCACTTTAGATGTACCACAATATTTAAACCCTTTGGTAGCACCTTTTGTTGAATTACTTGAGCACAATGTTATAACATCAAATTGCAAATCTTCAATTAAGACATCTTAAATGGACAGTATCAATCAAATGTGTAGGCCTAGTCATGACCATTCTTTTATACTCAATATGATAAGGGAAGTCTAAAGTGTGTTATTAGCAGAGTAATAACTCAGTCAAATGCGAGTTTAGTTGTCATGGGTTTCGAATCTTTCTTAAATTGAGACAAGTTTCGAAACCCCAGCTAAAGTGTCAGCCATTTGTAGACTTTCAACTCACATCACCACCTAATGCTCAGTCAGTATAGAGTCAAATTCAAGTCTGAATTTACGGGTAGTGCTTTCATACCCAATTTTTTCTCTGTATACTTGTATTATAGCCAATGTATTTTATTTGACAGTATACTATTAATAAAGATGGTAGTACAGTTGGAGTCACGGTAACTAGAAATACTATGTTGTCCCACTGTCGTACTCTAACAGTAGGTTGTAACTATACAGAGGGAGAAGTTATGGTGTGTGTTTTAGATTTTAAAAGAGAAGTTGGTCTCTGGCATGGTATTTTATGTGTATGTATATTTTCTTTCTAATGTTAAAACTCAATTTTTGGACAGTTATTTGGCAGTTTATTTCTTATTGAAAATGGAACACAGTTCATGGACAGATACAGGCCCATTTCATTATCTGTAAGTGACCACTTGATCTGACCTTTAAGATGATTTTAGTGTTCCATTAATCGTGGACCTCATTCTCTAAAACTGAATTAAAATAAAATCTAGATTTGATGATAAATTTTAATGTGTTACCAATCATTAAAATCATTGAATTTAAGTGTCCCCGAATTGTTCAAACACTAAAATTGATTTAGATAAGTTTTATTCCAATCTGATGAAAGTATTTCATAAATTCTGGATTTTTATCCTTTGTATATTTTGGAGAATAAGGTCCCTGAGTACATTTCATTATATCAATTTGTACGGTCGGTTCTTGGAAATGACTTTCATTGCAGCATTATATAACATACACCATGATGTTTACAACATCTTGTTACTTTCTATTAACAGAGTGTGTATAATGGTATGCATGTTGTATTTATTCCTTATTCATTAATGAAAGTGGATCCAGCTTCTTGGATGAAAATGGTCACAAAATATAAAGGTAAATTACCTCAAATTAAATTTGAATCCTTCCTTGCATCTCCACCAAACATTGGGATCCAAGAGATTTTTTAGAATTTACTGGCTGGTCTTTTGCCAGACCTCTTGGCATTGATCTGTGATCTATCCAAATGAACTATACACAATTTCCATGGAAAAATTCGGTTAGTATGTTTGATTGTTGTCTTCTAGGCAATGAGATGTTGTGGATTTCCATTTCCAATTTTGATGCCTTGGATAGTATTTTGAAAAGTCAGCTTTATGATAACTTTCAACCATCTCATCATTTCATTTATTCATGTAATATTTTTTCTTCAGCTTCCGTAGCAGTTGTGAAGTCTCGTGATATGCATTGGGGTTTATTAGCTCAAAAAGATCATAAAGATATTAATTTTACATCATTAAGACTATTATTAGTTGCTGATGGTGCAAATCCTTGTAAGTCTCTGTAATATTTCAACCACATTTATAAGCAGAGAGCACAGTTCAAGAAACACAGACGTGCTTCACTGGGTGATTTGTCTTGTCACATGATAAACTAGTTTATACTTCTGCATAACAATGAGAAGATCCACTTTCATTCCTTAATGAAAAAAACACAAAATCAATGTGTTTTGCAAATACACGACAGTGTCTTGTCAAGAAACATAGATATTTGTCAATGACTTAACCTAACCTATGTCAGCCAGCAATGATCAATAATAACATTGTTTTTTTCTAGGGTCTTTGACGTCATGTGATTCCTTCTTAAGTGCTTTCCAAAGTAAAGGTCTGCGATCTGAATCTATTTGTCCTTGTGCCAGTTCTTCTGAAGCTCTAACCGTATCTGTCAGAAGGTAAGTCATCTTGGTCTTATATTTGTAAGCGTATAATATTTGGAAAAATCTATAATTGTAATACATAAAGTCTTCTTATGTGTTACATGAAAATCTATATTGTAATCCATAAAGTCTTCTTCTGTGTCAACTATTAAATGCCATTAAGCGATCCTGAATATATATTGTGCGAGTTACAAGTCCCTCAATAGTTGGAAATTGAAAACTCAGCTGTGCTGGTAAAGTTTGCATGCTACATGGAATTGTCTTTATTTGCACAATCATGTTCAGAAAGAGACTGCAAAACTATATTTCATTAAAATGGATTCTTGTTAAGAGCTCTACTTAGATAGCAAAACATATAAACTCCTCTTATGTTTGTCAGTAGAGAGTTCTTGCCATTCTATATTTGTTTTTTGAAAGCAACCAGTATTATATGATTAAAGTATCCAAATGTATTTTGTAGACCTGGTCGTACAAGTTCTAGTGCTACTGGTCGAGGCATATTATCTATGCAGGGGTTAAGTTATGGTGTGGTACGAGTGGATAGTGAAAACAGTCTTACATCTTTAACTTTACAAGATTGTGGGCAGGTCATGCCTGGTGGTAAGTTCAGTATTTACCTGGAAATTTTGAAGTTAAGGCAGAGATTTGATTGAACTAGAATTGGAACCAAACACCCAAACGAGCGCCACCATGATGGCTTACAAAATGTTGTCAAAGATAATTCCATAGACAAATTAAAGCTGATACTGCGCTCTTTTTGGCAGTAAATATCTAGACAACTAGATACATGTATTAGACTTTTGGTTTTTATTTTGATTATGAATACAATGCTCTTTTTTTTTTTGCAGCTGTAATGGTCGTCATTAAGCTAGATGGAGCTCCTACTTTATGTAAAACAGATGAAGTTGGTGAGCTATGTGTTAATGCTGGCTATACAGGGGCTGGATATTGGGGACTACAAGGAATCACCAATATTACATTCCAGGTGGAGCCACTTCATGCAGACGGTCGGCCATTAGGTGACAATCTCTATGTCCGTACCGGTTTAATAGGATTCTTAGGTCCAGTAAGTAATACTTCGCAGAAAATTTCAAATAACATCAGAAAAGCTAAAAATAGTGCCATATATATCCCTTCTTTTATGGAACACAAGATTTCATATTTTGATTATGATTGTCAACCCACCCTGGCTTGTTTAGGCAATGGCTCCTGTTTGAGATATTCAAACCCAATTTTTCTCTGTCAGTAATATAGGTCATTCCGCATAGGAAACTATGTAGGATTTTTACATGGAAATAACACACAATCATTTTGAATCTCTTACAAAATTTAATAAGTCAAATTTCTATTAATGTTAAAGAATTTCATCTACACTATCAAATCTCATTTAAGGGTTAAGAAAAGGCTTTAAAATTATTTGTAATATTATAGAATTAGTAAGTCGAAGAAAAGAGTTTTAAATGGCCGTGTTTTGATTCCATGTATGAAGTTAGTCTCATACGCTACAGGCTGTGCATGGTTTCTTAAAAAATTCAATAGCTGGATAAAGAGATAATCTAAATAAATTTATTATATCTATTTTGTTTAAGGATATATTGTTAAATCAATCAACAGTTGGACATTTTTTTTATAGATTGAGACAAGTAACTGATACAATCTTGATATTTTAGGGTGGTTTAGTCTTTGTATGTGGTAGTAAAGAAGGATTGATGCAGATTGGTACCAGACGACATAATACTGATGACATCATAGCAACTGTTTTAGCTGTTGAACCAATGAAATTTATTTATAGAGGCAGGTTAGTGTCACTTGGTTAACAATTAGTAATTTTTTATAATCACTCTTTGAAAATCAAATTCAGGTTGATCAAGTTACTAGTAAATCACAGGACATTTTTCAAATAAAATATTTTGCATTCTTCCGATTTAACTAAAAAACTTTAAACTTTCCATCATTAATTTTCTATAAACAAACATGTTTAATGTTATTAGAGACACAGACTGAAAGTTGATCAGTTGTCAGAATATCACAGGTTGAATAACAACTTGTTTTTAGTTCTGTTTTAATACTTCCTATTTGATACGACTTGGTCATTTCTGTATTATTGTGTATTATAGGATAGCCGTATTTTCTATTAATGTATTAAAAGATGAAAGAATTGTGATAATTGCTGAACAAAGACCTGACTGTTCAGAGGAAGAGGTATATTTTTTTCATAATTCAAGTTTAATTCTACTCTTAGGACATAAGTAACTGACTGAGAGCCTTATTCCCATAAACATAATTTGATTTTAGTTTTTCTGTCATATTATTCATCATTTATCACCAAATTGCAAATTGTACAAGTTACCTTATACCAAAAAACAGAAATTAGATGAAATACTACTTGTACTATTCTTGAAACAATCTTAGGGTTTGGTCATCCTAGACAGAGGCTAAGATAATGAGATCCTAGACAGAGGCTAAGATGATGAGATCCTAGACAGAGGCTAAGATGATGAGATCCTAGGCCATCCTAGAAACTGTCTAAGATAATGAGATCCTCGAAACAGTCTAAAATGATGAGATCCTAGGTCATCCTAGAAACAGTCTAAGATGATGACATCCTAGGTCATCCTAGAAACAGTCTAAGATGATGAGATCCTAGGTCTTTCTAGAAACAGTCTAAGATGATGAGATCCTAGGTCCTCCTAGAAACAGTCTAAGATGATGACATCCTAGGTCTTTCTAGAAACAGTCTAAGATGCTGACATCCTAGGTCATCCTAGAAATAGTCTTAAGATGATGACATCCTAGGTCATCCTAGAAACAGTCTAAGATGATGAGATCTTAGGTCTTCCTAGAAACAGTCTAAGATGATGAGATCTTAAGTCATCCTTGTGTATATCTATGTTATATTTGTAGAGTTTCCAGTGGATGAGCCGTGTATTACAAGCTGTGGATTCAATACATCAAGTTGGTGTATACTGTCTAGCTCTTGTTCCTCCTAATTATCTTCCTAAGGTAATTTTTCAGTCATCTTTTCCTTGGTTGTAAACTGTTACATATTTCTATCAATTGAGGATGAGTTGTGGGAGTCAGTGAGAGCGTTGGTACCTTTTTCATTTGCTTGAGTACATCATACCATAATAGTTGTGGCTTCTAAACCTGGTTGGTTGGCCTGTGATATTCACTTTCCGTCATTTTTCCAGTCAAGCCAGCTTGATGACCATACGAAGAGGTTTGGCCAAGGGCCAGCTGGTAGAAATGGTCCTTGTAAACCATGTCTTCTTTTTCTTTCTTTTGATAAATGGTATAAAAAATTGATTTTGTAGACTCCACTTGGTGGTATCCACCTGTACGAGACTAAAAAGAAATTCTTAGAAGGTTCATTACATCCAGCTAATGTACTTATGTGTCCACATACCTGTGTAACTAATTTACCTAAACCAAGAGAACTTCATCCAGGTAGCGGTAAATTGCATTTTGGTTTTATTATTTTTTACATTTTTTTCTTTCATTCTTTCTTCTCTGATTCCAAACAGAGTCAGTCTGACCCAAGGGTGCAATTCACACTGCCAAAATTTTAGCTAGTTTCAATAATTAAACGAAATGTTTGGATTGTTCTCCCTCATTGATTTTATTTGCAATGTCAATTGCACTTTAAGGATATTACTTTATGCTTGCTATCTTTGAACCGTGTTGGTTCAGTGAGTTAAATGCATGTCCTCTAACATAAAGGTCCAGGGTTCGATCCCATCAAAAGTTGAGATGAAATTTTGGATTTTTCAGCCGGGATTCCCCTTGTCAGTGATCAAGGTAGGTTGACTGACATGGAAAACGGGACAATTAACCAAAGCCTTGTGTGCTACAGGCTTTGCACGTTAAAGATCCCTCGACAGTTTAAAATTGCAAAAAGAGTAGGCTTATGTAACGCTAGATGTGATTCTTAACTTCTATATGAACTCGAAGTAGGTTTTAAGTTCTTTAAAGTGATATGGATATACAAAAAAAATTGAGCCCTAGACGACTTCTTTCTTCAATTTAATCTTACCTGGCATTGTATTTATTGTTAAAACAGAATGTCTATATGTTGTTGGGATACAGGATACGCATCAGTTTGGCATGCCTTACCTCCATGTTTAAGTCATAACGCTTTTCTTCAGGCTCAGTCGCACAGGTTTTTATTTTGTGTGTAATTCATATGACAACATTTGCTTGGTTATGTCTAACAAATATTTATTGTGATACAGGCGCTGAAACGATCTTAGAACTAGGACGTCCTAGGGTCTTATCTTCTAAATCTGTTTCTAGGATGTACTAGCCCTAAGATTGTCTTGAGAATATGGTTCAAGTTTACCAGTCTTAGATAAAAAATTATTGACCTGTATAAATCGAAAAAAAATCCAATAGAATAGAATAATTTTAAACTTAAATGCATTTATATAAATAAGATTATTTTATTTTATTGTACATGTATGTATCAATTAATTTTAATTATATATATCGGTTGTCTAATTGAAACCTTATTTAGCATTAGAACCACAAACAGTATAAAATCTTAGAATGACAATAAAGTTTATATACTGGTTCACTAAGACCGATTTCTTTTTTTCTATTTTTTTTATTGTCTGCACTGTTGTATTCAGTGTGGGAATGTTTTTTTATAGGATACTGGCACCAAAATCATCTAAATTGCCATTAAATTAATTCAATTGGAAACTTTTAAAGAGACAAAGGAAATATCTTCTGATTTACAAGTAGAATTAAAAGTTTAAGTTGGTTGAAAGTAATTTTTAACATAATATTAGTCCAATATTTAAATACATTTTAAAGATATGAAATACATATGAATATTCAGGCATAATAATATATTAAATTTAACTTGGTGCATATGGGCCATTTTGTCCACTGATATTAATGTGGTAATTAAAGATAAACTATTATATTACAGATGTCACACCATCAGCTGTACATGTTGGTAACATTGTACAAGGTGCTAGACTAGCCTGGGCTGCTGGTAGAGATCTAGGTTTATCAGAGGAAGATACAGATGTCTCTAGAAAGGTATTGATAATATTCATTTCTTTTCTAGGTTGTTAGAGTTCAAGTATTTTTCCCCCTCCTCACTTTGCAGCCATTTGATTTGAATGTACACTGTATCATAGCCAATGCAACCAATCGTAGCCTCTATCACATTTCTGTGTTTTGATTGGCTGTATTGGCAAGTGTACAGTTTAATCAAACTTCAGTAATAAAGGATAGTGACTATTGCAGTCAAGGTATTAGATATAAATCCCTAAAGCTAGATATTGTACAGATGTAGATAATATGTTATGAAATTTGTATTTTCAGCATCAATATTTAACAGAAATATTACGATGGCGATCCCAAACTACACCTGATCACATTCTATTTACTATGCTCAACTCTAGGGTAGGTAGTCCATGGGGAATATCCTCTCATTTTTTAGGAAAATTTACTTGTTTGACTCTCTGTGATGCTGGTTGTGAATGGGGAGTCTCTTTGATATCACTTCCAAGAATCGGAGAGAAGTAAGGATGATCAAGAAATTCTAAGAGCACTGGCCTCATATGCATGTAGCAAGGCCCTTATTGAAAGCACTGGGTATGCAATTAGAAATATTTAGTTAATGTAAATGCATTTTAAACCCAATGATTTACATGATAAGAATGGTCATGAAATTTTAATTTGATTATGTTTTTTGCAGGTTCAACCCCATCTCACTGTAACCTGTTCTCAACTTCATAAGCGTGCTGAAAGAATCGGATGTTTATTGATGGAGAAAGGGAAATTAAATACAGGGGATCATGTAGCTTTAGTTTACCAACCAGGTAAGTTCTATATTTGTTTATTTATTTTATATATTTATAGCGTGTATCATTAGCTACAAAAGCACAGGCATTATTTTGAGTGTGAAGTATAATTTGTACAGTAGCTTTGGGGTCATCCAAAATTAGAAATATGAAAACAAATGCTGGTTTCAGTAAGAATTTATATTGTAGACAAACATAATTTCTGGCAGAAATTGAAATTGTTTGAATGAGTATAACACTAACTTAATTTCAGCTTTTCAGATCCCTTTTCAATAGTGTTATAATGTAGAGTTATTTGTTATTACAGGTATTGAACTGATAGCTGCTTTCTATGGCTGTCTATATGTTGGTAAGTATTGCTGCTTTTTGGTCCTTAGATTTCATTTTTGGACTTCTAGTCTTACACTGTTAAAATTCAACCAATCATTAAGATCAATTTTAAAATAGTTTTATTGCCCAATCACAAAATTGCATTTTTTTTAAAAATTTGGTAATAATCGGTTCTCAACAATAAGGCTTATTGAATTATTTAATCCCACTATTTTGAATTGTAGGGTGTGTACCAGTGACTATAAGACCCCCTCATGCCCAGAATATAGCTAGTACTCTACCCACAGTGCGTATGACGGTAGAAGTTAGTAAATCAGTAGCTATATTAACTAATAATGTAGTAGTCAAACTACTCAAGTCGAAGGTTAGTACTTTCTCTCAGTTTTGACTTCTGATGCTCACTTACCTGAAGGTCCATAGTACTATCTTACTTACCTTAAGATCCAAAGTACTATCTCACTTACCTCAAAGTCCAAGGTCCTATCTCACTTACCTGAAGATCCTAAGTACTATCTCACTTACTCAAAGTTCAAGGTACTATCTCACTTACCTCAAAGTCCAAAATACGATCTCATTTTCTACTGTGCTATTTCAGGAAGCTGGTGCTTTTGTGGATCCTAAAACTTGGCCTGTATTACTTGATACTGATGATCTCACTAAGAAGAAGCTGGCTGCTATTTACAGAGCACCAACTCCAGAGATGATTTGCTATTTAGACTTTAGTGTGTCAACGACTGGGATGTTAGCTGGAGTCAAGGTAAGGTCAAATATAATGATATTTGGTCAGAATAGTACATGTAGAACTTTTAGGGCTGATCATTAAAAATTTGAAACATGTAGCTGTGTATTTAGTAGTAATCCATACATTGATGGTTCAAAGCTGTTAATTGAATCATAGTTATCACTTGAGCTGTTTATTATATTTAGCTATAACCTGCAGCAGTACATTGTAATTATCATATGCAGCTGTTCATTATATTTAGTAGTTATCCATACATTGATGATTCCAAGCTGTTAATTTACATTACAGTTATCACATGCAGCTGCTACTGCTCTTTGTCGAGCTCAGAAATTACAGTGTGAACTCTACCCATCTCGAGATGTTGTACTCTGTCTAGATCCTTATTGTGGTCTAGGTTTTGCTCTCTGGTGCTTAAGCAGGTAAGTTAGTTCTCTTATCTTTTGATACTTTATATTTATTTTACCAACTGAATATGAAGTTTTTTTTTATCATATTATATAGTTTCTAGCTAGTTGTGATTTGATTTAAACTAATCAAAGGACCTTTTTCTTGAAGCAACTCCTGAAAGATGCTGTCATATTGCTCTACTTGGAGTATGGTTATCTCAGCTTGATTTATGCAATTGAATAACAGGAAACTCTGTAAACCAATGAGAGTATTTTATATAATTTCAGTATTTATTCTGGTCATCATTCCATATTAATTCCACCATCAGAAGTAGAAACCAATCCAGCTGTATGGTTAACAGCAGTTAGTCAATATAAAGGTTTGTTTTTCATTAAACCTATATCATCGATACACATCAAATTGGCTTAAAAAGAAGAAAAAAACTTCGGTTTCTGTGGAACCTTTCTACCCGGTGTTTCATTTCCAAACCTCTTGGCATTTGTGACTGGAATAATGAGGAAAGATGACTTATTGAAAGTAACCATAGTATGCACCTGTCAACTGATATTAGAAACCAAGAAAATGATTTCATGTAAAGTTTTTTTGACCATTTCAGTTCGTGATACATTTTGTTCCTATGGTGTAATGGAATTGTGCACTAAAGGTCTAGGCACTTCTACTGCAGCATTAAAGGTAAATTGTAACCTGATTAGGAATTTTGTGAATTAGAGGCCTTGGAATCTTCACAATATCAGGCTATTAAGATCATTGTCTTATACCTCATCTTGTCAGGGCATTACAAACTTTTTCTTATACCTTGACTTCAATTACCTCCATCCTTGTATCACAGAAGTTGGTAAAAATTGTAATTAGATTGGATTATATGTTAGTGAATACAGCCAATCAGATTTAATTATAGAACTTTTGACAGTTTGGAATCAAGCATAAAGAAGACTTTTGGTTGTGTCCTGATAAAAAATTTCTCATTGAACACTGCTATGCCTTTTTATGCCCAATTACAAAAGAAAAAATTGGTATTATTGATCAGTCTAAGTGGGTTGTTAAATTTTAATATTTTTTCTTTCAGACCAAGGGAGTTAACCTATCTTGTGTTAGAGCCTGTGTTATCGTAGCTGAAGAAAGACCTAGAATACAATTAACTACATCTTTTACTAAATTATTTGCTAGTTTAGGACTAAGTTTAAGATCTGTTAGTACTAGTTTCGGTTGTCGTGTCAATGTTGCCATCGGATTAACGGTATGTTGTGTTTTTTTCTGGTATCCTGGTTTCTTTTGTACTGCAGTGCAGAGGGGGTGACTTGGATAGAAATTCAACCATAACAGTTGGAATTATAATAGTCCGAAATCAGGCAAGCATTGTACACAGCAATGTTTCAAAAGCCCAATAATTAGCAGAAAAGAAAAACAAGGCATGTAAAAAAGGACATTAAAGTAGTAATTTCTTAACCTATAAGTAAAAAAGTAGACCAATTAATTTTCTTGGTGTTAATGTTTCTATACAAAGCTTCTTCATGTGTAAAAGGAATTTCCATCATTGCATTCATCTAAAATTCAACATATTTTGTGTCTTTTTTGATACAGGGGGCCTCGTGTCCAGAACCTACCACAGCCTATGTTGATTTACGTGCTTTAAGAAATGATCGAGTCACATTAGTAGAAAAGGGAAGTCCTAATAGTATGTGTGTCATGGAATCAGGCAAGGTAAGAATTCCAGGAACTTTTTTTTATAGGTACATTGAACTTGAGGAGAATTTCACAAAAAAGCAATTTTCTTTACAAAAATGACAACTTTAGTTCTCAAGGATCCCTTTCAATAGCTCTTCCTGTACAAAATGACAGGCCATCAGAACCATCGAGTACAATGACCATGAATTTCTTTTTATGTAATACAAGAGATCTCAAATTGAAATTTCCGCAGTTATCATATGGATTTAATTGATATTGATATTGTTGTAATATAATCATATTTCAGCTATTACCTGGTGTTAAAGTAGTAATTGCTAATCCTGAAACTAAGGGACAATGTGCTGATTCTCATTTAGGAGAGGTAAGATCTATTTTATTGTTAACTCTCTGCTGTTCTTCACTACTCTGGAAGCCTAGTTGAGGTTGAAGTATTGTCTGAACTTCATTCACACTAGCGGCCGTTCAACCTGTGCTGTGCCACATAAATTTGTGACACACCCATTCGACTGAAGAGGTCAAATGTTACATCGCTTTGGTGTTCAGAGTTTATGATGTTTTATTCAGACAGCTGCAATTTGGAGAGAAATAATGTAGTGGCATCAGCTTGTCTCATTGCACACTGCATGGTTTAGTCTGTCTGCTGATTATATGTAATTCAAGCTCTTAATTTAAGGTACAAACCATAAACAATTCTTAATTGTGAAAATTGAATAAGACTCATGTACAATTAATACTTCATGTATTTGATTTCAGATTTGGGTGAGCAGTCCTCACAATTCTACTGGTTATTATTCCGTGTATGGTGAAGAATCTTTAAATCAAGATCATTATGATTCCCGTTTAGAGACTGGTGACATCGCCACTTCTTATGCACGTACTGGTTTCTTAGGTTTTATACGCAGAACAGAATTAACACAGTCAGATGGAGGTAAGTCAAGGACTTTCTGGTCTTGGTACACTTATAGCTTCTATTGACATTTCTGTCTTAGGTGACACATGATGTTATGATAATAATGGTGTGATATGCCATGTTACAGTGATCACATGGTGACTTATCATGTTATAATAATAATGTTGTGACACATTATGTTATAATAATAATGGTGTGATATGCCATTTTACAGTTATCACATGGTGACACATCATGTTACAATAATAATGTTGCGACACATGATGTTATAATAATTATGTTATAATAATGTTGCGACACATCATTTAATAATGATGTTGGTGACACATGTTACGATAATATGCTATCATTATTTATCATTATTTATATTGTTATTTCAGAGCGTCATGATGCTATATTTGTGGTGGGTGCTCTAGATGAAACAATCATGTTACGTGGAATGAGATATCATCCTATGGATATAGAGAACAGCGCCCAAAGATGTCATCGTAAGATATGTGAATGGTTGGTATAAAATTAAATTTGAATTAAAGTTTAAGTTTTTATTGAATATGAAGTCATATCTATGGATATATTTTTCAAACAGTATATAATTTTAAAACTATTCCTAACAATTCTAATTGATACAGTGTCCTGTTTGGGACTTAGTTTTCCAGGATAGCCTTGAAGTACTGATATTGCACTCCCATGAAAATCCTGACCACCATTTTTATTTAGGCTCTCGCTCGGTGATGCAGGTCGGGAAGGGCTGACATTGATAAAGTATATAGTCATTTAGATGAAATGATTAAAAATGCTACTGTCTTGTATTTTAATTTGTTTATTTTTTATCTGTTTCAGTGCTGTGTTTACGTGGACTAATTTATTGGTAGTGGTAGTAGAATTGGATGGTAACGAAAATGAAGCATTAGATTTAGTACCTTTGGTTACTAATAGTGTCCTAGAAGAACATTATTTAATAGTGGGTGTAGTGGTTGTCGTCGACCCAGGCATAGTACCAATCAACTCTCGCGGTGAAAAACAGCGCATGCATTTACGTGATGGATTTTTAGCTGATCAATTGGACCCGATTTACGTGGCTTATAATATGTAAATAAGAGAACGAAAGAGAAAGAATAATATTGTGTGCAAATGCAAAAATTTGAATATTTTATGGAATGATTTTCTGAAGAATGAATTAACTAATTTCAGGGATTGTGAAGAGGTTTTCTAAACTTTTATATGTATCAGGGACACTGATAACATCAAATTACACCATTCTTATTTTTAGACCAACATCTTTGGGTCTTGAACTTTCACTCATTTCTAAGCATTTTATGAAGTCTATCATGAAAACATTCTGTAATTGCATGAAAAATAAGAAGGAAGGATGGCCTAGATACAGAAAAATCTAGAAAACCTCTATCCAACCCTTTCAATGCTGACTACCTTTTCATTGCTAATGAAGTCTATTATGTTAAAAATTTTATTATATTAGGTTTAAATTTCCATGTTTATTTCTTTTTGTCAATGTTATTTCATTCTTAAAAATCATTGTCTACTCTTGAAATCCTAAAATGATGCCAAAATTTTATTTGTGGCCATTTTACTCTTCAGACTATATTTTGATATTATATAGGCTTGCTTATGTGTAAAGCTTGTTATGTAATGATGCCTATTTCTGCCTACTTTTGAGGGCATAGTTATTGACACAGACTTTAGAGATAAGGTTAAATAGATAGTAAAGAAGTTTTATACATTTTTTATGTGTATTTGGAACACTGATTTAAACGATTTCAATTTTAAGTTAGACCTCACTGTATGAGCTATTGAAATATAAATGGCTTTATTATTGTGGAATTGTAAGAACTACAGACATCTAACTATATAGATCAGGCAGATAGATGTAATCAGTGTCCCCATTACTATATGAGTTTAAGAAAATCATTTAGAATCCCTTAGGAGGTAGATATTTAGTCATCGCTAGGATATATATTGGTGAAACTACACAATATCTGCTTAATTATTTTATTATGCAAACTATGCTCATAATATTTGACAACATGGAAATATTCAAAAAAATATAAAAATTAAAGTGTAGCTTTGTTAATATCTGCATCTTCCCAATGTCAAGCTATTCAAACTCTTTCTAATAAATGTACCTTGATTTTATTAAACACTTGACGCTAGTTTATAAATTCAATAATTTGATTGGATGCTAATACAGCTAGGTTGTCAAAGCTTTTGAAGATGTGATATCCAATGCTTAAGACTCTATATTTCTCTCATTATGTTTTTAGATATTCAAATGTAATTGTAATACTTATTTTAGCATAATGAATATAGCTTAGAGCATATTGCTTGAAATGTTGACTGATATTGCAAATTATTTTTTATTCATTTGGACAGATTTTGGTCCGAAGATTCCGAAAAAATTTACATTCTTTGGATTTCAAACCTTTTTATTAAAACATACATCTACAAGATGTGTTTTTATAAACCTCAGATCGGACATGACTAACAAATACAGTCAAATCAATGTCCCCTTTACAGTATGATCAAAAAAGCATTGTGCATTGCTGGTAATAAAACTCACTTATTAGAATGTATATTTATTTATTTTACCATTTGTTACAAATTTCTAGTGCTAAAGTTGCAATATAGTTATTTTTTCTTGCTCCTTTTTAAATCCTATTTTTTTTCTTCCTTTTGTTTTATAAACATTGTAAATTTAAAAGCTTATAATATAATTATAATATAAAGTTTGATAATGCTCAATTTTTTTTTTTTTGGTATGTGTGTTTGCAAGATAAATGCTACTTAATTAAATTATGTAAATTTAGTCATAAAGATAATGATATGTATTTATTCAAATAGATTAGAATCTCTTCTCAAGCCTCTGAATTTAAATTTGTTCTTATCACTTTTTGTCTTTATGTGAATAATATGGCATTTAGTTTTTAAAACAAGTCGAACTTTTTATTAAGGTTTTCTTGAGAGAGTTATCTTTCCTTTCTTTCACTGCTGGGCTAATATTGGGTACAGATTATCCAGGAAAATACCCAGCCTAGACAGGCCATCTGATAGACAGGACTTGAGTTTTTAAACTGGACTTTAAGAACTTACTTTGCAGAACAAAAACTACCGATATTCAGAAATGTAATTCAAAATAAATTGCTTAATTAGTAAAAAGATGATGCAGAATATTTAATAAGTTTGGTTTTTCACTAACCCTTTATGATATTATGTATAGTTTACTTTTAAACCTTTTCAATAAACATTTTCATCTCAATGAACCTTTAATTATTTTTAACAAAAATTTATTAAAATTGAAAGAAACAAGTAAGAAATATAAAAATAAGTTGTATTTCATTATGTATAAATGTACAGTCTCGTTTTGTTTTGTTTTTGATCAGAAAAGAAAGTGAAAAACTACAATGTTAATATGTAAAATACCAGCTTATATATTTTGTACATAGACTTGATTTTTTTTGCATGTTTTTCTTTCTTTATGTATTGTAACTTAGAGACTATGCTTTAAATTTGATATTTAAGATTATGAAGTGAAAAAAGACTTTATCTGGAATTTTGGGCTTTGTTTCAAGTAAAAAAAAAATTATGATAAAAATTTGTCATAAGTGTGAAATTGTACCTTACTTGTAAGGATATGTTGAATATGAACCCTGATTAAAAGTATTTTACTGTATTTAAACAATATTGTGAAACTTTTATTTTTTTTATATCTATGAATTGCGATTCTCAAATTTGACTAGAGTATGAAACAATTTTTTTGTTTTTTTGAGCATATAACAAAATCATTCATTATCACTAATGATCCATTAGGTTAGGAATAATTCTTTAAACAGAAATAGGGTTTTTTTTTTGTATCTGAATGTGCAAAAATGCCTTTGTTATATGCAGATATATGATTTGAAAACAGATAAAACCAATTGTAACCAGCTGTAGTGAACATGTATTATATATGTCTGTACTGTTTTTAATTGTACTGTGTTTTGTTATTATTTTGTATTTTCTACTACTATATATAATTTAGCCAAGCTTGTACAACTGCTAATTGTAATACAACAGAAATCTTCAATATCACGATTTTTTTTATTGGAAATTGGGCTAATAACCTGAGGTTTTTAATTGACCTATATAACAATGCAATGTCATGGAGTATGGAAGAGTTGCTGTGGGTTAATGAATCATCAACTCCATCCTCACAATTATCGAGTACCGGTCAATCAGAAATAAAATGAATTGAGTTTTACGCCTTACTGCGTAAGAAGACGGACAACGCCATACTGGGTGCAATGAGGGAAACGTTGCCAGTACAGCGGCATTAACCTACTATTTTTCTCAGTAAAAATTTCGGGTCCGTACCTTAAAAACACTGGCAGTTATAGCGCTCTTGGTGTGCGGGCGGCAAGCAGCCTATAGGGTCCTATAGTGGCTTGTTGCATACTCCACGGTGCAGACCAAAACTTTGAACTGCTGCCGCTCCGATACTAGTGTTGATTAGTGGGCTGATGTAGAGGTCTCGGACTATGACCGCAGCCAAAAAGAGATCGAGAGACGATCTCATCCGGTGTCTACTCCCCAAGCTGCAACCGGGGGTGCCAGACCCAAGACCCAAACTCATAGTGCTGTGGTCACCGAGACCCCGAAATCCTCCCGCTCATCAAACAAGGAGCAAAGGAAAAGGGACGGGGACAAAAGCAGTCTACTAGAAGAAAGCAAAAAATACAAGACCGGAAGTGACATCAGTGGACAGAAATAAAACTAAACTAGAATTGCTTACAATTATGAACGTATTTCGAGAGCCTTAAAATATTATGTAGGCTAAATTTGCAATTACCTACATCTAGACAATATATTGAATATCATTTGACCTAGTTTTCAAAGTCATAAAATAATTAGGTCACACCTTCCGTAACGGTTAATGATGGCGAAAATATGAAAATTATCAATTTTTGCTGTCTTTAAGTACACTTATCTCTATGAATTTTTTAAGTAAGCCAAATTAAAAAATATCTACTCGTAGACAATATATTGAATATTATTTGACCTAATTTTCAAGGTCATAGATTAAGTGGGTCACACCTTCCGTACCCGTTAAAGTGACCTAATTTTGAAAAAATCGAAATTTAAATAATTCGAAAGAAAAAACGAAATTTGAAAATCGGTCTCCAAGAAAAGGTAGATAATGATCCATTGTATCTATGTGCTAAATTTCATCAAAATCGGTCTATCAGTAGTGTCTGAATTTCGGATTTAAGAATTGTAACGAAAATTCAAAATGGCGGCCGATATGGCAGCTTGACCTAATTATTTAGGTCAAATCAATTAATATTGACAAGTTATTTATAAAACAGTTTTCACTTTTCACCTAGCAGTTATAGACCGGAAGTTACGTAATTACGTCATTTGAGGCTAAACCGGAAGTGGAATTTTTATTTTCACATTTTTTCAAAAATTATAAACATATGGCCTATCAACTGGTAAAGTTTCAAAATTTTACCATTTATATTAAAGGAGAAATCACGGTCTGAAATTTTTGCCGATGACCCTTGAATATTGAATTGCAAATCGTGGGTAAAATATTTAGCCTAATTGCATAAAACCTATAATTGTTAGTTGACAAATACATTGAAGTTTTCAAATCTGAAAATCCGGTCAAAATCGAACTGAAAATAAACTTGCTACAGCAAAAAAACCTGAACATCCGGTTCTCACTTCCTGTCAGAGATAGAACTTCCGGTTTTGTTTTATTTGATAATAGAAATCATTCTAAGATCAACTGTAGATTTAGAATTTCTGCACCTTTTACCAGTTTGTCTGCAAACTCATCCAAGAATTACAAAAAAAACTAGAATTGCTTACAATTATGAACGTATTTCGAGAGCCTTAAAATATTATGTAGGCTAAATTTGCAATTACCTACATCTAGACAATATATTGAATATCATTTGACCTAGTTTTCAAAGTCATAAAATAATTAGGTCACACCTTCCGTAACGGTTAATGATGGCGAAAATATGAAAATTATCAATTTTTGCTGTCTTTAAGTACACTTAACTCTATGAATTTTTTAAGTAAGCCAAATTAAAAAATATCTACTTGTAGACAATATATTGAATATTATTTGACCTAATTTTCAAGGTCATAGATTAAGTGGGTCACACCTTCCGTACCCGTTAAAGTGACCTAATTTTGAAAAAATCGAAATTTAAATAATTCGAAAGAAAATACGAAATTCGAAAATCGGTCTCCAAGAAAAGGTAGATAATGATCCATTGTATCTATGTGCTAAATTTCATCAAAATCGGTCTATCAGTAGTGTCTGAATTTCGGATTTAAGAATTGTAACGAAAATTCAAAATGGCGGCCGATATGGCAGCTTGACCTAATTATTTAGGTCAAATCAATTACTATTGACAAGTTATTTATAAAACAGTTTTCACTTTTCACCTAGCAGTTATAGACCGGAAGTTACGTAATTACGTCATTTGAGGCTAAACCGGAAGTGGAATTTTTATTTTCACATTTTTTCAAAAAATTTTAAACATATCGCCTATCAACTGGTAAAGTTTCAAAATTTTACCATTTATATTAAAGGAGAAATCACGGTCTGAAATTTTTGCCGATGACCCTTGAATATTGAATTGCAAATCGTGGGTAAAATATTTAGCCTAATTGCATAAAACCTATAATTGTTAGTTGACAAATACATTGAAGTTTTCAAATCTGAAAATCCGGTCAAAATCGAACTGAAAATAAACTTGCTAAAGCAAAAAAACCTGAACTTCCGGTTCTCACTTCCTGTCAGAGATAGAACTTCCGGTTTTGTTTTATTTGATAATAGAAATCATTCTAAGATCAACTGTAGATTTAGAATTTCTGCACCTTTTACCAGTTTGTCTGCAAACTCATCCAAGAATTACAAAAAAAAAAAAAAAAAAAAAAAAAAAAAAAATAATCCGAACGATTACAATACGTTTTCGCCAAAGTCGAAATACGTAAAAAATAGAAACTAGAACCGTTAGACGGTACCAAGGCAGTGCGCGTCCCTTCTATTGCATGGGTGAAACTTTGCATATATAATATCCAATTCCATAATAATAACTAGACCTGTTTGTAATAATTGTGCAGCTTCCGAGATATTTAGAATTTGTTATATCTCCTGGCTGTCATTTAAAATAGAACGTAACCACGCCTACTCAGTATGACTTGTTTTGATTGGTTGCGATACTTAAACTGGAAATGTCAAAATTTGTCTTGACCAAACATAAGAAATTAACACAATTTGACTTTATGACCTGTTACATTATCTTCTTAACTCTTCTTGTAACATTTATATCTATTTAATAGTGTGTAAAACAAAACGTCGAAAAAACAAATTTGTGGTCTAAGGGACATAACACCTTATTTGAGATTACAAATTGATCTCGGATTAAATTAACTTTCCAGATCGTTGATACTTTTAATTTGTTTATTTATTTATTTATCAATTTTAATTTAGGTGTAGTAGGAACATTAGATCCTGCAATTTGTGGCAAGTTGCCATGGTATAACATAGAGCCATCAAATTAACAGCGCGGCTTTACATCTTTAAGAGAGTATTTTATAGAGTTCCGTCCCTTATACCACTAGTCCTCTCAACTGTACATTATTTTTGCTTAAGAGAATGTCATTTAAAATTCTAAAGGTTGTCATTTCCTTCCAAATATTCCATATCATACATCGCCCACACCGAGAAATGAAGAATCATTCCTTTTATTTAAGATATATAATATCTTTGAATCATTTTAACTGGATTAATTTTTAATCGTAAAAAAATCAAAATCAAAATAACAATTCAAAAATCGGTTTCCATATATATTTCGGCAATAGATTCTTTATACATGTACATCAAAATAACACAAATTGAATTATCTTCCGAGACCCTATTTCGATTTTAAAAAAAAATACACAGTTAGTATAGAAGAAATTACAAAATTTGCAAATTTAAAACGTGCAATTTTGATCAAATATCAAGTGTTATACACCATTGGAAAGAATAACTAGACCTGTTTGTAACAGTTCTGCAGCTTTCGAGCTATTTAGAATTTGTTGGTCTCCTGGCTGTCATTTAAGGATAGAATGTAGATTGATTTTGCGATTATTGGGAGAGATGATTTATTGATGATTTAACACGTGATATTTGAGTTTGTTTATAGACTGGCAATCATTAAGGTTTGTGATGTAAAAATATCTGGGCTTAACCACACCCACAAAGTCCATTGACTTGTTTTGGAAACTTCAACTGGAAATGTCAAAATTTGTGAATTGACCGTTTTATAGGAAAAATTCGCAATTTTTAAATGCCGATAAACCGAAAGTTTACATTTTGCTATAAAGCTTAATATGTCATTGGATAGAACTATCACATATGTACAGGTATA